>CAUJRU010000375.1:0-600000 GCA_963277665.1 Viscum album | reverse complement strand
ATGGATTCCATATTTAGAATGAGAAGTTAAAAATTTTGTAAATAGGTACCATTTATTTTTGGATATTACGAATAGTAACTTCAGTAATTATTTTATTTACGATGGTTAACGGGTAAATCAAATAATAAGGTTAAAAAATAATATTATAATAATATGAAACTACCCTAACACATTTAATAATCTGATTGGATTATTTATGGACAAGAGTGAGCATACTTAGGTAGATTTTTGGATCCCATGGAACCACTTGGGTGTGATAATGACCTTTTATAAAATTTAATTTAAAGAAAGGGAAATTTAACATAAACTTGTATCTTATTAATAAAACAATTTTTATTCTAGTTACATAAGTGATATATTAAAATATAAAAAGTCATTATAAAGAAAAAAATATTTCCTATATCATGGTATGTTATTTTTTATTTTTCTACAATAAATAATTAAATTAATTTATGTAACAATAATGATGTTGTATTTTCCTTATTAATGAAAATAACAAATAAATGATATTATAATTATTAAAATAAATGTAATTTGATCATTTTTATGGCATAAAAGAAATTTATGGATGGATATGAGATTTTAAATTCGATTTAATGCATTTTTTTGCAGGAATCATGTTTTTATGAATTTAACAAAAATCAATTACTAAATAGTGTCAAAATTGACATAAATGAGTTTTTAAAACAAATACTATTTTATTAAATGATATAAAAATCCTAAAAATATAATATTCATCCAAATAACATAAATAATGTTAAAAATATCATTAAATATCCACTTTAGGTTCTCTTAGAATTTTATAGTTTCTAAATAAACCATATGGTTTAAAATACAAGAAGGTATGGTAAGAGTTAAATTATTTAACTATTGGTTAAAGGAAAACGATAAGGTTAATTTTATGAATAAAACATGTCTAAAACCTATTGTTTGAGATGATTTAGACCCATCATAATATTATACTTTACATAAATGACTTTTGAGCCATTAGAATCCTAAAATCAATTTATTATAAATTAATAGTTTAAGATCTTCCCAATGTGCCCATCACCTCTCTTATAAAATGGCACTTCTCCATTTCTTTAATTCACATCTCCAAATCCATTTTGATCGCCCAAAACCTACCCATTTCCTCTCCCAAGATACATCCCTTTATCCTAGAGGAAACACTTTGGGTATAAAGCTAACTTACGGAGTCATTTTGTGCAAATCAAAATGAGATACCCAAAAAAGAGGTAATCGTTTTATCAAACTTTTTCGAAGTTCATTCCCCTTCTAATTATATTTCATAAATTCTTACAATTATAAAATAAAAACTCCATAATATAATACATTATGAGATGTTGTTATGATTATGGGACCACCATATTTCTTCTTTTACCCATCCTATGAAAATTAATATCACCATGTGTGCGTACGTACGACTTACCGTCTCCACATCGTGGTGTAAACTATTTTTCATCAATAATTTATTTCGATGGATATAATGATAAATATAAATGACTTAATTAATAAATAAATAATGATATTATTCCTAAAAAATTCATATTCTATAAAACTCCAAACCATTTAACCATTAAAAATTATATTATCGCTCGTGTATACGTACAACTTACCGTCTACATGACAAGGTGTGATTCATCTTCCTCATCCACCATCCAAGAATGATTATAAAATACATATATTATTAATTATTATGAAATATATTACATAATAATGATACTATAATAATATATGTGTGTGTGTGTTTGTGTGTTTGAATATTTACATATATTTAATTCACTTACATCCATTTAATATGACAAGAAAACGGAAACATCATTCATACGTATGTACAGCCTACCGTCTCCAAGAACGGTGTATTCCATTTCATCTATCTATATTATATATATATATTATTAATATATATTATATATAAATAATATTATAAATTATATAATTAATTAAATAATGATCTATGTAATATGATCAAGAATAAAAATTCAAAATCTGTACGATAAATAAAGTGATTTTTACTTGAAATATTGCATTAACATGGAATTGTTAATAATCAGGTAATATAAATTCATAAAAGAATCATATATGACATCATGGATATTAATATTATTTTCATATAAGTTAATAATACATTTAGAACCATTACAAAGGAATGTTTGACACATATAGAGAATATCATACTTCAGGTAAGGGATTTCATCTCAATTTCATTTCATTAAGGCATATTGTAATGTCAAGAACTGTGATCTTTTATATGGTGTATATTCTAACTTTTAACTTATTATATCATGAATCTCATTATTTTAAAGATATAATAGTATTTCCTTCATGTTAATTATTGATAGATCCAAATTACTCAGTAAATATGCTTATTTGATAAGGAATACTATTTATTATTGTTATTCAATATGAGATAAACTTTGGAATGGAAATAACTAGTAGAGCCCTGAATTTATATAGCTCTTTGATGAACTGAAAGGTTCTCATGAGATGAATAATTATGTCAAATAGGTTTATACCATTTGTTTTAAACCGTCTTATGAAAGGTCTTGACAGTAAAAGGTTTTCATATTCCAAAGACATAGCGTCCTTAAAGATATTATTTCCCTCATTTAGTTTCATTCATTATTTATCCATGATATTTTTGTGTTGAAACATATATGGATGTATTTTGTCACAAATTATTGATTTATGGAATGTTTTTTATTTTCACACTTTCCAACTTATTTATTCCTTATCTAGTTATGCAAATGAAAAGTGTAATTAGTTATTTCCCTTTCCAAATAGATTTATTCACTATTACTTCCATTGTACTTACCCTTAATGAGAATTCAATCTCACTCTTATTATGTTTTTCTTACTTGGTTATGAAGAAGAGAACATTGATTATGATTTTAAGGATTCATTTTATTTCAATTATTGTGTAGTATGTTTTATTCTGTTTTCCCAGTGTACTATGGGTATCATGTTTTTAATCAAGATTTCCAAGACTGCTAAAATATATTTTCCTTCAGTATTTGTTTACTTGTAATAATTAAAATGAAATGTAATAATGCATTGGCTTTAGGTTACTAAGGTTTGGGAATTACATATTACATTCCATTTTAAGAAAAGATATTGATTTCAACAAAAAGGATATAATCTTCAAGAATCATTTTCATTGATTTTCATGATTATTTTTTATGTTTTCATAGTGGTTTCTAAAAAATTTCTTTTGAAAACATTTTATGTTATACAAAGGGATTTTTAATGAAAACTAATATTTCAAATGATCATTCAAAATCCTTCCCCACTTATGAGGACATACTTTGTTATTTTTTCAAGAATGACATTCATGTAAAATCTATGAATGTTTTATCTTTCGATGACATGATGTTTAAGAGACCCTATTATTTTCATAGGTTGTTATTTTAATGAAATGATTATGAATCATTTCTATTTTTAATAGGTTATTATATGATTACATGTTTTTAAAACCCCTTACATTACATTGGTTATGATATGATTTTTTAGTCTTATCGAATATATATGTATGATTCCATTATAATATGGGTGAGACTTATATCTCACACTAATTTATTGGGTAAATATGGAAAACACTTAAGGTATATATGTTAAGCATAAACCTGATTTCATGTTCATAATTCTATTTGTGGTCCTGGTATTAATGTCCATAATTCTGTGCGTGTATCTGGTTTTCATGTCTATAATTTTATGTGTGGACCCAGTTTTCATGTCCATATGTTTATGTAAGGGTATTATTTCATGTACTAAATGAGTGAATATGTTACTATTTATACATTTTAACAAAGTTATAAGTTGATCTGTATGCCACAATTTCATACCTTAGGTCAATTATATGATTGTATGGGTTATCTTATTTGATTTACTTATGATTAAATTTAAACTTTTATATAAAGGGAGTGATTTTATAATGTTATTATCAAATTATCATACCATTTATTATCCTGTTTATGTTTACATGTCACCCTTTTTTACTCTTACTAAGCATCTTAGTTCACCCTTTCTTAAGTTTTCATTACCCATGTTATTAAGAATGGTTTTAGTTAGAATCACTGAAGGTATAGATATGCATGGGAGTTGTTTAATATCTTTCACCATGATAGAATATTTTGTTTCCATGTTTCCAAATACACTAAACTATTATGGTCCTCAAGAATTTATTATTGTAATGTAATGAATATTCATCTAAAATTATGTAACATCCATGTATGTTATGCCTGGGTCACAATATTTGGTGTTAGAGGAAATAATTAGTCAATATATGGAAACTAGGATGAAAATAAATTAATGATATTCCTATATATATTTCTAAGGATATGTCTAGTTATGTATCTAATGATAAGTATAAGGATGAGTCAACATTTTGGGAAATTACCTACAAATTTGGTAAAAGATAGAGTGAGTGGTTTCCTAAAAATACATCCATGTATGGATACTATAAGTTGATATGGATTTGGAACAGATGTACCTAGGAGTAACAACACAAAGAAGTTTTTCTAGGCCCAACTCAGGGAAATCTGGTACATAACAATGGGCCTTACTGTAAACCAGGTTTGACACTCCCAAGGGATATGCTTTACGAATTCATAAACTATTCACGAACCATCATGAATTATTTAAATATGATTTGGAAATGAATAACCTAGGATAAACCTGAGGAGTAAAATTTTAAGAAATGAATCTTCATTTACACATCATATAAGTTGTTTTCTTGATTATGTCATTACATTCTATGATAATCATTTCTTTATCAATTCTTCATGGTTTTAGAAAATGGAGGTAATGATAGGGAACTGGATGAACATTGTTTATGATGGAAAATAGGTTCGTGGGAAGTCAAATGAGATGATAACTAGATTGAAGGATGTTTCGATCATGCCTAGCCAATTTCCATGGAACATTATTAACAATGTGTACCATAACCAACTATAAGACTCAACAAGGAATAGAAATAAGGAGATCACTGAGAGTTCGGGTAATAGAGACCAAGGAGGAAATATGATTTGGTATCTTTTGTGTCAAGAATGTGGAAAGAATCACCTAAGTGAATGTATTAGAGGAACAAGAAGGTGTTTTGACTGTGGAAAAGAAGGAACCGAAGAATCTAAATACAATGGAAAAAATGAAGAGTTCACTTAATGCAATGGATTGGTATGTTGGCCTCCCTATGGTGTTATTAATTGATGATTGAATTAAATGTGGAAAGTATGGGCATAATGAAAATAAATGTACTATGTGGAAGGATCATGAAGAAAATCAGCAAGGTAATATAATTGATGGTTTTTCTACTGAGGATGAAGAGACCATGAATGAAATATGAATGATATGGGTAGTTTTAATAGTATTTTTGATAAGCATAATAAAATTTAGTTTGACCAATGTTAAGACCTGATTTTTGATTTAAATTCATGAAAGGAGGTTTTAAGGAAGAATTTGATGAAGACTATGTAATTATTTAATAATAAATTTGGATAAATATTGTATTTACATTTTTTAATTCAAAGATAATAAATTATATGACTATTTTCAGTATATGATTTCATTAAGGATTGAAAAGGACGTGTTGAATGTTGATGAAGACATAGAAAAATAATTTCATAGAAATGTGATATTTTGATTAAGGGAAGTTAACCCTTAATTAACTCTTGATGTTGATATAATGATGTTTCGATAATGATATGCAGGATATGAATAAGTAAATTGGACGATAAATATTACCTTCGAATTGATTATTGACAAAGTAATATTGCATCAAGGATGATGTTTAAAATTTATTGGATTCAAAAACATATCCCGTAATAATTGGAATAAGGAAACATGCATGTAATAAATAAGGATGTATGGAAAATCAGGTTTTTACCATCATTCAAGAGAATACATTATTATGGTATTCCCAGGTTTGGAATGTTAGAACCTTGAACTACCATATGATATATGAGAGATAAATTTTAAGAAGATTTAGTGGACTTCTTTCCAAGGATTTGGATTTTTAGTTTTTGAAAGTATTATAAGGTTATCCAATTAGGGAAATTTTAAGTCAAACCTTGGATGATGTTTTTTAGAATAATGTATTACCTCACCATATGTGTACTTATGCATATTTTATAACTTCTTATAATCTTTTTGTTGTGATAATAAAAGATGGAATGAAAAATCATTCTATTTATGGATCACATGATCTTCTAACATTTATGGAATGACAAATTCAACTTCATTTCATTGAATTATAGATGATGTGGAAAGTATTCAAAGCATGCCCAACAATGATATTGTGCTGAAATCAAGTAAGTATATCTTCTCATGAAAATTATTCAACATTGTGAAATGGGATCGTGATATAGAAGGTTGTCTTATTATCAACATTTTTATGATGTCAATGACCACTTTCACGCTAATTTAGTTTATGGTTTTGTGATTTTTCACATTCTCTAGATTGCCCAGTTTTTTGTTATCAGTGATCTTTATCAGTCTCTATAATTATTTATGTTTTTCTCCATGCCAAAATCTTCACATATGTTCTTATACGTAGAGACCATGTCATGATTTACTTTGAAAAATGGTTATTTTACAAAAAATTCTTTTTAAAAGGATGTTTTAGTCTTTATTTGTATGATGTGGGTTTCTATGAACGGAACATTTATGTATTAAACCATTGATAACTCAGACAAATTTTGAGGGCGAAATTCAATTTAAGGGGGGAAGAGTGTAACATCCTGATATTCTGTGAATTTATTTTTTGAATTAATATAATCTTCTGAGAATTTTACTTCACGCAACACTGAATATTGATTTTGTTTATTATATAATAGCACAAATTTTTTATTATGTTTTACAAAACACCAAGGTAATATTTCAATACATGCAACACTGACATGGCTTGCGTTACACACAACACTAAGTTTATGTAAAACAACACTATACTATTATAATTATTTAAATAAGATATTTATAACCTAGTTTTTAAAAATGTGATATGAATATTAATAAATACTTTTAAAATATTAGTCATAATGATTTTGATAATGAAAAATATAATTTCTGGTTATGTCTTTAAATGTTAAGAACTACAATTTTCTCAAATGAATTGATTTTTGTGTCCTTCTATGAAAAATAATAAAATTAATTTTAGGAATTAATAGAAAATTATTCTGATAAAATAAACATTATTTTTGAATTTAGAATATCATAATTATCTTGGGTTGAATTTTTGATATTTTCCTGAAAAGTTTAAAATTTTGATGAATAGTGAAAAATACTGCATAGAAGTTAAAAACAGACTTTTTCATTTAAATAATTATTTTTAATTTCAGTTTATTTTAAAGTCACAATAGATAAATAATATATATATTAATCCAATTTAGATTATTGGAATCATTTTTATAATAGAATTAAATGTATAAAAATATATTGAACCTTTTAATGTCTCTTTTACCCGCCTTCTAGAGACATATGTGGGAATAATAGTAAATGTAATTTTATGGATTTTGTGAATTTAATTTCAAAAAATGACATACATGTTAGTAATAAGTATGAAAAATGTGGTCTAATAGGATGAAAATAATTTTTTTGAATAGTAACTTTTGAATTTTATTTACCGTGATTAAAGGTAAATAGAGTAATCAAAGGTAAAAATAAAATTATAATAATATAAAATTACCATAAACATGTTCTAATTTTATTGGATAAGTTTTTTTCAACCAAAATAAAACCTATTTTGAAAATTTAATACTCTTTAAGCCAATTGTGTCAGATTCGGACATTTATTATATTTTATTTAAAGAAGAGTTAAAAATGACATATTCAAACTATAAAAAATAAATAATTTTTAATATAGAGTTACAAATAATAAAAATAAGAATATAAATATTTATTATAAATAGAATAAATTTATATTCATTTTGATAATTTAATTTGAATCTTTATAGAATAAATAACTTAATTAAAGGCTTGTATAACAATGATATAGTAATTTCTTAGTTAATTGTGATATCAAATAAATGATATTAAAAATATAACAATAAATATAATATGACATATTCAATGACATAAAAAAAATTATAGATATCTTAGACATTTTATTGACATATTGGACTAATGTTTTCTATCTTATCAGGTTGTTATGATATTTCTAATAATGCAAATATTTAATAGTGTCAAAATTGACATTAGTGATATTTTTCAATAAATAATAATTTATTAAATGTTATAAAATTCATAAAAATATAAGGATATGATAACAAAAATTAATAATGTCAAATATGTTAAAAAGAATCCAATTGGTATTCTATTGTAATTTTATTGTAACTATATTAACCATATAGTGTAAAAAAACAAATTGCCACGAGAAAAGTTAAATTATTTATCTAAGTGTTAAAGCCAAAAGATAAGGATAATTCTGGGACCTAAACATGTATAAAAAATATTTTTTGAGATTATTTCAACCCATAATCATCTAAACTTATAAATAAAATACTTTGTATCTATATTAAATCGAAAATCAAATTATAATAAAGTTATAGTTTTGGAGTTTCCAAAAGTGCCCCTCCCCCCTCTTATAAAAAGGCATCTCTTCTTCTATTTTATTCACACCTCTAAAGAATTTTGGATTAGAAAAAACATTCCCATTTCTACACTAAATATCCATACCTTCCTCCTAGAATCCATACCTTGGGTAAAAGGAAACTCAAGGAATCTTTTTGGCACAATCCAAAATGAGTTACCCAATTAATAGGTAACGTCTTCTACCAACCTTCTTTCTTAATTTTCATTTCCCATCCCCTAATATTTATATATTTAATTATATTATGAAAACAACAGTATCCTAAATATAATAGAATTTATTTATGATAATATTTCTATATAAACACACACACACACCTCCATCTAATGGATATCGAACATACAGTTTTTGTGTGCGACGAACTACTACCTCCTGAAACTTCGATTGTTCATTTTTCCTTTACAACAACTTATGGGTGCCATTATGAGGGAAAATATTTATGTATATATTATATATAATATTTATTAAGAATTTATTATTATGTATTTTTTTACAACACATTCTTTTTTTACTTTCCATTTGGTGTTAATACGATAATCTCGTTTGAGATAGTGTGGACTACCGCCTCCTCCAAACAATTGGATTCATTCACACACCACATGTAATGTATTAATGATGGGTTCAGTGAAATTTTATGATATATATCATATAATAATGATATTGTAATATATATATATATATACATGAATATATATACATATTTTGTTTTCATAATTTCATTCAATATGACAATTAAAACGGAAACATCATTCATTGGTACGAACTGCTTACTGTCTCCATGAAAGATGTATTCCATTTTCTACTTCTTTATGATATAGATTATTTAAATACAAATATAAAATATATAAATTATATTTATATCATTATTTAAATTCTATAATAATGATATAAGTATGATACCAATGATATAACAAATTAAGACACATGCGAAGAACAAAGTGAATATTACCTGAAATGAAACCTTAACATATGATCGTTAAGAAGCGGGTAACATAAGGTCATAATCAAAAAATACGTGGTATTATATATAATAATATTATTATTTATAATATATAATAAAATTATATTCTTTATAAAGGAATCTTGTTTGACTATAAAGTGAGTCAAGACACAAGGTAATGTATTATTTTTGTCTCACCTTTATTTCTATGAGACACATGCCTCATACAATACATGTTTCATCTAAATGGTGTATATACATCCCATGAATGTAATTTATGAGTCTTATACATATGATTATGATATTTTTAATTTCTTATAATTATCTTTTTTACATGGTTATTATAATTCTATTGATTAGAAAGTGATGATTGTTGATTTCCCAATCCCTTCCATATTTGGTATTGTTTCATTTTATATCTCTTTTGGGTAATGTTTATCATTCATGTCCATGATTTCAATAAAAATAATGAATTGTTTTATTATTATCTTATGTATTAAATTCATTTTTATCAATTTTTTTACTACATGATTTAAAAGGAATATTTCTTCTATTTTTCTAATAATATACTTTTTAAATTCTCAAAAAAATTATGAGAGGAATTATTTTTTAACTTATACAGCATGAACATATTTTTATGATTTTATAAATACCTATTTCTTTGAAGCATCCCCTACTAAATTACAAGTTCATTTCCAAAAAAAATGTTTTTTTAAATTGTTCATAATTTTAAAAAAATAAAATGTGATCAACAAAGGAAATATATTTTCCTCAAGAACCGTTATAAATGATTTTCATGATTCCATTATATTTTTTCAATGATTTTTTAAAAGAGAATGGTTTACAATATGTTTTATGTTAAAAAAAATTAATGAAAATTTATTTTCTATGTGATCTTTCAAAATACATCCCCACCTACGATGACATACTTTATTATTAGTTGAAGTATACCATTCATATTCTTTCACCAAATGGTTTATGTTTTTATGGAATTATATTTAATAATCCCTATCATTTTCATGGGTAATTATTTCAATGAAATTATTATGAATTATCTCTCAATTTTATAGGTTATTATGTTATTATAAGTTTATTAAACCCATTACATTACATTATTTATGATCCTATTTTTTATAATAGTGTATTAAATATATGTATGATTCCATTATGAGATGGGTGGGACCTATATCTCCCTCCAATACATTGGTAAATATGGAAAACTCAAGAGGTATATATGTTAGGTATAAATTTGATTTCATGTTTAAAACTCTATACATGGACCAGGTTTTCATGTCCATAATTCTACGCGTAGACCTGGTTTTCATGTCCATAATTTTATGCAAGGAAAAAGGTTTTCATGTCTATATGTTTATTCAAGGGCCTTATTTCCCATCCTTAATGAGTGAACCTGTTACTATTAATACATGTTTACAATGTTATAAGTTGATGTGTATACAAAAATTTTATGCATTATATAAATTTTATGATCTTATGGATTATGTTATTTTATTTTCTTATGATTAATGTTTACCTTTGATATGTAGGGTATCATCTTATTACTTTATGATCACATTCCTATACCCTATATGCTCATGTTTATGTTTATATATCACCGTTAGTTTCTATTACTAAGCATCTGAGCTCACTCTTTCTTATGTTTCCTTTCCCCAAGTAATGAATAATGGTTTTAGGTATAATTACTAAAGGTGGAGAACTTAATGGGAGATGGTAATGATCATTCACTAGGATATAAGATTTTATTCGAAGTTTCCAAAGCCACTAAACTATTATGGTCCTCCCTCATTTATTATTATAATGTACTGAATATTCATCTAAAGTGATATAATATCCATGTTTGTTAAGAGTGGGTATCTATATAACATAAACTATATAAAAAAATTTATGTTTCATGGAAAACAATTTAACTTTTATTTAATTCAATTCAACTTCAAGATGTTTTCAAATTCTCTATAAATTAAAAAATATACAAAGAATAATATTTTCATTAATAATATATTTTGATCATTATGGATTCAAAATATTAGTTAGTTTTAATTTTTAGTTTAATGAGTGATAATATAATTAATTAAATATTATTAAATAATAATATATTCATTATTAAAATTATTTTAATTTAATTGATTTTATATAATTTTATTATTATTAATAAAATAATAATTTGGAAATAATTGTTTTACCATTATCTTTATAATTAGAATTATTCCAAATTATCTAAATTTTATAACTATAAATTATATTGGTCCTACCAAATAATATGAAATTTCATTCTTATATTATAATAACAGTTTTTTCAAATTAACATTCATTTTGTATCGAAATTAATATTATTGTTAGTGTTTATAAAAACCCATTTTTATGAAGATTATTTTTAAGAAAAAAAGTTTCATGATTAGGATAGAGTGATAAATATAAATGATTAAAAAGAATTTAAAATAATTATAATCATTCAAAGTGTATTTATATATCTATAAAATAAATCATAAACTTAATTTCTTAATGTTATAATCAATTAAAGAAAACTATTAAAAACATATTTCATTAAAATGCTAAAAAAATTTCTAAATGGTGAGCATGTCATTATTTACTCAGCATAATATTTTTGCATGATATATTATAATCTATAATATATATATATATATATATATAAATATTATTTTGAATATGTTTCAAAAAATTATATTTTTTATAAAATTTCCAGTATTAGAAATATTTAGTATTATTAACTATTCATATTAAACCCAATTATTTTACAGAAATATAAAAAATTCACCCCAATCTATGTTTTTTTTAGAAACAAAAAATAAATATAAATTTATAACATTTAAATTATATAAATTTTTTAATTTATGTTTTTAAAATAAAATATTAAATTTCATTAAACCATATTTTATTGAAAATAAATTTTTTATTAGTTCTCATATTAATTTTGTATCATATAAAGGTAATAATTATTAATGTTTTAACATATTTTGTAAATAAACTCTTAATAATATGTTTTCATTCATTTAAAATTGTTGTAGCATCTGAAAAATGTTATAGATCATATTATTTATTTTCAAGGATACTGAATCATGAGTCATTACAATTCATGATTGTTGGGGAATTTGTTCATGTGGGGTAAGTTAAAATAGAAATTCCATTTAATTTTTTGGTAGTAAGTAAAAAATAAAATATTTGGAAAATTCTAAGGAAGTTCCATTAAAACATGGTAAGTGAAGTTAGATATATTTAATTATGACTTTAAATAATAAATTGGTCAGATTATAAAAATTATTTAAATAATTTTAGGGAAAAAAATTCAAATTAATGAAATTATTCCCAATCCAAGGAAAAAACAATGTTTGTTTTGTATAAAAGATTTCTTCTAGAAACTAAAATACAATAAAAGGGAGAAAAACAAGATTAAAAACCGAAACCCAAAGAAAATATCCATAGTATATGAAAGTAAATTTTATTTTGGAGGGATATATTATATAATTTCATCCCCGAATTTTTTATGTAAATATAATCTCGATACAAATGAGATTGTAACATAAAACCCTCTCCTCTAGTCCATTTTACTTCGTAATCACTTCAACCTCATATATAAAAAATTAAAATTTTATTACACTTATATCGGAGTTCTATAATCAAACCTATAGTACCATACATGGTTTACTTATAACATATTACCTCCCATTCATTAATAATCATGCATTGTCATCATTATTTCTGGTATCAACTGCTTTATTTTTCACCAATGTTTTGGTTGAGTGTTTATGGTCCATCTACGTAGATAATGGTTAATTAATCTCAAAAATATTAATCATGATATAAATACAATATATAATAGTTATATACATAAGTATAACCATTCATATAAAGTGGAAATGAAAAATTAATTACATAACTACATGGATATGGTAGTCCATATGTACACGTGAGAAGTATTTCCAATTTTCGATGTATAGAATAATATAATTGTAAATATTAATTAAAACAAAAAAAATTATAATAATAACATGAAAATAATATATAAAAATTAATTATCTCATAATAACCAAACATTAATTATTGTGGTGGAAAATGAATCACATCACCATGTGGAGGCGGTAGTACACCCACAAACAAGAGCAATAATTTTATCTCCCATTTGATTATGAAATGGTAATAAATTGTTGTTCAATAAAATTAATAAAATCCATGTATATTAATGAAACATTATTTACCATTTTTTTTAGTAATGAAAAATGTTTATAGAGGATGTATAATTTGAAATAAAATTGACTGAGTTTGGTTAAGATCTATACATCTTCTTTGAGAGACATCCTTTGGTTTACAACCTAATCCTTGAAGGTTTGGTCTATAGAAAAGAATAGAAGATATAAAATTAAGGCATGTATTTTATAAAGGTTCTAGATTAGTTATTTCATGAGATATATGGATCAAATGGTGTGAATATGGGAGGATAAAAGGTTCCCTTTTATAAGTGAAGGGAGGGACACATTTAATATTTTAAATGATTTTAATGATATTAAGAAAAATTTCATGGGAAAGGTGATCCAAATGGATTGATATTTTAAGGTAGGATAATATAATTTTTAAATATCTTCAATAAATAGTTATTATACACTTTTTTTTGGAAATCGTAGCCTTATATCTTTGTTTAACCACTGATAAACCTATTTTAGCCTTAACTGTGATAACAAAATTTTACTGTTTTTACTCTTCGCTATGAAAAAAGATTATGTTCTCATTATTATATTATTTTAATTATTTTTATTTTAAATATTGAATCTATTTTACTAGATTCAATTTATATAACTGGGAGAAGTTAATTTAAAATAAGCATACAACGTACAATGAAAACCCATTTCAGATGAATAAATCATTTAAAATGAAACATTATTTACATAAGCTAATTTACTTGTAAAAAATTTATAATGAATCCTAAAATTTATTATTAAATTTATAATATTTTAATTTTATTAAAAATTTAAATAAATATATTTTAATTTAATTTATTAGTAAAAACATTGTACACATAAAAATAGCTTTTAGAAAATTAACTTTTATGCCAAAATTGAGCTTTTATTAAAATAAATTATTATCTTTATAATTATGTAATTTATTTAATTATTTATAATTAAATTTTAAATATATTAATTTAATTTTTAAATCAAAATATAATGTTACTTTTACTTGAAAATAAATGACATTTCATATAAAATTGATATTTTTTTACTTAACAGTTTGGTATATCACTGTTCATATGGACTAGGGACTGCATGTAATGAAATATACTAAATAGGTCAGGTTTTATACATATAAAATATTAGGTTGTTATATGGAAGATAATATAAATAGATAAAATACATTTGGAAACATAATATATAGGATTAACATACCATAATAACATAATTATCACTTCTATTATATCCTTGAAACATACACATAGTTCTCCTATAGGTTTCGTAGGGAATGTAAAATCAATAAAGACGAGATAATATGCTCAGTAAGGAATAGCATGCAATAAAAGGTATCATAAAATAAATATAAAATAATTGATATGATAATAATAAATAAACAAAATGAATCCATAATCATCTGAATATAATGGTATTCTATATCCATGCTAATAAATAAAAATATAATTAATATAAATTACTGATCTCATACTAGTGGAATTCAATATTTTGGACATCAAAACATGATTTCAAGGCCTTTTCCAAGAAACTATACTAACATGTGATGATTTATAAACTATTACCCATGTTATTTTATCTCATTAGACATGTTGATGTATTAATGGGATATATAACTTTCATCCCCACCTATCACATGATGAAGTATAATGCATTCATTATAAGATCCAACAAGAAATTTTATATTACTCCCTAAGGAACCTATGGATGAATAAAAATAAGTATATATATATAATGATAAATAAGGGAAAAAAATTCCTCATCCAATGAACTAATGTTTATGTATAGTAGAACATATTGTAATAGACTAAGATGTCGTGGGGTATCGTCAAAGAAACATGAAGTTCCCTTAACATATAAATATAGGTGAGAGGTTACATTCAATGAGATTAGTTATCAATGGAGTATAAGAATTGGTTTAAATAGTCTTCATTATAATGAGAAAAAGGAAATTTTATGAAAAGAACTTTATCGTGGTTCATTAGGAGCATGTGAATATTATAAAGCATATCACCAGGCAGTATCTATTCTACTGTGCAGTCTTAGGCCAACTCCTCATACAAAAGGGTGATAATTGAGTCAATTATAATCCAAATATTTTTGGGGTGACAACCCATAGGTGAATGTGTTACAAAACAACATCCAATTTCTAGTATTAATATGTGGATTGATTTTATAGGAAACTACGCACAATTTTACTTTCCCGAAGCCTAGGTTGGTTTTCCCACCACGAAAAAGATTGAGTTTTAAAATGGTTTGGATAAATCATGAATTAAAATAATATGGGGGAGAGATAAATATATATACATATATATATCCCTTAAATTTTTGTTAGATATGTTAAAATGTATTTCGTTGAATTGTATACACCATGAAAAGTGAAATAAGTGGTGAATATTACATGTGACAAAAATAATGAAAATTGAGACAAAAACCCCACTTATGGCTTGGTTATAAAATAAATAAAAAACATATTGAAGTCAATGTTTTAAAATTGATCATTAAATAAAATAAATAAATATAATTTAGGATATAAAATATCAAATAGGTTTTATATAAACCACATAAAGTAAATTATGATCATAATACCAAGAATGCCTCAAAGAGAATAATTTGAGAAAGAAACGCGTACCTTTTATCCGAACATCCATGAACATAGATTAACCACATGTATCAAAAAATTTGATAACTAAATTAGGTATTTATAAACCTTAATCATATCCATTTTTGGTTATATTCTTAATAAATAATCAGTCTCTCTGCGAATTCTACATATTTTCCACATCATGTGTTAATAGTTTCGATCACATGTAATAGTTTCATAATATATATGAATATATTAATTATTTTTCCAAATTAAATCATTATTAAGTAATTAAATATTGAATTGTTTATTTTTTATAATTATTTATTATTTTTTAAATTACTTTCAGGAGTTCTTTAGTCATTATCCTTAAAGATGAAATCGATAACATGCATGTTTCAGTAGTTCATGTAAATCGAAGAGTGTTTTCATAATTGAAGAATTAAATATTTATAAAAAATATCTATAATAAGAATAAAATAATTATTTACTCATTGATGTTATAATATAATGTTAATTATGTTACCATAGTCATTCAGGAAACAAAGTCTTTGTGTTACTCAAGTATGTGGTTCAACTAACCCAAATATGAACATATCCTCATTTAATTTATGATTATGAGGTGGTTTTATTATAATTTCCTTATAATATAATAATAAAGATATTATTTAGTGATAATAATTATGATATATAATAATTATAAATTAAGTACAAAATTATGTAATGAATATGTAAGTATTAATAAATTTAAATAAAATATTTTCTTCATAGCATGCATGTTTTAAACGGATGACTGTTTGATCATATCATTATATGATATAAAATTTTACATAACATAACCTTATCTATATCTTAAATATCATATATTATCTTTAAATATATTTTAAGAACCATTAAAGATTAGTGGTGATGAAAAATGTATTTTGTATTTCTTGGTGGTGGTAGATTGCATGTATTCAGAAACGATGAATTAGATTTTCCTAATGGATGGGATAAATGAATATAAATTCATAATATAATTAATATTATAACATTAAATTATATTAATGATACTATTATATTTATATTAGTGTTTCTATAATAAATTTTTGAAATCATAATTAACATGAAATGTTATGTTGTTGATAATACTCACACTAGGGACTTAAATTTTTAATTAAACTATCATTTGAAATTAGGTCCTTATGATAAATAATTGTGACAAGAATATTTTGAACAAGGTTTTGGCTTCTATTAGAAGAAAATTTTTATTATTTAGAGATGAAATTCTAAGGTAATGTGATTATTTAATTGGTGGGAATGGTACTCTTTTATAAATGAATAGAAGTATTTTTTTGGGAGTTACCATTACATTTTCAATAATGTAATGTTACGATACAAGTTTCAATGGAAACAAATGAAAACAATAGTATGGTAAAATGATTTTGAGTCCAAAATCAAGTCAAATGCTCTTTTTTAGTCAACGTTGAGTAATTTATGGATTTTTATTTTAACTTTTTTACTTTTACCTTAATTTAATTTTACCATGGTAATTAATTTTTAGCTTTAGTAATCAATTTTCATGAAAAAAATTAACATTGACCATTTTACATAATTTGAAAAAACATATTTTAAATTTTAAAAACTAATATAATTTAAAATTTCTAAAGGTTTTAAATGTTAATTTTAAAATAAACACACCTAATTACATGAAAAAGTATTTACAAAAATATAGTTATTTAGGGTTTAATTTTGATGTAACATACAATTACCGTGGATATATATTTTAGTGAAATTAATTCATTTAATACAAAAACATAAATGGTATGATACTTTCAGGGTAATCCGTAAACTAATATCACATTGAAAATACTTGATACAAAAATACATTGAAAACATTTTTTTATTAATGTAACATTTTATTAGTTCTAAAAATAATCGACAAAGGATTTTTAAGTTCTATAAATTATTATATGCATTATATTATACCTTATGTATATGTTTTATTATTTAAAATGTTATTATAATTTTAGTTTTTTATTATATCCTACAAATTTCATATGATTCTTGGTTATAATAAAAGTGTCATTTGAAATTTTTTTAAAAATGGAAATCATTTTAAAAAATAATAATTCTTATTGTGAAAATATATTAATGATGAAGAGAAAAATGAAGTTTATTTTTTTAAAACTAAATTCTAGCATTAAAATATTATTAATTTATATATACACATAAATAATTTCTATTTAGAGTGTGATTTTTCAGGATATGGAATTTTTCAACTATAGTAGGGTTCCAGATATTATATTCTACCCCCTAATTAATTTAAACACCAAAATTGGGGTATATATTATCTCTTTAAAATTTAGTATATTCCTTCCCCATATCCTCCTTAGGCTCTTATGTTTCCCCTTCTTGTTTTTAATTTCTCTAAATAACTTTCACCAATAATGTTTTATGATTATATTAAACCATAACTTTAGTGTTTAGAATTTGTATATTTCAGTCATTAAAAAACAATTTAAGGTCCGACTCTATTCCCTTAGATGTGATAACATGTTGTATTTAGCATATATTTCCCCGGTAATGAAATGTGTATGATGTTATGTACTTTACTGGGGTTTAGAGATATAACCAATTGATAATATACATATCCAATTATTTATATTATTTTATAATTCCCAATGTACCTAGGGATTAACTTATACTATTTATAAAATCCCAAAACTCTATTCCATGGTGAAACCTTCAATAATATATAATCACTGACATAAAATTCCATGTTTTTATTTTGATTATATTCATATATTATTTTTCATCTATAGTATTTTTTAATATAACTCGGAATAGTTCATACATTAATAGTCATTTACCCTGAATTTTAATATCATACTATTTTATAATAATTATTTTATGTTTTATAACGTGTAGAATAAGCAAAACCAAGCTTAAACGAACTGAAAAATATTATTATTTAACTTTTAACATTATAACCTATCAGTTAAATTGGAGAGTATGAATATGAATAACTAATTATATATATATATGTGTGTTTGTGTGTGTAAGTATTCAAATAAATAAAAATTTATTGATTAATGAATAAGAAATAAGGACTCATATTTTAGTAAAACCACTTAATTCTTCAACGTTATATTTTAATCCATTTTTTTGTGACTGAATATTATAATTAATTTATTGAATTTTAATATATTTTATTTTATGAAATAAATTGCATTTTTGAAATTCTTATAATAAAATTATCATATGGTGAAATTTTGAAATTTTTCTGAGATGATTGAATTTTCAATGAATAGTAATAAAGTATATTATATATTTTTGTTATTTTAATTTAATAACCTATATACATCTTCAACCACCTGAAAATGGTAATAGAATTCATCATTAACGTGTACGGAGGACTATCGCCTCACGGACCGATGCCATTTTATTTACATAACTATCTCATATAGCTAGTTATAAAGATTAAATTAAAAATTATATGTTATATTAAAGACATATTTATCATTTTTAAAATATAATATATCATTTACTTCCATAAGTTTTCATTCACAGAAAAATGATAATGTCGTTAATGCGTACATGTGTACTGTCACCTCTAGGAAGTGATGTGATATTTTTTTTCATAACAACATTACATAGATGATATATATATTATATTTCATTAATTAATATGATATATATGATATTATTATAATTATGTAAAGATATAATAAAACTTACAATATTTTTATAATGATCATGGGAAAATCGAAATGTTAATCCTGCATATGTAGGACCTAGCGTCTCTATGATTGTAACATTGTTCATTTTTCATAACCATAATTCAAAAATAGTTTGAAAATTATAATATATATATATAAATTTAATAAAATTCACGATTATTATTATTAAGTATATTTTTTAATAATGACCAATTTTACCTCATCCAACCTAAAAAATCATTTTGATCTTATGAATCGAATGTCCTTAAAACACCTAAATGGGATTTAATTGATTGTGTAATTAACTATGTTATCGTGTTAAATGAAAGATATGGTTTAATGATGAGGGATTAAATAGTGAAAAGATTTATGAAGACATAAAATTATTTATGAGTTTACTATACAATATTTATTGGACATACTTGGAAATTCTAGAATCTAGGTATGTGATTTCGTCTCAATTTCTATTCATTAAGTAATATTTATTATTTGGAACCAAGTTTCATCATGCAGTGTATATACTACCCCTTTTACATGTTATATAATGAATCAGAAATACTTTACAAAATTTAAATTTTCAATATATATTATTTTATCAAAGGGGAATTTAATTTAATCTTACCATGTGGTAAATGGTATATTAACTAAATTTCCTTTCATTTGGTTATAAATATTTTCATTGACATTTATATGCCATGATTTTGTGTGAATAAATATATATATTTATATATTATTTATTTAAACATCTTTTTTTTCATTTAATTTTTTTATAAATAATCTCTTTTCTGATTTATTATTGTTTCAATTATATGATCTTTGTAAGGGTTATTCGTCTCAAATCCCCTTTCCTTGGGATATATAATTATGATCTGAACTAATCTTATTTTCCGAGGTATATATACTTCCCTTTTGAGATAATATTTCATTAATATATTTATATTAATGATATTTAATTTTTACATTTTATGTTAGTATTTTATGGGTTTATGATTAAATAGTTACCAAACTGCAATAGTCTTTATGTTCCGATCTCTTATCTTTTCAGGATTGTTTATATTCAATGATCCTTAGGGGAAGTCATAAACTATATTTTTCCTGAACCACATGACTTTAATATACTCTAGTTTGGAATTTGTTTCATGTTTAATTTCGATTTCCCACCTTATTTGTTAAGGAAACATAAAAAAGTCATTTGTATGTGATATTGATCTCATACGTTCTTTTAAATTGTGAATCAGTCACTTCCATATATATTTATTTCAAAAATGTTTTAAAAAAATATTCTTTTCTAAAAATAAATGATTTCCAAAATATATTTTACCTGATATTTTTACTTCTTTTAAAAAAAATCAAATGAAATTTCATAAAATTCTCCACAAGGGTATCCTTAGGCACCCTTTAGAAAATGTATTAATATAATTTACATTTTTAACTTTTAAATCAAGAAAGGATTTTATCACTATCGTGATCATTATTTTTTATGACAATTTATTTATATATTTATAATATTATTTTAAAAAATATAATTTAGAAAATATTTTAGGAATATTTAGTTTTTAAGACAATTTTCAAAGTGAAAATTTAATTTTCCTCAAAAAAAATAAGTATATTTTAATGGTATTTCTATTCATCAACATTAACAACCCTTAATGTTACATATACTCCACTAGTGATATTTTATAATGATACCATCCTCATTATTTATCTATATAGATTATAATTAGTTTAAAATATTTTCATCAAACTCATTTCTTTTCAACGTGTCAATTAAGATATGACTGGAATATTTTTTTCTCCTATCAGTTTTATGATTTAATATAATCTCTATATACTTTATTCATTGTATGATTTTTGGAAATTTTTTATGGTGGTGGGTGGTTTAGTTTTTTATCCAAGGTTAGGTGATCGCGTTATATTTCTATAAATCACTGGATAAGGGGAAAGAGTTAACCAATTTGGTTTCTCCTAACGTAATATGTGAATATACCATGATTTTTATTCCAAGTACTACCATGATGGTTATTTCTAGTGTAATTGAGATAGTTAATCCAATTGTAACCATGATTGTTATTCCATGAGTAACCATGAGGGTTACAAGACTTATAATCATGATGGTTATTTTATATGTATGATTGATATGAAATGTTCTAATATACCAACACATTTTATTTATGTATGTTATGGATTTGTAATGATTATTTTGATCTTGATTGACAACAAATGTCCAATTTTTATTCTTATGGATATTTTCTTATGTTAATGATTTATTCCATTTTTCATGATTTATGATCTATGTTTTGATGGTTATGAGTTCCATTATGATTATACTAATGAACTATAATTACTTTATCATACCATTATACTTATTCCTTCTCATTTATGTAATTATCTTTTAAATTTTTATGTATACCATTACTGATAATATGAGATCACCCTTCCAATGTTTCATTTTTCCCAAGTTATGAATAATGATTAAATTTTTTTGAGTTTTAAAATAATTTGTATGTGATGAAATTTATGGGAATTGGTGAAGAAAAAATATAAATTATGAAAAGTTGGGTATAATAGAAAACATAATATCATCAGTTCATGAGTATTGGTTATGTAATTTATTGTCTTAATTATCAATATCTCAAAACATAGAAGGTCCTTGGTTTTATAAGTGATCCTATATTTTCTTTTAATTTTGTAATGTATAGAGTGAAAAAATTGGGTAGCATTTATCTGTATGAAATCCTAAAATGTAATTATTTTTCTTCTAATAATAGTTCTTGGAGTGTGGGTTTCAGGTTGTTATAGTTGGTATCAAATCAGGGTTTAGATAACATTCTAGATTTATATTTTT
The DNA here is from genome assembly GCA_963277665.1 of Viscum album. NCBI lineage: Eukaryota > Viridiplantae > Streptophyta > Magnoliopsida > Santalales > Viscaceae > Viscum > Viscum album. The sequence goes on along the minus strand of CAUJRU010000375.1, from coordinate 577,144 downwards.
TCATGTGAGGTTTTGTTATGTGTTATGGATACCATAATGAGAATATTATTTTGAGTTTCATCATATGTTAAAAGTATTGGAGAACCCTTTGAGGTTTTATGGGATGGAATGTCTAGGTGACTAATGATATTTTATGAGATATTTTATTTGGTTGAGGTATATGTAACACTTAGGTTTAAAATGAAATATTATTTAGAGTCAGGGTTGAATTATATTTTCGAAGAATATATGATATTAATGTGGATTTATGGTGATTGATGTTTTTATGGAAATAAATAACATATTTTGGACATTATTTTATTAGGGAATATACCTTTTGGGGTATATGACTTTATGAGTGAATAATGTAATTTTGAGATAAATGTTAAATTTATGTAATAAGATTTTGTAGCCAAATCATTTTGATTTTTGGGTTTCAATATTGGTTATAAATATATTGAATAATTTTATGGATAGAAATTTATGGAATAAGTTAGTTTGAACATGGGTATTACTATTTAATTTTAGAGATTGATGTATTATTTTTAATATAATGGTTTATTCATTCTAGGATTTATCTTATATTATTATAATTGTTTTAGTTTTTTAATCTATAAATATACTATTTATAGATTATTATGAATTTTTGGAAGTATATGATCCGATAAAAGTTGATTTTAATGCTTCGGGCGTAAAAAACATCTTGAATACTCGTTATTTGCAGTAAAATAAATGATCTGAGGTATAAATTAATCAAATGTTGAAATTAAACTTTTCAAAAAAGTATATTTACTTATTATTTTAGTATGTATAATAATGTAATTCCTCAACTATAGGAAAATGATATTAAAATAAAAAAATTATTGGATTACATTTTTTACATAGAAATTAATTCCCTTTTAACCCATAAAATATTTATTGTTTTATGATGGTTAACTTTCTCGTGAACACGTTCTCTGTCGATCATTATCAGTCATTGGGTATTGGGTTTTTATTTCATGTCCTTGTTTTCAATTCCCACCAATGTATTCCTACATGAAAACCTAGTAATTTGTTATTATAGATGACCTTCACACTTTCCTTTTCTATCTTTTCATTAATATACATTTCTATGATATGGGATTTAAACAAATGTATTTTCAAAACTCAATCCCGTTTTTTCTGATACCATGTTCAAAGACAAGTTTTCATCAAAATAGTTTTTATAGATTTTTGTGAGTGAATAATATCATCAATTTATAGAACTTTTAGATATTTAGTTTTATAAAAAAAATAATATTTATGAAATGAGCATATACATATTATATTATGGTAAAATGTGGAATTTTTTCTAAAAATTTGATTTTTCAGTGAATAATGAAACATATTTTTATTGAAAACATAATTTTATTTTAAAGTATTTAGAAAGTAAAAAAATTTTATGTATTTTTTTAAAAAATAAATTATATTAAACTTGAAATAATCCAATTATATTTTGGTGTGTATTTTGTTAGGTATTTTGTTATGTATTTTTTATCTTAACATATTCCAATTATGTCTTTTGAAGTTAATTTTAAACATGAATTTAGTGTTAAAAATTTATACTTGATAAGAATTTTTGATGAAAAACTATTTTTCATAGAATTTTTTCAATTTAATTTAAAATTATATTATGAATATTCTATGTTTTAAATTTTAAAAAAATGATAAGATATTTTAAATTATTCTGTTAAAATTTGGTTAAAATGTCTCATTTATTTTTATCCAATAGGAATAGTAAACATAGTGATTTTTCTTACTATATTTAAGTGTAAATCAGGTAATTAATGTAAAAAATAAAATTATGAGGACTAAAAGATGACCCTAACACTGTAATTATTTTTATTTTATTAGTATATTTCATCTATACCCATCCAATATTTCATTATATTTAATTTATTTCTATTTCTGTGTAATTATGATTTTTAATATTTTATATAAATAATGTAAAAAACATCACACTCTTATTTTTAATAAATATAATATTTTTGACATGTTTATAAATAGAATATATTTTTAGCTGTAAATATTCATTTGAAAAATAAATGTTTTTTATTCATCATGATAATTTATTTTTAATTTTTAGTACAAAAATTATTACCTTAAATTCTTTCACAAATTTGATGTAAAAAATTATTCATTTAATGAAGCCTACGGGCTATTTAAGGGTTCCACTTCAACCATTAAAATGGATATTTTCAAAAACAAATGAATAAAAATTGAAGGCCTTTGGGCCATTCCAGATAATAATTCAATTAAGTGAAAAATAAAATAAATGATATTATAAATATTAAAAGTAATATAATTTTATAAAATTAACATAATAAATGAATTTAATAAATTTCAATAATTGTTTGGGGATATAATTTATTGAATTTAATATGTTTTCTAGATGTCATTTAGTCAAATTAATAAACTGCACTAAAAACTGATATTAATGGTAATTTATAATAAATAATCTTTTATTAAATGATAAAAAAATTTAAAAATATTATATTCAACAAAACTAATTGGGATATGGTTTGTAATATCAAAAATTGTCTATTTATTATCATTTTATCCATTTATAGTAACTATAATGACACTCAAAGTGTAAAACCCCTCGTTGTCATTTTAGGTGTGAAAAAGATTAACATGGGTTCAAACAAAATAATAAGGGTAAAAATGTAATATAATAAAGTCCCAAAATTAATCTATGAGATCATTAAGACTAATAATAATATTTTAAAACAATCTTTTCAATTTGTATCTAGTTGAACAGAAAAAAAATTATATTAAATTAATATTTTAAAAAACACCAAGACTGTCCCTCCCCTCTCTTATAAATGTGCATCTCTTATTCGCTTTACATTACACATAAAAAACATTTTCTGGCCAATATATACAAAAATATACTTCTTCATTTCCATAATAACATTCTATAGGCGTTATTTATGGAATAATACCGCCATTAGTGGTGTTAAGGTGTTATAGAAAGAAGATTTTCTAAAGAAGAGTTTTCATTCTTAACTGATCATTATAGTTTTATTTATTCTTCAAACCTAATTAAAACATTATTAACAATTATTATATTATAAATTAAGTATATTATATATAATGATATGTTTTTATGTTAATGTAATAACATATATACATCTACATCCACCATTAAATTGTGCAAAAATATCATTGTTCATGTGTACGGTGGACTACCACCTCCCAAACTGATGTAATTATTTTTGATAAATACCTCTCATGGATGGTTAAAATGATAGAATTGAATTTTATATATGATATTAATGATTTATTTATTATTATTAAAACTAAATATATCATTTACCTTATTACCTTTCAATTCACTGTATAATGATAATGTCATTCATGCATACCTGCAGACTACCACCTCCATGTAGAGTGGGATTTGTTTTTCATAACCACATTACATTGATGATATATATATATATATATTAATAATTTATATAATATTTAATTATGGAAATAAAATATAATACTTACCATATTACCATAATGGTCATTGATAAATGAAATATTACTCATGCGTATATACAACATATTGTCTCCATAATTATAATGTATTTCAGTTTTCCTAACCATATTTCATGATTGGTTTTAAAATTATAAATTACTTATAGACTAATTTTTTTCCAGATTTTTATTCTATATATGATGGAATAATCATCTCTTTGACCTTAGTCAACCAATAAAATTTATTTTGAACTTATGAACTGAATGTCCTCAAAATACTTTATGTGGACATAACTAATTAAGTAATTAACTATGTACTTAATATAAATGAAATATATGGTTTAATGATAATGGATAAAACCTATACATTTTCTTAGAATTAAAATAATTGATATGATATTATTATAAATGATTTAAGGTACATACATGGAAAGTCTATACTCGACGTACGAGATTTAATATAAATTTACTTTCATTGATGCATATTTTATTGTTATGCACCAAATTTAAGTTATATAGTTTATATACTAAAATTATACCTGTTATATCATGAATAGTACATAAGTTTTGATATTTTTAGTTTCAATTTGAATTATTTTATCAACGTTGATTTGACAGGAATGTTACCAAGTGGTAAAGGGTTTCTTAACTCAATTTCATAATGTTGGGTTATAACTCTTTTTTTTACTTTGATAGGAAATGTTTATATATGAACTGATATATAAATTGATTTATTATATATTTAAACTTTTTTTAAGGAATTACATTTTTTACATATAATATCTTCTTTTAATTATTCTCAACTCAATGATATGATCATGGTATGGGTTATTCCTTTCAAATTCCCTTTCTTTTGGACATATGTTTGTGATGTACACATATCTTCTTTTATGAGTTGTATATACTATATTTTTTAAATAATATATCATGAATTTACTTATTTTAACTATATTTAATGTTTCATTTTACATTATTCATTCATGTCCTTATGATTGAAGGGCTACCAATGTGGAAAAGGATTTATATTTCAATTATCTTTTCTTTTTAGGATTGTTCGTGCTCTAGAAATGCGTGGGGGGAATCATAAGATATTATTTTATTAACCACATATATTTTAGCCACATATAGTTATGAAAGTAGTTTAAATATTTAATTTCTATTTAATCTCTTATTTATTAAAGAAGCGTGATGAAATTTGTTTGTAAGTGTTGTTGATCTTGTATATTTTTATAAATTGGGACAATTTATCTTCTCTATCAATGTTTTTTAAAATGTTTCAAAACATTTATTTTATAAAAATAAAATTTCCCCTAAATTTATTTTATATGATATTTTTAATTCTTTTAATAATGTTTTAATGTTAAAATTTATATATTTTTTTCCAATGGGTGTCTTTATAATCCCTTTAAAAAATATTTGAAAATTATTTTCTTTAACATTTAAAACATAAATGAATTTTCATTAAATTATAACCATTATGTTATTAGAATAATTATTTATTGTTTCCCAATTTTATTTTATAATAAAATTATTTTCACCATATTTTTTGATTTTTTAGTTTTTAAAAGTGATTTTAAAAGTGAAAAGTGCATTATCACCAAATTGTTTTTTGTGATATTTCAATATTATTTCCATTCATCAACATCAACAAAGCTTAATGTGATGTATAATTCAATGATGATATTTTCTAACAATACCACCCTCATTATTTCAATGGATGACTTATAATTTTTTCAAAGATATTTTCATGGAACCCATTTCTTTGAAAGGATTAAAAATGTTATAAAATGAATTATATTTGTTCCTGTGAGTTTTATGATAAATATAATACCTATAAAATTTATTCTAGTTATGTTTCTTTTAAATTGTTTATAATGATGGGTTTCTCTATTATAATCCTAGGTTAGGTGAGATCATTATATATCTCCAACGGATTGGGTAAAGGGGTGTATTTAACTGATTTTCATTCTTCTAAGCGATTACATGAATATACTATGATAATTAGTCCAAGTATAACCATGATGGTTATTTTTTATTTAACTGTGATAGTTACTCAAAATTTAACCATGATTGTTATTCCATGTGTAACTATAATGGTTACTCCACTTATAACCCTGATGTTTATTTCATATATAAGGGTGATGTGAAAATTTTCAAATATACCAACATGTTTTATTTGTGGTTATTATAAGATTTTATCAATACATTTTATCAAGATTTACAACAAATGGATCATGAAAATTGATTCAAATGACTCTAGAATTATGTTAAAAATTTATGACATGTTTCATGATTGATGATTAAGGTATTAATGGTTTTTATTTCTCTTATTTTTATGCTCATGCAATATGATTATATCAAAAAACCATTATTCTCATATTTTTCTCACTAATTACATTAAATTATAAATGATTATGTATACAATTATTGATCATTTGAGATCACCCATATTATATTTCCTCTTCCATAGGTTATGATGAATAATGATAAATTTATTGAGTTTAGAAAGGACTTATATGTGAAGATAGGTATGTGAGATATTGAAGTTAGAATATGGAATATAAAAATATGGGTATTGTATAAAAAACAATCTCATGAAGTCAATAGTGTTTGTTATATAATAGTTTATCTTAATTATCTAATGAATTAACCTAAATTTTACATGCAACTATAGGTGATCTAATACTTCCTTTTGATGTATTGAAGTTTTTATGGAAAACATGAGGTCACATTTATATGTATCAAAGAAAGGAATGGAAATCGTATATATTAAGCACCAGATTTTGGGGTATAGGTCTCAGTTTGTGACTTATATACTCTCAAAAAAATAAAATTATTTCTCTATCTTATGTATAAAAGGTTGTTGTAAGCCACATATTCCCATAAAAGTTTTCATATGGTGTCTTCCGGATGATCTAATGGAAACTAATATTTTATAAAATTTACCCCAAAGGTAGATACAGATCCCATTGACAATATAAGTCATGAGAAAATGATCATATTTTTTCATTAAATTTCTAGACAGTGATTTCAGACTTCCCATTAGTCTAGTGATGATAAGAGGTGATTATATTTAGCACTATGTCGAGATCCCTTTGAAGACTCTTCCGGAATCTGTAGGTAAACCTAGGGAAATGAACAGATCAAATAGATATTGGATCCCTATGAAGCTATATGATTCAATTGATATAGAGATGGGAAATTCCATTAAGGTGAAGTTCTTATATTTTCTCTATGAATTGACCACACAAAGTAAGATGATAAATGATTTCCCATACAACTTCATTATTACTTATATTTTATAGAGTCCATTGAAAACGTATGTTGTAATATATTCCCACTTATATGTAAGTATAATCTCGAGTTATGTAATAAACATGACCCTAGTATCCCAGATCTATTGCTTTCTTGATTACATCGGCATATGATATATGGAATCACATCCCTAATGATAGAATAGATTATTAGTATTGGCAAATTATATACATACAAGATTCACATATTTCATCAAAACAAAAAATTACAACATAATTTTTTTCAATAATAGCGTTATTCCATATGTGATATCCTTTCATATCATTCATAGTACACTTCTCAGATTCCAATGAATGGAAAAAATAAGGGTGGGATTAAATGATCATTAAGGGTTAATTAAAATGGATGTTATGATGAATCAACAAACATAATCAATATGGAATGGTAAATAACAGTCCAAACATGTCATTTATGTAATTTGAATATCATGATTAATTAAGAAATAATCATTCTGAAAAGTTAAATAACTAAAAACACATTACATTTAAATATTTTAACTATAACTATTAAATAAGGAATAATTAATATGATAGGGTAAAGATATGAAAACACATTCCATTTACCCATTAAATTGATAATGAAATTCCTATAGAGATAATATCATTAAAAAATATCATCTATAATGATTACTTAATTATTGATGAGGGAAATTCTTAATTATTGGATTTCATGATCTCATGCATCATGATACTTATACTATCATGACCATTTCTAAGGCAGTTTAAAAGGGATGGGTATGTATACACCAGAAAATCATTTAACTATGGTTATCCAACTACTTCATCTCATGTGACTATTGATGCTTTGAGGGGAAATATATAACCGAGCCCCACCCATTTCTATATGTACAACACATTAATCATATTTTTAAAACACAATTTAATTCAAAAACAATATACCTTATCAAAATATTTCCATATCAAGTAAGGAATACAGATTTAAAATAATTTCCCCAGTCAGTCATTTAACATTCAATGTAACATACTATATGTAAAAATAACATATAGATTCAGTAATAATAATATCCATGATAAATAACATGGATATTTATCGAAATGTTAATGTACAATGATCATAAGAAAGTAAATATTTCATGATAAAGTTGATGATTTGAATAATTAATCGAAAGATATAATGTCAAAACATTCCATAGTCAAAATTATTATATACCTTCCAAGAAAAATTATGAGGATGGTATCAGTACAACATATACCTAAAGGATCATAATTACAATATAGTTCTAATGTCGCTGATTAATAGACATACCATAATAATGTCATCCAAATATTTCCTGAGGAGAATATATTTTTCAAATTTAAAATATTATTAAAACTAAAATTTAAAAAAATATTTTGAAAATACCATTCATTTTTTTTTTGAAACTTAAAAAAGAAATTTTTAAAACCTTGAGCGGTCATGATAAAGTTAAATTTTATTCATGTTTTACACATTAAAATAAATATTCTTTTTAATTTTTCAGAAAATGAAAAATAGGCCCTGTTTGGAAAAATACATGAATATTCCTTTCAGAATATTTTTTACTGTAACAAAAAATGATTTTAAAATATAAAAATCATATTTGATAGTGTATATGACATGCAACACCAAGCATATAATGGTATATAAAATCCTAATAATTTATGATATATTTACAATTTTAAATAAATTAAATCTATTTTATATCCTTCAATTCAGTAAGTATTTAGTTATCTTATGTTACATACAATAATGAGTTTCTTTAAAATCTTGAGTTACACGTAAGACTGGGTTTTACTGAACAACAATATACAATTAATATTATTATTTAGAATGATATTTATAACCTAGCCGTAGAAATGTCAACTATGAATATGATTCACTAAATTATAAAAATATATAGTTTAAAAAAATTATTGGTTATATATTTATTATAAATAATTGTAAGAATAATTTAAAATAATTTTTTTTTTGAAAAAAAGTATTTTCATAAAAGATGGTTTAGTCGCTTTTGGCACACAAAATTTAAAATTTATTCATATCAATTTTAAATAAATTTAAATTTAAAAATAAATCAATTTTTAATAATTTTATATCAAAATTATATTATGGTGACTTTCTAGATTTTTTTGAGAAATTTCATATTTAATGAATAATGAAAAATACTGTTTTTAATTGAAAACTGCATTTTCTTATAAATAATATATAATGATAAATAATATATTAAATTTATTATAAATTATAAATAGGTTAATTATATATACATAAATACATATATACATATATATATATATATCTATTTTAGGTCATTATAATTAATTTTATAAATGATTTTCATATTAAAACATTGTATAATTATGAACATTTTCACTTCAAAACACTGTTTTCTCCCCATGTCTACGAGATAAATTTAAACAAAATTTTCCCACCTTTTAGGAAGTAATTCGAATAAATATAATAAATATTTTAATTTAGAATAATTTATAATTACTAATATGGTAAAATTAAATTTTTACCCTAATTATTAGTGAAAATAGTTAAAATTAATTACATCGAATAAGGAAAAACAAGTTTACTTAGTTGTTAATCTTAAATAATAAGGTGTAAAAATGACCCAAAACATGTCTAAAACTCATTGAATGGCCATGTTCATATATTTTTAATTAAATTCTCGATAATGGAGAATTATTGGTGTATGGTGACATGAATCAAATGTGGATGAAATTCACTCTTTGAAACAATTACAAGTGTGCCACTCACCTCACATTTAAAAGGTCACCCCCTCTCCTATCCACTACAAAACCTAAATCCACATTGGTTTATCCATTAAATCCCTTAATCAATCTCAAAATTACCTTACATAATCCAGGAGGAGTTAAATTGGTCATAAAATTAACTTAGGAAGGCATTAGTGAAAACCTATAGAGGATACTCAAAGAAGATCTAATGTTCTTCTAAAGGCATTTTAATTTTATTTCTTTTTATGCCTCCTTAAATTTTAATTATACAATTATTATATAATATACTCATTATATTCCATAAAGTAATATATTTTTATTTTATGGTTTGTACCTAAAACTTTACAAACCCCCATCTAATTTGTTTTGAAATCATTATTTGTGTGTATGTCAGATTACCGACTCGTGAACTGATGTAATTAATTTTTCCATGACCACCATTTGAAGATTATAATAATTATGTATTTATAGTTACATATGATATATATGATATATATGATATATATTATATTTATGATATTACTATTTTCTATAATTTTATATCACACATACCTTCATTCTTTCTATTTTGTGGGACTATGATATCATCGCTCGTGTATATGACAGACTACCACCTCAAGAAGTGATGTGATTCATTCACACTTTACATGGAATGTATTAATGATGGTTTTAATAAAATAATAATATATATTTCATTATAATTATACTTAAATAATATATATATATATATATCATTTTATTTCATTTCATTCAATAAGAAAAAAATGGAAATAGTGTTCATGCGTACGTGCGACCAACCATCTCCGTCAACTATATATTTAATTGATGATCACCAAATTTATTGAATTAATTTAAATAAATATATACCAAATATATATTATATTTACATCATGTTTTATGTTCTTTATATTATTAAATAATGATATAAGTAATTTTAACATAAAAATAAAAAACCAAAACATACTCAAAAAAATAAATAAATAAACACCAGAAACAAAGAAAATTAAACTATTATTATCAAAAGGGTAAAAAGATGTTAAGAAATAATAACATATAACATCATAAATATTAATATGGTTTGATTATAATTTAATAACATTTTTAAAACAACTATACAAGTGATTAAATCAAGTATGACTAAAAGAAAATCATGGGGTAAGGGTTTTCATCTCAATTTAATTTTATTGAGGTATATTGTAATGTTATTTACCTAATTAAATTTATATAGTGTATATAGATACGCATAACTGGTAATTTAATGAATAAATCATTATTCATGCCATTTTATTTTTCAATTATAACTATTTAAACTATAGGGATTTGAATTAAAAGTTTCCATGTTGTAATAAATTTCATAGAAAAATACATTTTAATTGGGTTATATTACTTCAACATTTTCATTATTATTAAATGATTATGTTTATAGTGAATTTTGAATATCTATTATTGTATTTACACATGTTTTGTTTCGTTATTTAATGTTTATGCACATAATATATTCATTTATTAATTATCACTTCGACATTAAGATCATGTTAAGGGTTTATTTAATTTTTTAATTCAAATCAATATTATTTATTAATCAATGTTCGTTAAAGAACATTATGTAAACATATTTTAATAAACCCATTAATTTATTCTCATTTTTTTATTCATGATATTTCTTGTGGGATAGTCCAATTTCTTTACTCTTTAATAATTAAAATTATTTATATTTGTTTTAATAAAATATATCTTCATTTCTATCTTTCGTCAGAAATATAATTTCTTACAAAACCATGTTTACTAAAAAAAATTCAAAAGTTATTTCTTTAACCTTTTCAAAAATATTTATTAAAATAATTGTTTGCCGATTTTTTTATTTTTTAAAAAATGTTTTCAATCTAAAATTCTTGTAACTTTTTAAACAATGCACCATTTTATCATTTTTATCATGAAAAAGGAATGTTCTTTATGGTATTTTTAGAATCACATACCTACATGATCGTAATTACTTTGATGCTTCATTTATAAGTTTAAAAAGTTTTTTTTAAAGAAAATTATTTTAAAATTTATTTTCAATAAAAATTATTTTCAAAATGTTTTCCATAATGAAAATGATATTTTCCTCAAGAACATCTTTAAATATCTTATTATGGTATTTTTATTAAAAAAAGTCTATGAAACTTATTTTACATCTACTACATTGGGGATATTTTTTATTGAAACCATATTTATTCGTCCTTTGAATGGTTTTCGACAATTTTGACTAAGGGAAGTATTGAAATTCACTACCTTGATTCATTTTTGCAGTAAATAACTTTCTTTATAAATGTTCACTTTCCTATGATCATTTTACATTTCATTTCCCATAAATATCAATATTATATATCATGGATATTTTTATTTATTAAACCAAATATCATTTCTACACACAATGTTATAAATTGAATGTTATTTGATATCTAGGTACATAGTGATAAATCTATATTCTATACTCAATAAAGATATTATATGATAAGAAACATTGTTTATAAATTGGATATTCAATATATGAGGAATGCTTTGGATGAGTACAACATGGATATGGAATAGTTATATATAGCCCTTATATGCATTGGTTATCTCATTAGATTAATCAGTTGTAAAGCCTTAGTTATGTGGGGTTTTACCCAGTATGTTTAAAACTATTTTTTGAAATGAATTGGTGGTAAAGGTACCATGTACCACAAAAATATGACACCCAATAAATAAGAATTACCAACATTCAGAATTAAGTAATTATTATCCATGACATTTTCACTATAACAAAATCTATAGATTCATTTCATTATCTATTAATTGAATAAAATGAAATTCTCATTTAGTTATTTACATTTGTATATTGATTATAACTTATATTATCATTATAGTCATGCTTTTTAAAGATAATATGTTTTTAGTTATTTTCTTTAAAACATTATTTATACCCTACCTTCTCATTTTATAGATTACATGGAACATGTGTTTAGTGATTTACCTTTACATACTATCATTCTCATTGATTCAATACTTATTCCATTATATTTAACCCTTAGTAGGTTTTTGATCTGAACCATATTTTTTTCTATTCCCCAGGATTCCATAATGTTTTCTATGACTAATATCCAGGGATACTCTAGATGGAATAATGTTATTTAAAAAAAATATGGTTTAGTTTTGTGTATTCAATGTAATGTAAGAATATTATATGTATCGAGTTTACCAAGACTATTAAATTGGACAGTCCTTCGGGATGTGTTTCTTTGTATCTTAAACCAACTTAATGGTAGAAAGAACTAGATCCAGTATACTGGGGTTAGGATCACTACAATTGGTATTAGAGGATTTTAGTAGAGTCATTTGGATCTATATTTAGGAAAACAAAGATTATGGAATATAACCATAAGGTAGACTTTGAGGATAAGTATATAAGAACACACTAACGCATGATTTAGGTATAGATTATGTGGTTTTTACTAGAAATGAATCCCTGTATGGATAAAAAAAGTGGATGTGGTTCTCATATAGAGGGACCTAGGGTAATAAACTTGAAAAAGGAGAATTAGTATTGACTCCATCATAACCTAGTACATAAAAAATCTTTATTGTGCATGAGGGTTGACACACATGGGAGATATTATTAGAATAATTCATATTTTCTTTATAAACTATTATGAAGGATTTGAATAAATGATTAAATTGGATGACCTAGGTTATACCCTAGGCCATGGAAGAACCTCAGTGGAAATAAAATGGATGAAGTATTAACTTCTGTTGATTCACAGAATCAATTGTTAAAGTGTTTTACAAAAATTAATTTGGTTTCAAAAATCATGAAACATTTAAGGATCATGTTAAATTTTAGATTGAATTGATTATTCATTAACATAGGAGTTATGGATACCATCATGGATTAATGAGTCTAAGATTTACCATAAGTTCAAATTCTTAAACACCTCATTTAAAAATTATATAGTAGAAATGTAGCATTGTTAAATATATTTTTGGAGAAATTTATGGAAAGAATATCTTTTTATAGAAAATTTATCTTAAGAATGCTACCTTTATAGTTTATTGACATAAGTTTAAAGGTAATAATAACAATTAGGTTTAATATGATCATTAATGAAATTTTAATCATAATAAAATAAAACTATTAGACTTTTTTAAAAAAAGTATGCTAAAAAACATTGTAAATTTTTTATTTAATTATTAATTCTATTTCATGGATGATAATGGTTTCACACCTAAACTGGACTATGTGATGTACTCGTCAATACGTCATTGTTTATAATTAATAATTTGATAAACAAATATTAATGATGAATTAATAGTATTAAATTTGATGTGTAGAGACTAATTTATTGACTTTTGTTTTAATTTTTTTAATAAAAATGAATTTTCTCTATTTTATAGATCTTATTATTTGTTAAAAGTAAATTTTAGTGCTTTAGGCACCAAAAAATTTTTTTGGATATTTATTTCATGGATTATGGGATGATTTAGATCAAAGTGCCATGAAATGTTGAAATTTTTCTTATTAAATCGAAATGTATAAAGTGATTAAATTTCATCATATTCTTGTATATTTAAATAATTAAATAACATTAGGAAAATGAAATTGAAATAAAATTGTATCCTATTACCATCCTTTTTTATGATATCAAAGACCTTTTGACACAAATTAAATTTAAGGTTTTTATCTCCTCAACATTCCATTGATCGTTCACCTCTTTGTTATCAATAAACTCAATCACAATTTAAAAATATTTTAAAATTTAATCCATGCATATACCATAAATTTACATTGATGTTATGTTATATAGAATCCATATTATTTGTTATTCGAGATAACCTTTTTTCTTCATAGTCTCTCATATTAAGAAGATATATTAGTAAACCTTTTACGATATGGGTCTTACAATATTAGTTTCTCCAAATTTTAAACCCTTTATTACTTGGATCAAGTTTAAATTTTAAGGAAGTAGTTTATTAAAGGTAGGGAAAATTCTACACACATAATTATAAAATATGAACATCATATTTAATAGAATGTCCGAAAACAACAAAAAGTATAGAGATTAATATAAAATCCTAATATTTTAGGATATATTTACTATTTTTTAGAAAATAGATGTTTTTTATAGATTACAATGCATTCAATACTAAGTAATCTGGGGTTACATGCAACAACAATTTTCTTTGAAAACATGCTCTACAAGTAAGATTGAGTTTTACTTAACAACAATATATAATTAATATTATTAGTTAATATTGTAGTTAAAACCTAGCCGTTGGAATGGATGGTATTATTAAGATTAAAGAAATTAAGAAAATAAATATTTTACACACAATTGTTGGTTATATATTTATTATAATCAATAATATGAATCATTTAATATCAAAACAAATGTTTTAAATAAAATTATTTTTCCTAAAATAAAATTCAGCCGCACTTGGAACACAAAATTTAAAATTTATTTTTAACACTTTTAGAAACTTTACAGAAGAAATAAAATTAATTTTTGATAATGGAATATCATAATTATACTAGGATTTATTTTTGGGATTAGTTTAAGAAAATTTACTTTTTGATTAATGTTGAAAAGCAATGGATTTTAATTGATAGTTTCTTACTAATATAAATAATTTTTAATGTTAAATTATATTTTAAATTGGTTTTAAATTAAAAAAATCAATTATAAGTCTATTAATCCAAAATATGTTGTCGGAATCAATTTCATACATAATTTTTATATAAATACATTGTAAACTATTGGACATTTTTACTTTAAAAACATGCTTTCTCGCCACATCCGTGGGATTAATTTTCATTTTTTTTCTCAATCCTATGGATTGAATTTGGAATAATAGATTATATGTTTTGAATAAGAATAATTTATAATATCTAATATGTGTAAATTAAATTTTTACCTAAATTATTAGTGAACACAATTAAATTTAATTGCATTAATCGCTACAACAAAACACACCAATGAAAATGGTGGCATTTATCAGTGCTCGAATAGTTCACTGATAAATTTCATCTTTATCAGCACTAAAATATGTGCCAATAAAGGAAATAAGTATCATCAATACATTTAGAGTACTGATAAAATTTTCACTTCATGATCGCTATTTTAATGCTAATAATGTTCCTGAATAAAATGAAAAATTAAACAAATAAAAATAAAATGAGAAAATTAAGAAAAATATCAAACATTTTTCTAATTAAATAATTATTGATAAAAATGAAAAAATTTAATATACATATATACAGATTATAAATATTAATAAATAATATTATATATATATAATAAGTATAATATATATATATATAGATAATGTTAATTTAAAACATATTAATGACTTATTCATTTTTATGTGGTTTAATTTTTCAACTTATACTATATTAAACAACGTGTGTTGAATTTATTTTACACACACACAAACATGTATGTATATATTAATGTATGTATGTTTGTATTTATTTATGTTTGTATGTATGTATGTATGTTAATACATTAATTTTTATACACAAACACACACATAAATATATCTACGGAATATATAGAAACACATAAACGTAATATATATGTAATTTATTCAATTTTAGTATATTTTAGAATTTAATTATAACAATATACATTTAATATATATTAAATTTTTAACTAGTCAATTTTACTTATTTTTTTAATACTATAGTTAGGGTATTCATTTTTAATGTTATTTACTTTTTATTATATTGTTGAATTTGATCATTTTTTATTATTTATTTATATTAATCTATTTATATATATTTATTTTTTATGTTTTAGTATTTTAAATATGTATTCATACACTTCAATATATATATACAAATTTTTTAATAACTCATACTTAATTAATAATACTTACTCGATTTTTTCAAAATTTTTAAAGTGTACTCATTTTGAATTATTGAATTTCGCTAATTTTTAAAATAAATGTATTTAAGATTATATTAAAATTAATAATGTTAAAAGTATATTTGTATATAAACATTTTTTAAATAAATAATAAATGAATATTTATTATATTAATATTAATTATCAAAAAATAATAATTATTGTTTATATGAGTATTTATATAATTATTAATAAAAAATTACATATATTTAAATATTCATAAAATTATAACTAATTTATTTAAATAATTTTAATTACAAAACTTCAAATAGCGCTAAAAAAGATCTGATAAAAATGTCATATTTATGTGTGTTTATAAATTTCGCACTGATAAATGGGATCTTTGTCAGCATTTTTTTGAAAAAGTTGTTAATGGTTTCCTAAATATATTTAAAAAACCATAAATATGAATCGGTAACTCGTGATTATCAAGATCTTGTGGAACTCCCCTACTTCTAGTGTGATTCCTACACATTCCCTTAGATTAACCAAGGATAGAATTTAATGTATGTTATTTTTTACTCTACATCTATCATTGTTTGATGTTTTGGGTTACAATTATTTTTGATTTTTCGATGTTCTTAAACCTGACGAACCCTACATCTCTTCTCATCGCTATTGAAATACAATGATTTTGGTTCTATTTCATCATTTTTCTTCTTTCATATGTATTTGAACATCCATCCAATTTTTCCCTAGATACACACATAGATGGATCACTCTCCTCTCAATGGTAACAAAGAGACCTCTCATTCTCCTCGGGTTTCTCTTAATTTGAATAATATAGGCTTCAAAAAATCTAGGTAGTTTCTCAAATTTAATTTATATTATATACTAATTTATATATTATAAAGTATTAATTATGAGGGGTTTTAAGGATTAGGGGATACCATGTTTTGGACCTCATTTATTGGTGATTAATATATAGGGACCATGGTAAGTGTAAAAAAAATCAAAAACATATTTTTCAGATTTTGGAAATTCATTGAAGTTGTTAAACCATGAAATGGGTTATTTAGATTTATGATTTTGATGAATAATTTTTTATTGAATTGAAAACAATATTGAATTAATTTGTTAGATTCGAAGAATTATTTTAGTGATTCATGTTGCGAGAGTTTTATTTTTTTAATCAGTTCAAGATTATTATTAAAATGTAATTATGTGTTACAAATAGTGATGGGGAATTTCTTTAGTGTGAAAAGTATGTTCAACAATTTTTCTTAAAATTTACTAGATTAGATAGACTTGAGAAATAATTTGGTAAAGGCACATAGAAATACACAAAAAAATATATAAAGAGTGTATTTCTCAAAATTATGTGAGTTATATATGGTTTGATAGTAGATCTAGAAAACTATGAGATGTGATTTATTCATTGATTTTATAATAACAAATAGAGAGAGAATTAATTTATAGTATAAAAATAAATTGAAAAGTCATCTGACATGGTGAATAAATATTGAGAGAACAAAAATTGATTAAAATATACATTTGATGGTCTGGATCTTTATGTCCTATATGTCATGATAATTTGATATCCATGACCAAAATGCAGAAAATTAAGATACAATCCCCCTTTTCTAATTAACCATTTGTTCCATTCGATATCTAAACTACTCTTCTTCTTTGATCATTGTTTATCACTAGGTTAAGGTGTTAGTACTCCTTCAGTGTTTGACGGTCCTCAAGAATAATTCTCTAATTGAAGGCTAATGTAATATCCTTAATGGCTTGAATAATTTGTTTTATACTTCAGTGTTATAAATCATACATATTCTTATGAAGCATTAATATGGATTCTAGTGATACTATATTACAAGAATTTCATCGGTGTATTTTCATTGTTTTTATACACATTTATCCTGGAGATAAATTATTCCTTTTTAGGTTTTTTATCCCTTTAATGGTCATAGGATGATACCCTAAATGTCATAATTGGTATTAGAGACTTGTTCTTTACAGACACAATATATTAATCTATTAGTTTTTTGAATAAATAAAAGTAATATTTTATTATTTCAATATCACATATTATGATGTGAAGAATTTCATTGTTCATCTATATCATATGGCTATTATATTTCAATTGAGAATACTTTTTAAGTAATTCCATTAGTGTAGGTTCCTAGGAAAATTTAATCCTAAGACATTTGATTGTCTTCTATCTCTTGATGATGGATTGAAATCCCTCTTTCAAACTATCCTTCCTCCCATCATCAAGATATAGAAGGAAATCAAGCTTCTTAGGATGGATTAATTAAAGGTTGTGATGGTTAGTTGTACTATGGTATTGAAGTATAATATCTCAATTCAATATTTCATGAAACATGTATGAAATTATGTTCTTTTATGCATGGTGCGTATTACGTTATTGTAATTCTAGACAAATTAAATGTTTGAATACTCGTGAAGAAAATGGATTCTATACATGATGATGTTACCAATATTGAGAAAGAACCGTCTGTTGATGATGAAATTGCGGAATTATTAAGGGATCAAGAACATTTTGATGAAAAAAATGAAAAAAATCAACAATGATCCGTCATTACCAATTTGAATACAATTATCAAAAAAATAAGTCGGTGAATAAAATTTGTGGTTACTTTGAATCAACATGGCCAACCCATTGATCCCAATAAGTCGCCATTTATTAGTTATCTTGGGGTCACAATATAGATGAATGTGCCTATTATTATTCACTCATTGTGTCATGTCTAACCAGTAATGAAGGATATACATTGAAAAGATATAATGGTAATGTTACAATATACTTTCTCTATTTTACTAAAAAATTATAAAATGAAATTTTTATTCATTATTAATTATTCATTGCAGACTTCATTTATTTTAGAATATTTCCATAAGAAATTTTTCATAATGGACGTTGGAAAAGACCATAGAGGCTTCTATACTCTTCTGAAGAAGTTATATATTAGTGATGTTGAGGGGAGTATAAATTTCCACACACCACTTTGTTATACACACATTATAAAGTAGGAAACATGGAATACTTTCCAAAAGTGGTGCAATGAGAAATCATTTCAGGTGAATTGATATCAATAATATATTATTTGACATTATTTATTTTATCCATCTTGATTAAAAATTGTTAATTTATGATATAGAAAAAGAGTGGTAATAATAAATAATGTGCATCAAAACCTGCGTTCCCTTATCCCAAAGTAAGGATGGGGTGCACTTCATAAGGGAAGATATTGGTATGTATTTTAAATCCGAAATAAATGTTTAATTATGTTATACAAAACAACATATGTTTCTTTGTTTATATAATGATTGATGAATCAAAATCTAAACCCACTTCCATCCCACGTCATGTGCTATGGAAGGAGGGTTGTGTAAATTAGGACGGTATATTAGTTGATTAAAAAACAAAAGCAGTATGGGAAGCATGTGTATGTATGAAATAATTATAATTTGTTATGATTAAAAAAATATTACATAAAATAAATCAGTTCATATTTTTTATATAGTTTATACACAAGAATCATCAACAACCATACTAGAAGAAAAGCGAATTTCAGTAGCTTTGATGCATCCTGAACAATATGGTCGTGTAAGAGGATTAGGTTTTGGAGTCTCTCCTCAAACATATTTTGAGAAGATAAAACCACATGAAGATACATATAATATGATTATATGAATTTTGACACTAATAGACTCACAGAAATATGTTATTTTACATTCCGGTTTGGTAGACCAATGTATAAGAAAAGATCTAAGTGAAACCGTAGTGGATCAAAGATCTGCACATGATCCAAACAATCCCACTATAATTGAGGCTATTCATTCACCCCAAACAAAACCCAGTGTAATCAATTTTTTCATTACTCATTATCCTAAATGTGAATGAAATAACTTTCGATAACATTATATTACTAAAATTCTACAGGGTGTAATAGTATATGATTTTTTCTGTCAACACCCACATATCGTCATGTTGTGAGGGGAAAAGTGTATAATATCCTGGAAGACTAGATACAAAATTGTCCCCTTCCAAAAGATCACATGAGAGTGGGGACTAAGGTAGATTATGAACCGACAATGGTGTTTCATGTTACACTTGATGATCCAGATATTACAACATCTGAAGCTCCTATTGGATCTTTCATAGCATAAACATATAATATTATAAAGATACATGAGGTACCTCTTTAAAAAATGTTGGAAAAACATGTAATAATTGATGATAACATGTAAAAAGTGAGGTAAGATATTAAATATGTATTTAGAGGAGAAATAAAAAGTCAAATCAAGAAAATATTGTGAATCGACAAAGAGAACGAAATGAACATATGAGAGTACCTTCTGTCCACAAGTTCCATAGAAACATTTATAAACATTACAAATTCATAAAGAGACCACATTTAAATATAAATATATGTCTTACATTCCCTATGAATAAGAAATATTTATTGCTTCCATTATAGAGATAATTTTTCTCGAATCTCTAAATTAGATTATCAAGAATCAATGGCTAGGCCTCCCAATTTTGAATACATATATAAGGTAAATTTTCATAACACTTATGTCCATATAGTGAGATAAATATGTTTATTAAAGTTAATAACTCTTCAAATCTTGTACATGAATTTATATTAAAAATATATAAAGGGACGATCATGTAAAGCAAGATTCAGATTGGTTAACCCCAGTATCATTTCTATGATATAAATTACTTTGGAAAACAAAGAAAAAACATTCAAAGACTTGTTACTAAAAGTGTATAATAACAAATAATCAAACAACAGACACTTTCTTATGTCTATAATACTAAGGTAAAACTCTAATATTTATTCTGATAAAATATATTTTTAATTGTTTCCTTATTTTATTATATTTGTTTTGTAGGAAGCACTAAATATTGATAGGAGTCAATATAGACACCCTAAAAATTTATTTTTTGGATTCAATGAATTGATTTTCCAACCAACCGACAACACATAATGTGTATTGTGAATCAGTAATACACTAAAATCTACATTTTATAAGTAAACGTTGAATTATATGTTCTGTATGTTTTTTAATGATATTTTTATGACTGAGATGTCTCTAAATACTTTCTAAATCATGGAATGAGGTCAATGATTGAAAATTTAATGCTTTTGGATTACTAAAAATGAAAACAAGTTAAGGTATATATAGAAATATTTAACTATAAAAAAATCAAAATAATGTACTTATTTTGGACAGTGTTTCTGTAGTTTCTGAAACATGGTAATGAAATCGATTGTAGATATTATGTTTAAAATTTTATGAGGGAAATAAAACTATTTGAAAAGGCTAGGATCCCCTAACCGGGAATTTTTTAAGGTAATTATAATTTCACAAAATTTATTTCATAATAATTTGTTTGTTTATATTCTCTAAGTACAATCAATATTGAAGAAAAAAAGTTACTCAAAAGAAGAAATCAATTTTTTTAGAGATGAGTGGGAAGCGTACATTTTTTTTCTAAATGTATGTCGACAAAATATTTAGGTGATTACATTCAATTATTGTGATCTAGTATGAATAATGAACATTTAAAGATATTTGGGTTGTGAAGCATTAGTGTCAGAATTCTTATATATGATTTTTGATCTCTTTCTCAAGGAGAAGATTAATGGAGGAAATAAATTTGTTTAGAAGTTCTGACTTGTAAACAATAAAAGTTTAAATAAAAGGTGGAGGATAAGGAAAATATATAGGTAGATGTGAAGGAAAAGGAGGACGTAGAGTTTCAATCGGACACTTGCGTGGATGAGTAGGTAGAGACAAATACTGAGTGAAGACCGAGGTAGAGGATGATAAGAAGCATTGACTTGAAAACAATAAAATCATTGTTCAATGAAGTAGAATAAAGATCATACCATGATTTTCTATGAGAATGATTGTTTAAAAGTGAACACAACACTTTTCACTTGAGATAAGATTTTTTGTGCGTCTTTTTATTTTATACTGAAATTTTAGTAAAAAACACTCGTGGGGTATTCAAAACCAAGAAAACGTATTCGTTTTGTTTGTGTACTTTAGGAAAATGATTTATATATCATTGTTTTGGGGTATGAATCATCTTCACCTCAATATGATGGACGGTTTGACCGGTATGACTCCAAGTGTATCTTTTTTTGTCAAGAGTGACATTAATTTTAGTAAAATAAGACTAACATGCTCAAAACTGGGTAAACACATTCAGATTATTATGGTACATTAGGAAAATGATTTATACATCATTTTTTATCTGTAGGGATAATACTAACCTAAATATGACACAATGTGTGACTGATATGACTCCAAGTGAATCTTTTTATTCAAAAATGGCATTAATTTTAATAAAAAAAATAACATACTTAAAACTGAGTAAACACATTCTTATTTTTTGATACTTGAGGAAAATGATCCATGACTCATTTGGGAGATGGATAATTAATCCACGCCTCAATATGATACCATGTGTGACTCCAAGTGTGTCTTTTTTATTCAAAAATGACATTAATTTTAGTAAAAAAACAATCGACATACTCAAAACCGACAATACTCAATCGGATAGTTTTAGTACTTTAGGAAAATGATCCATAGGTTGTTTTGACGTGCAGGGAATAGACACACCTCTATCTGATTCATGGTGTGGTAGATATTACTCCAGCTATATATTTTTTATTCAAAAGTGACATTAATGTTAATAAATAAAGTACTGATATACACAAAATTGAGAAAATTCATTCTTATTATACTGATACTTTAGGACAATTATCCACGAGTCATGAGGGATGTGTAGAATTTGGTTGTACCTCAATCCGATACAATGTGTTACTAGTATAACTCCAAGTGCATCCTTTTTATTCAACATTTCCATTAATTTTAGTAAAAAAAAATAGGTATAATCAAAATTGAGAATGCCCCTTTCGATTATTTTGGAACTTTTGGTAAACGATCCATCCATCATGTTTGATATGTTGGTTTCAACCGTACCACAATCTGAAGCACAGTGTGATAAGTTTGACTCCAAGTGTGTCTTTTTAATCAAAAAAAGCATTAATTTTAATAAAAAAAACTGAGATACTGAAAACTAAGAAAATGAATTTCAATTTTTTTGATACTTTATGAAAATTACCCATGAATCATTTAGGACATGTTTCATTAAACAGTGCCTTAATCTAATAGATGATGTGACCAGTATGACTCAATGTTTTCCATTATTATTCAAAAATGACATTACTTTATATCAAAAGAAATAACCGACATACTCTATAAGAGTGTATTATTTTTCTAGTATTTGTGTTAGAAATTTTAATTAATTTTAATATATTATTTTTTTTCTTATTTTATTAATTTTTTTGTTGTTTTTGCTGATGCGGTTTGTTGTTGTATGACACTGCTCCTATTTCTAGTGATGTAGTGTGCTACAACATCACACTACAGTTTTCACCTTTATCAGCACTACTAAATGTGATGATAAATCTTTCCTTTATCGGCACTTATACAGGTGCTAATAAACTCTATCTATATCAGCACGTTCAAAAGAACTGATAAGTGATACATTTATTTGCACAAATTAAAGTGCTGATAAATCATACTTTTTTCAGCGCAGATAAAAGCACTGATAAAAGATTCTATTTATCTGTGCATTTAAAAGTGTTCATAAAGGTACTATTTATCAGTGCTAAATAAACGTGTTGATAAATAGATTCTTTTACCAGCACTTTTAAATATACCCTTTATCTGTGCTTTTTTAGAACTAATAAAAGGGAAGGAATTTTAACCACGCAAAGGTTATCAACACTTTTCTAGAAATGATAAAGGCTGATTCTAGCCCCGTTAATGCGTGATTTTTAGTAGTGGATTAAGGATAAAACATGTTTACATAGTGGTTAAACATTGAATAGAAGGTGTAAAAATGATCCAAAACATATCCAAAAGATCCTTGGATGGAAATATTTATACATTTTAATTTATAGGATCTGTAATTTTTTCCTTATTGAAGTATGGTGACATTAAAAAATTTGGGTGTAATTCACCATTTTAAAAAATTACAGCTGTGCCACTCACACCAGTTAAAAAAGGACACCACTGATCCACTGCACTTCACACTTTAAAACCACATTGGTGCTATTAATAACTAAAAAATAACTATCCATATTCTCCAACCTAATATATAGGCATTATCATGGGTATAATTCCAGCTTATTTAGGTATCAGTGAAAACCTAATGAGGATCCCCAATGAAGTGATAATGTAATTCTAAAAGCTCTTTTATTTTATTTCCTTATTTACCTACATCAATTATTATTTTACCATTATTATATAAAAAATAATTATATTAATTATACTAATATTTTATTTATTATGTTAATGAAGTAAAAATTCACATACTTCCATCAAATGGGTGACAAAATCATCATTCATATCTACGACGGACCGCTGCTTCGCTAATCAATGTCATTTTTCCCATAACAACAGTTTAAAGTTATTAATAATGAATAATTTTTAGTTTATATTATATATATATATATAATATTTAAGATTTTTTTTATTCATGTTTAATTATTATATCACACATAATTAAATTCTTTCCATTTTTAGGGAATATGATATCGTTGCTTGTGTGCACATCTAGCTGTCGTATCACGTAGCGATGTGATTTGTTTATTCTTTATATGGAATGCATTAAGTATGGTTTTAATAAAATCATGTGATATATATGAAATAAAAATTATAATAATGTTATAATATATATTTCTATATAAATTATTTTCATTTCTTACATTCAACGTGACAATAAAATAGAAACAATGTACATGGGCATGTACGACCAACCGTCTCAATGAACAATGTATCTCATTTCCTATCACCAAATTTTATTGACTTCTATAAATAAATATAAACATAATACCTGAGTTATTTACCTCATTTTTTAAATTTTTGATATATTTGAATCATGATCTATGTAAAAGTAACAAAAAAATAACATGTCCAAATACACTAAAAAACAAGGAAATTAACAACCAAAACAATGAAAATAATGAATTATTACTAAACAATGGTTGATAATATGTTATAATATAATCATATATGATATATTACATATTAATATTTTTCTTGAATAAGTAAATAACATTTTTAAATGACTATATTAGTGGAAAAATAAAATATGGCCAAAATTAAAGTGTGGTGTAAGGTTTTTCATCTCAATTTCATTCAATTGTGACGTAATATAATTTTATGAACCAAATTAATTTAATAGAGTGTATATAATTCCATTTTAGATTTAATATCCTGAATAAATCATTAATAAATTTATTTTATGTTTCAATTTTAATTATTTTATCTAAGGTTATTTGAATCAAAAGTTATAAAGTGGTAAGAAATTTCATAGCCCAATTCCTTTTGATTAGGTTATATTACAACCTATTTATCATTTATATACAATGATTATGTGTATTGTGGATTCTAATTATCTATTTCTATATTTATACATTTTTATATTTATTTTTAATTGATACACATAATTAATTCATTGAATAATACTCACTACAATGTTATAATCATTAAAATTGTCTATTTTATAATCTAATTCTAATCAAAATTGTATATTATTGATTTTACATTGAAGGAAATTATATGGACATTGTTTAAAAACTATACTTTAATTTTATTCTCCTCTACTTAATCATGTTCTTTTTTAAGTAATAGTATCAATTTATACTCATTAGAACTTTAAATAATAGATGAAATGTTTTTAAAAAGTCCAACATGTTTTATCTCTTCGATCATGAATATGTTTTCTTAAAAACATTTTTTTCTAAACACATTTTCAGTTTTTTATTTATCTTTCTTAAAATGATTTATCAAATGACATTTTTACCCGTTTTTTCTTTTTGAAAAATAAATTTCAAAATATTTTTCTTGTCACTTTGGGAAAAAGGAACTTTTCTAACCTTTTTACCATGTAAAAGGAATGTTCTTTACAACATGTATGAAATTACCCAATTCTGTGAACATAATTTCATTGAAGATTCCGTTATAAGTTTATGAATATATTTTTAAAGGATTTTTATAAAATATATTATTATATAAAAGGTTTTTTAAATTTTTTTTCCAAATGAAAAAAGATATATTCATCAAGAGAATTTTTAAATA
This sequence comes from Viscum album, assembly GCA_963277665.1. NCBI lineage: Eukaryota > Viridiplantae > Streptophyta > Magnoliopsida > Santalales > Viscaceae > Viscum > Viscum album. The sequence continues at coordinate 550,584 of CAUJRU010000375.1, read as the reverse complement.
TATTCTTATGGTATTTCTATTCATCAATGAAAAACAACCTTATTTTAAATGTACTTATCTAGGGATATGTTTTATTTATACCATCCTTATTCTTCCTCCCAGTCTGTTGTGATCATTTTAACATATGCAAGTATTTACATTCACTACATTGATTCATTTTTTGTAATAAATATCTTTACCATGATATTATCACCTTTTGATGATCATTGGATATTAAATTTTTCCAAAATATCCATATTAATTATCATATGTAAGTTTATTTCTTAAATAATATATCATTTTTATATATGGTTTACTAAATTCAATGTTATTGGATATCTATGGAAATATTGACAAATCTACATCCAACACTCAATACATATATTTTATGATAAGGAAAATTTTTTATATATTGATTATTTGATATATGAGAAATGGTTTAGACTAGTACGATACTGGTGGGTACATGTTATAGATATCCCCTATATGAATCGATAGTCTCAAGCGATGAATCAGTCGGATAAAAATTTTTATGTGGGCTTTTATACAGTATGTTTTAAACCATATTGTGAATAGTTTTAATAGTAAAGGAATTATGTACTAGTAAACATGTCGTCCAATAAATAAAAATTAGATATAATAAAAATTAATTTATTATTATCCAAGATATTTTTACTATGAAAAATTAAATGGATGCATTTTATTCTCCTTTTATTGATTAAATGAAAAGTGTTTTCAGTTTTATGCCTTTTTGTATTGATGTTGCATTATCTTAACATGATAGTCATGTTATTTAAATTGAATGCATTTTTTGTTATTTTCCATTCCATATTATATACACACATTCTTCGTAGTTTATTGATTTAATGGAATGTTTTTATGGTTATTACCTAGCCATATTGATTATTCACATTGATTCATTATTACTTTCTCTATTTTTAACCTTTTCTAAGCATTTGCGCTCCCACATATTTTCTTCCCTTTCCATAGAATTCCATGACGTTTTTATGACTTATATGAATGTATAATCTTGATAAAATAAATTTATTTTCAAAAAATAGATGTTACAATTTTTTATTCAAATCTAATGTAAGACTCAATTATGTATATAGTTTACCTGGACTACTAAAAAGATAGGTCCTTTAGTATGCATTTCTATATATCTTATCCTTATATAGTGGTAGAAAGAATAGGATATAGGATACTGAGGTCAGGGTTCCTGTATGTAAAAAAGTGAAAAATGGTTAAAAAATATTTTAATAAATAATTTTGATAATGTCAAAAAATTGAAGCATATTTTGAAAACAGGTTTTTTGCTGAAAAACGAATTTTCTACATAAGAGATAAATAAAGTTTTATTTTCTAAAAAAACTCTGACAGTTTACATACAAAAGAGTATAAAATGGTACTTTTACTTGAAAATTTCATTTGTAACTAGAGGATAAAAAATAAAATTGGTATATTATACAATGATCAAATAATTTCTATCAATGGAAATTTACTCATAAACAACCCTGACTAAAATGAGATTATGAAATATACCCTTATAAAGATCATAACATTGATGTGAGAATTAAAAAATCAATATATTCTCTGTATCAAATGTAAATACACATAAAAATTGGAATTAAATATTAATTTATGTTGGATCGAAATAATGATGTAGATACTCAATATACAAGAGGGGGGGTAAATTGTATACATTAAAAATTTACTTGAACAAGGAAAGATCTAAGTTTAACAACGTTAAACTATGAAAATTCACAACACCTCTAATCACCAATGAAAGATTGGGACAAAGTGTGAAGTTACAAACTTCTAGTTCTATGCACTTGCTTGAATCTGGAAAGTGACTCTGAAAAATAGGTTCCAAAAATATGGATTTGAAAATTGAAACCTAACCAAAGTTTACAATATGAGATTCTACCTTAAAGTGTATAAAATCTAAATGAATCAGAGTACAGGTGTAAAGAAATATAATAAGGTTATACTTTCCTTACAATAAAAAATGCAGCGGAAAAAAAGTAGTAAAACCAAATCTAACATGATATAAATCTTTTAACCCAAATAGAATGGTATCCGAAAACCTTGGATAAAGGTCCCTTGATTTATACTTTCAAGTGATTCTGTCTTACCCACACCAGGGTAAGCCCTTGATACTAATATTGGAGTCTCTTTCTTGCTATCCCCGAAAGCCCTCAACATCAAGGTAGTGGGAACCTCTATCTTCCTCAGTAAGGAAGCCCTCAACCTTCAAGGTAGTCAGCACCTCTATCTTCCTATCCCCAGAAGCCCTCGAATGTAATCACCAACATTTGGAGTCCCACAAAGAAATCTACACAAGGCAAAGTTTTAACAATTAGTTCTAACTTTATGCACGAAGATTGAGAGTGGATAAGAGCCTCTCTCTCTAGAAATCACTTCAACAACATGTAAGCTCAAATTTCAAAGATCAGTTTTGTATTGAGATCGTTCAAATGAGCTCTTATTTATAGGAAAATTTCCAATGGTTGGCTCTCTCCTCCAACAGTCATATTTTCCTTAAATTTTGGAGGGACCTGTACACGTGTCACTAAACCAACGGTTAGTTAGACCAAAATGGACGACATTGTTTTATAACAAAACATGTGTAACTGAAAGGACGACATCATTTTATAATGAAAGGAGTCTAATAATAAGAAAAACAAAAATTCGGAATGTAAGAAAATAAAAGTTCAGTGTCTAACCAAAATGGAATTTAGAGTCTATAACAAAAGGATATTCGGATTTTGTTTTATAGGAATTCGAAACCTAAATTCTACAGAAATTTGGAGTCTGAATTTCTAAGGAAATTTGAAGTCTGGTTTTATCAAACTTCATAATATGTACTTACTGAATTCAGAGTCAAGGTTGTAAAAGTTCAGAGTCGAACTAGTAAAATTTCGGAGTCGAACTCATAAAATTTCGGAGTCGAAATCTTAAAATTTCAGAGTCAAACGTATAAATGTTCAGAGTCAAACTCTTAAAAGATCGGAGTTTACCTCTTAAAAGTTCAAAGTCGAACTCTTAAAAGTTCAGAGTCAAACTTATAAAAGTTCTGAGTCGAACTCTAAAATGTTCAGAGTCGAACTTATAAAAGTTCGGAGTTGAACTCTTAAAAGTTCAGAGTTGAACATATAAAAGTTCGATGTCAAGAATTCAAAGTCGATCTTTGTTAAAGTTCATATCCCAAAGTTGGAATGGAACTTTTTCAGAGTTCGTATCCAGAATTCAGAATGGAACTTCATTACATTTAATATCCCGAATTCGGAGTGGAACGTCATTATAGTTCACATCCATAATTCGGAGTGGAACTTCATTATAGTTCACATCCAGAATTAGGATACTAAAACAGAATAATTTATATCTTAGCATTATATGATTCTGAGTTTTTGGGAATGATCTGATTTTTAAACTTAAGAAAAATATTGATATGTAAAAAGAAATATAGGATAGGGTAAATTTCTTTAAATAAGGTAATTTTTCTTATAGAAGTAAAATATAGATTTGCTTAAGTATAAGGTGTTTGTGATTTTCAAAACAAGAAGGAATGGAAAACTCATAAGGAAAACCTTATTGACTGAACAATCTCTCCCTTTTTCGAAAGCACAGACATCCTTACGAAAAAGAAAATAAGAACTTTGAAAAATTTCATTAGACTTTGATATTAAAACTTATCTCCCTATGTTCATGGATGATAGTGAATACAACTAACTCCCCCTTAGGCATTGAAACTCTAAGGATTGTATTCTGAATTTCCGAAGTGGAGTTTTCATCATCATGAGAATAAAAAACATCGTAATGAAAAACTCCCCCTTACTTTAAGGATATCTTCACATAGAAATTTTTCTTCTTCAATTTAAATTTTCCTTCTCCCCTTTTCAGTAGTTCTTTTTTCTTCTCCCCATTTATGATTTTCAAAAAACAATTAAGGGAATGGGAAAGAAATAGAGTACCTGAAACATTATTACATAACAACACAAGATACAACCAACCAAAAATTTCATTAGAGTTGAGAAAATTTTTACAAGGAAAGACAAATAAAACAAAAAATCGGAGTGGGTTTATTTTTCTTCCTTTTCCTTCAGGATAAGCTTATTCAACAAGGTTTTATGTTTATTCAAATCTTTTTGATCCTCCTTAGCTTGCCTCTCCAAGGCTTTTATCCTTTCATCTTGATATGTCAAAGCTTCTGCCTGAGCCTTCATGGACTCTTCTTGAATCTTTACTAACTCATCTTACTTTACAAGTCTTTTCTCAAGCTCAATTTGGAGATCTCTATCCCTTATAAAATTTTGAGAAAGAGAGTTAGCCTTATCATTCAGTTCCTTCACTTTTTGACTTCGAAAACATTTCTCAATGATCAGATCATCCTGAAGATTCGTAATATTGTTATCCTCAGTGTCAAAGGAATCTTTTACCTCATTCTGAAAATTATCGTACTCAGCCATGTCTTCTTCAACTTTCTTAGACCACAAAATAATTTTGATGCATTATTTCATGTGTACATCATAATTAATATGAAAATTTCTATGGTTAGCTTCAATCTTCACACACTTATCCATCACCATGGATAAGGATTCTAACTTCTGATTCAAACTATGTTGCAGCATCTGGCATCTGGAGTCTATAGTTGGAAATATCAGAATGGTGTCCACCAACTTTTTCAATGATTCAACAACAAAGTCATGACTATGTGATGATGACTCCAAATCCGATAACATACTTGGATATTTTTCTTCTCCAATTTGCACGAGCTTCCTTTTAGAAGAACCACCGACCTCTTTCTTCCTAAAGATATCTTTTTTTTGGTGTATCCATGAGTAGTTTCTTACTCTTATCAGTTTTCGGAATAGGTTGATCATCTGAAGATTCTTCCTCACTTTCTGATAGTTGAACAATCTAGTCTTCATCTATTTTTTCCTTTTCTTCTACTTCCTGAAGAAAATGTTTCTCATAGGATTCTTCCCCATCATACAAAACATTTTCCTTCTCTTCCTCTTTCTTATCATCATCATCCTTCCTTCTTTATTTCTCAACTCCCTTTCCCGGAGTGACTAATTGTGTGGATTCAGACTTTTCTTGATAATATTCTACTTCCTTGATCAAGTCATTCAGATCATCACTTCCTTCTTCTTCTTCTTCTTCTTCTACTCTCTCAACGACTTCTTTCCCTTTGGAAGTTCCCAGAGTGGGGTATTTCTTGCCAGGGGTTTCTGGTAAAGATTGTACATCAAAGGTTTCCGAAAGGGGAATCTTCTCAGAGGCTATCTCTGTTTCTTTCAAAAGAGATTGAACAATCTATTCTTCAGAAATATTTTTATTCAACATATTATCTTTTTCTTGTTTCTCTAACTCATCTACTTCTCTTTCTCTTAAGGCCTTATCCTCAGTAGGGTTCAATCTGAACTGTGGATCCCCTTCTTTTCTCTTTTCTTTGTCTTCCCTCCACTTAACAGCCACTTCATCTGGGTAGGCTTTTTTTTCTTTGTCTTGGGTGGTGCAGATTGAGTTTCCGTACCTTTGGGGTTATGTATTCAGAAACCACTTACTTAAGCTTCCTCTTCTTAGTAACTTTCTTTGCTGGTTCAGCCTTCTCCACATTTTCCAAAACGGTCTCTGCCTCTTCCTCTGGTAAAAAGTAGAATTCTCCGGATTCATCCGAAAAACCCATTTTAACCCTCTTTAATATATCATCACATACTAGCATTTCCTTGAAATTTCTTTTCTTGGAAGTGAAAGAAACATTGAATGAATCAATACATTTAATAATAAGTTTAGAAATTAGGGCCAGATACATTATGATCTGAGCTTTCAGATTACCTTCTTTGATATTCTTAACTGTAATCAAAACATGCCTCTTCAGATTTATCATCCTTAGATTTATCAAGAAATCTAGGACGTAAATATCACTCTTCTTGATATTATCCTTGTACCCCCTTCTTGGTATGATAAAAACCTGTACCCACAGCTGTAGAATCGGATTATTTGGAGATAGATGAGAAATATTAGCAGTCCTGGCATATTTAAGTCCTAGACATTTCAATGCCTTCACTTTGTTGAAACTTCCTTGCTCATCCGGAAGCTTATGTCAAAAAAACTCAACTTCACCTTCATACGTTAAACCCACCAAACCTGTAGCCATGGTGTAGTATAATTTGTATGTATTTCCATATTACTTGAAAGAAAATAATTCTCTTCCATCTTCCTCAAGGAAGGAAACAGACTCGTAGAACTTAATAAGAAAATCTGTATAAACCGGATCCAGTTTCTCTGTCTTTCATAAGCAAACCACCTCCCAGCCATTCAATTTGATATTCTTAGTTATAATAGAATCATACTTGAAGAATCTCAGATGCATTGACCTCTCTCTATAAACTAACCACTTTGAGATTGGCTTTGAGGTAGACATATCATGGGAAGTAGCTTCAACCGACAATTGGAATGGATAGTTCTGGAGAATTTGGAATGGGCTTAAGAAAGATTGGAACGGTCCTTAAGAAGAGATTCAAGGCTTATAGATGCGAAAGCTTTGAAAACTTGATATGGGGTAACCCTCGGGGGTCCCCTTCATATAGTGGTTGAGATGACGGTTCAATTTCCATGGTTGATCGAACGGTTGAAATACATTGAGATTTGATCTGATGGTTGATATACAAACCTCTAGGAAAACTTGACTCTGATCATTTGAGGTTTTAAGAAAAACATTCAGATTTAAGAAAACTAGAATCCGAAAAATTTAAAAACATCTAAGAAAAACACTAGCAAGTAAAATATGATTACAAAGACTTATGTAAGGAAATCATACCTTTTGGATTGGCTAGAAGGATTGTTCGTAATTGGTAATATTATTCTTGAGGAAAATTTAACTATGAAAAAAAACACTATGAAAAACTTCATTATGAATATTCTCATTACAAAAATTTCAGTTCTGGAAATTTTCATTATGAAAATTTTAGTTCTGAAAATTTCCATTTTTAAAATGTCAGTTCCGGAAATTTTCATTACAAAAATTTCAGTTCTAAAAATTTTAATTACAAAAGAATGAATAAAAAACTGACTATGAAAATTTTGATTATGCTAACATGAAAATGTACTCCCCTTATGAAAATGAGTTTATTACTGTAAGGAGAATTGTTCAACAAGAAGTTAATGAAGAAATATTACCACAGGTTATCATTCCAAACTTCTATTTAATGTATTTAAATCTATCGGAAGGTAAAGATTTTGTGAAAATGTCAGCAAGTTGATCTTGTATTCTGATAAACTGAAGAATAATATCTCTTTTAAGTGTGTGATCTATAAGAAAGTGATGCCTAATATCTATGTGTTTTGCATGAGAGTGATGTGAAGGGTTTTTACTAAGGGAATTGGCACTCGTTTTATCACACAAAATTTGAGTATTGGTGATACTCAAGCCATAATCAGTGAGTGTGTGTTGCATCCACAACACTTGAGCACAACAACTTCCAGCTGCTATATATTCATCTTCAGCAGTGGAAAGTGCTACAAAATTTTGCTTCTTGCAGGACCAAGAAACTAATGAATCTCCTAAGAAATGAAAAGTCCTGGATGTACTTTTTCTATCCATTCTACATCCACCAATGACAGCATCTAAAAATCTTTTTAAGATAAAATCATTTCCATAAGTATAAAATAATCCTAGATCCATGGTTCCCTTTAAGTAGTGAAATTTTTCTCACTGCCTTTAAATGAGATTCCTTAGGATTGGAATGATATCTTGCACATAAGCATACTGAAAACATTAAGTCTGCACAACTGGCTATCAAGTATAGTAGGATTCCAAACATACCTCTAAAAAATTTTGATCTACTGGTTTCCAGCTCCATCAAGATCAAGTGTGTTTGAGGTACCAAGGGGAGTACTAATACTTTTAGTGTAGTGAAATCCATACTTTTTAAAAAGGTCTTTAATATACTTATATTGAGATATATAGGTTCCTTCTGGTTTTTTAGATATTTGAAAACCAAGGAAAAATGTTAACTCACCCATCATACTCATTTCAAACTCATATTTCATTAGACTTTCAAATGAATCAGATAAATATTGCAGAGCTGAACTAAATATAATGTCATCAACAATAATTTAAACAATCAAATCATTTTATTATCTTTCTTTATAAAAATGGTTGGATCTGCATTTCCCATAACATAGTTATTTTGAAGCAAAAATCATGTAGGCCTATCATACCAGGATCATGGGGATTGTTTAAGGCCATAAAAAGCTTTGGTAAGTCTAAAAAAATGATCAGGATTCTTTGTATCTTCAATTCCAGGAGGTTGTTAAACAAAAACGTCCTCTTGAACATAACCGTTAAGAAAATAACATTTCACATCCATTTGAAAATGTTTAAAATTGAATAATGCTGCAAAGGAAAGTAAGATATGAATAGATTCATGTCTAGTTACTGGGATATAGGTTTCTTTATAGTCTATTCCCTCTTGTTGATTATAGCCTTTAAGAACTAGTGTAGCATTATTTCTAACTATGACTCCATTTTCATCACACTTATTTTTGAAGACCCACTTTACTCCAATAACAGAAGTATCCTTAGGTCTTTCAACCAAGGTCCAGACTTTTTTCCTTTCGAATTCATTTAGTTCATCTTTCATGGATTTGATCCAATCATTATCACCTAAAGCTCCATTAGTGCTTTTCGTTCTAATTGGGAAAGAAATGCTAGATGTTCTACTTCATTCCATAAGGAACTTCTAGTCCTTATAGGTTTATTGACATCACCAATGATACTATCACTGGGATGATTCTTAAGAAACACTCGACTTGGGTTTTGTAAGACCAGTTCATCAACATAGGGTAAAAAGTCTTCTGGGGTGAATGTTTCAGAAGTATCTTCATGAAAATTTTCCTTATCAGAAGGATGTTCAAACAAAGTTTGATAATCAGTTTTTGAAAACACACCCGGGGATGTAGGTTGGGATGTTTTAAAAACAAAAGGATCGGACTCATCAAATTTTACATGTACTGTTTCTTCAACAGTACAAGTGTTTTTGTTGAAAACTCTATAAGCCTTAGAAGTTGTGGAGTAACCTTGGAAAATTCCTTAATCAGATTTTGGTGAGAATTTGTGTAAGTTATCATTAGTATTTTGGATGAATACCTTGCAACCGAAAACCTTAAAGTAGGAAAGTCTAGGTTTTCTACCATTTCATAACTCATAAAGATTTTTATTAAGAAAAGGTCTAATCAAAACTCGATTTATAGTATAACAAGCAGTACTTACAACTTCAGTCCAAAAATGTCTAGCTATAGAATATTAATTTAACATGGTTCTAGTTATCTCTTGAAGAATTATATTTCTTCTTTCAACTATACCATTTTGTTGAGGAGTTTTAGGTTCTGAAAATTTGTGAGTAATACCTTTTCTACTACAAAAGGTTTCAAAATCAGAATTTTTAAATTCTCCTCCATGATCACTATGAATAGTTTTCAGTGGAAGGTTTTTCTCATTTTTTACTTGAGCTCTAAAACTATTGATATAATAAAAATCTTCAGACTTCTTTGCTAGAAAATAGACCCATGTAAATCTAGTGTAGTCATCAACTATAACAAACACATAGTATTTGCATCCAATGCATTCAGTTTGTGTTGGACCAAAAAGATCAATGTGCACTAACTGTAATGCACCAATTTTTTAGACTTCACCGATTGATTTAAAACTAGATTTATGTTTCTTTCCATATTGACAAGGATCACAAACTTTAGAAGAATTAAATCTACGCTCTGTTAGATCCTTAACTAGTTTCTTCTTAGAAGGTTTACATTATTTTATAAGGTTAGAGTGACCTTGTATTCTATGCCATAACCAATAATAATCTTCCATTGTACTTAGGAAAGGTAAATCTCGGCAATTAAGGGGTTCTTAGTTCAATGTGTAACCATTCTCTTGTCTACTGGCAGAGAGAATAAACTCTTCCTTGGAATTTTGTACTAAGCGTTTATCGTTCCCGAAATTCACAAGGTATCCTTCATCACATATTTGAATTATGCTAGTGAGGTTGTAATTAAGACCCTTAACAAATAAAATGTTCGAAATCAACATTTTACTAAGAGGAACAATATTACCTATACCAATAATTTTCCCCTGAGCATTTTCTCCAAATGTTACTTTTCCTCCTTTCGTCTTGATAATCTATTAAAATATTGTTTGTTACCAGTCATGTTCCGGAAACATCCACTATCCATGTACCAAGTATTGTTGTTAGAAGTATCCCTATTTTCTTGAGAATGATAAGAGAATTAGACTTTCAAAATCCAAACTTTTTTGGATCCGAGATTTTCAAATAACAAAATTTTGTGTATCCACATTTTTTTTGAGAAATATACTTTATGAAACCCAAGAGATTGAACTCTATTTAAAGAACTATTTTTCTTAAAATGCCCACCACTTTGACACTTAGTGAAAAAATGAGCTTTAGAAGGAACAACATAGTTGTTTTTGAAAACTGTTTTTTTGGTGAGTATAACCTACTAAAATAGTGTTTCCTTTAGGTTTGATTTGAGAATACAAATTGTCAAAATATTCCTTCCCAGTGGTAAATTTTTCAAGGAGCTTCTTTAAAGAAAAAATTTCGGATTTTAGTCTAATGACAAAATTCCTATCCTTAGGAATCATTTTCATAGAGTTGGATTTTTCCTTAAAAACATTCATCTTTAAAATATAATTTTTTAGATCTTTAGAAAGTTACTCCTTATCATAATTTTCTTTCTCAAGGTCTTTAAATTTTTTTTCTATAAGATCTTCTTTATCTTTATGACCTGAATAAAGATCTGAAATCTCTTTTGTAAGAATTTATTCCCTAGTATTTTCCTTGTCTAATTTCTTAGATATTTTACAATTATTTTACTTCAAGTAACTTGGAAAATCTAGATACTTCTTCATATGAAGGTCTTTATTTTATGAGGATGAAGTATCTTCCTTAGAAGTACTATTTTAGGAATAGTAATTCTTATCAAGAGATAAATTTTTTAAAGCCTCGGTAGAGCGTACCTTAGCCATAATACATGTATGTGGAAAAAAAGTTTTAGCAATGAATCCCCTATTCTTCTGAGCTGATGAATCATATTCAAAATATTCTCTTTCTGAAGAGTCTCCACAGCTAGCACTTCATGTAGTATTAGCTTTTAGACTTTTCTTATCTTTAGATTTATAAAACTTCTTCCTGTTCCTTTCAGAGTGCCTCTCTTTTCTTTCATTCTTTTTTAAGAATAGGGAAATCAGGTGGTATGTGTCCAATTCTATTGCATTCATAGCATATGACCTCTAAATCTTCCTTTCCTTTCCTTTCCTTCTTCTTATACATGGATTGGAAATTTTTCTTGACCAGCTACCTTGTTCATCCTTTGAGCAGGATTTGCTAACTCATTCTCTGAGACTTCACTCTCACTAGATTCAGATTGGATAGTAACCTTCTTGGACTTGGATCTAGTTACTCTCTCGGGAGTCTTATCTTTCATGTGTTTTGATGTTGTAGTAAAGGCAACAGTACCATTCCCATTCTTCTTTTTGATGTTGTCAGCATCTCTCTTCATCCTTGTTTCATGTTGGAGAAGAGTTCCAAACAGCTCATCTAAGTAAATTTGAGTGACCTTCCTATTTTAATCAATAGCTGTCCTCTTTGATTCCTACTCATTTGGCATAATATCAATGATCTTTTCAACAATAGCTTCATCATCCAGACCTTTCTCTCCCATATATTGTAAGAAATTTACGATAGTCATAATCCTTTGTTGCACCTTACAAATAGGTTCTCCATAAGGAAAGTTAAAACCATGGTATTATGCTCTCAACATTGCTCTTCTTGTCTCTATGACTTTGGATGTACCAAAATGAGTAACTTCAAGTTTCATCCATATACAGTTAGTTGTTTCACGTGAGGAAATTTGTATATATATGTTCCTAGCAATTGAACATAGTAAATTATTTCGTACCTTATAGTTTAATTGATAATCAAGCTTCTCTTGTTTTGTGAAAGCACTTACTTCCTTATCAAGAATTTGATAACATCCAGTAAGCATAACAATGTTTTCTACTCTAGTATTGATAACGAAAGTCTTCATTCGATCTCTCTAATAATAATAACCATTGCCATAAAAAATTTGTGGTCTTCTAAGATTTAGGTTGTCGATGGAACCAACATTGATTCCTGCCATCTTAAAAAACTTTCTTCACAAAAACTTATTAATAACAAAATTTCATATTCAAGGAAAGTATTCCTAAGCTAGGAAAAATATATAACAATGGAAAAACTGAGCAAGGAAAACTTATATGTGAGTATAAGTATTTCAGAGAACTTCTCTAATACCAATTGTAGAATAGAAATAACGATGTAGATGATCAATATACAATAGGGGGTGAAATGTATACTTTAAAAATTTCCTTGAACAAGGAATGATCTAAGTTTAAAAAAGTTAAACTAAGAAAATTCTCAACACCTGTAATCGCCAATGAAATATTGGTACAAAGTATGAAGTTACAAACTTCTAGTTCTATGAACTTTCTTGAATCTTGAAAGTGACTCTGAAAAACAGGTTCCAAAAATAGGGATCAGGAAATTGATATTAACCAAAGTTTACAATATGAGATTCTGCCTTAAAGTGTATAGAATCTAAATGAATCAGAGTACAAGTGTATGAAAATATAATAAGATTATACTTTCCTTACAAAAAAAATGTAGCGGAAAAAAAGTAGTAAAACTACAAGTAACAAGATATAAATCTTTTAACCCAAAGAGAAGGGTATCCAACAACCTTGGATAAAGGTCCCCTGATTTATAATTTCAAGAAAGTCTCTCTTACACACACCCGGGTAAGCCCTCGATACGAAGATCAGAGTCTCTATCTTGTTATCTCCTCAAGCCCTCAACTACTAGGTAGTTGGAACCTATGTCTTCCTCAGCAAGGAATCCCTTGAACTTCAAGGTAGTCGGCACCTCTGTCTTCCTATCACCGGAAGCCCTCTAATATAATCACCAACATTCGGAGTCGCATGAAGCAATCTGCACAAGGAAAAGTTTCAACAAGTAGTTCAAACTTTCTACACAAAGCTTGAGAGTTGATAAGAGCCTCTCTCTCTCTCTAGAAATCACTTCGATAGCATATAAGCTCAAATGTCGAAGAGTAGTTGTGTATTGAGCTCGTTCAAATGATCTACTATTTATAGGAAAATGTCCAACGGTCGGCTCCCTCCTACAACGGTCATATTTTCCTTAAATTTCAGAGGGACCTGTACACGTGTCACTAAACCAACGGTTAGTTAGAAATAGAATTGAAAACATCGTTTAATAACAAAACATGTGTAACTGAAAGAAAGACATCATTTTATAATGAAACAAGTCTAAGAATAAGCAAAACTAAAATTCGGAATGTAAGTTAATAAAAGTTCAGAGTCTAACCAAAATAGAATTCGAAGTATATAAGAAAAGGATATTTGGATTCTGTTTTATAGGAATCCAGAACCTGAATTCTATAGAAATCTGGAGTCTAAATTTCTATGGAAACTTGGAGTCTGGTTTCCGTAGAGTTTAGAATCTGTACTTATAGAATTTGGAGTTGAGCTTGTAAATGTTTGGAGTCGAACTAGTAAACGTTCGGAGTCAAACTCATAAATGTTCGGAGTCGAACTTATAAAAGTTCAGAGTAGAACTCTTAAAAGTTCAGAGTAGAACTGATATATGTTCGTAGTCAAACTATTAAAAGTTTGGAGTCGAACACTTAAAAGTTTTGAGTCGAACTTATAATAGTTTGGAGTCGAACTCTTAAAAGTTTGGAGTCCAGCTTATAAAAGTTCGGAGTCGAACTCTTAAAAGTTCGGAGTTGGACTTATAAAAGTTAGGAGACCAGAATTTAGAGTTGAACTTTGTTAAAGTTCGTATCTATAATTCAGAATTCAACTTTGTCAGAGTTCGTATCTAGAATTCGAAATGGAACTTCATTACAGTTCATATCCAGAATTCGGAGTTGAACTTCATTACAATTCATATCCAGAATTTGGAATGGAACTTCATTACATTTCACATCCATAATTTGGATCCTGAAATCGAATGCTTCATATCTTAGCATTATATGATTCTGAGGTTTTTGGAATTAATCTGATTTTTACACTTAAGAAAAATATTGATATGTATAAGGAAATCTATGATAGGGTAAATTTCCTTAAGGGAAGTCTCTTTATAGAAGTAAAATATAGATTTGCTTAAGTATAAGGTGTTTGTGATTTTCAAAACAAGAAGGAATAGAAAAGTTATAAGGAAAACCTTATTGACTCAACAATATATATATAATCATTTACACACATAATCTTGGAATGTCAAAGACAATAAAGAAGTAATACAACTTAAGGAAAATAAATTGAGCTATGAAATTATTTACGACATAGTAATTTTTAATTAAAATCCTCATATATTAAATAATTCAAATAAAAACATTAAATAACATTAATTATAAATTATTCATCATATTACATGAAAATGAGGTATTATGTAGACCAAATAAAAGAAATTAGTTTTATAACATTACAATATGCCTTAATAAAGGGAAATTGATATAAATTCTCATTCATCATGATTCCATTTGATTTAACATGATTTAACTTAATTTATAATGTTATTAATCATGTTATTAATCTCTAATGGAACCATATTCATATTTATAACACTATATAATATCATATTATAAAAATTTACCACCTATTTTTTAATACATTTTCATTATTTTCATTGTTTCACGTGTTAATTGACTAGTTTTCTCATGAATGTGTTTTTATGAATGTTTTGGTTCTTGTATATAAGATATAAATAAATCACCTCTAAAATTAATATAATGTTATAAATATAATTTTTGATCGTTATAGACATTATTAGAACCATCCTTGAAAGATGGTTATGGATAATGAACTACATCGCTTCGTGGATACGATAGGTCATGCATACACATGATCAATGATATCATTACCTTATCAAGTGAATGGGAAAGTAAGTGTATTGTATATTAATTTTATATAATTTATATCATTTCATATATATCTAATATATTCATTAAATTTATCATTATTTCATTCAATGTAACACATTAGTAAAAATGAATTACATCATCTCTTGAGGTGTTAGTCCTTTATACACAAGAGTGACATTATCATATTTTAAATAGAATGTAAAGTAAGATGTTACAAGTGATATTTAATTTTTTTAAGTATAATAATATCATAAATATATTATTAAAATGTAAAATAAATCATTATATCTATCATTGAATGGTTGCGATGGAAGATGATTTACATCGGTTCGCGAAGCTGTAGTCTGTTGTACACATGATCAATGGTTTTGTTTCTAATTTGATGGAAGAGTATACAGATAAAAGTCATGAACTTAAAATAATAATATATAAGTATATTAAATATACTTATGTTATTATATAATCATTTTTAATAATATTTTATGGAGTTGGAAAAATAAAAAAATACTCTTTTATGAATGTTACAACTTCTTTAGACAACTTCTTTATATTTTCGCTAAATTCCAACCTATGATGGATTTATTATAAAAGAAAAGAGATATATGATGGTTTAATAGGAGTTAGGATGTTATTTCAGAAGTAATTTTCAGAAACAAATGGCTTATTTTGTGTTAATATCGGAGGATATGGGGTGCCCTTTTATAAGTGGGTGATAGGACACACATAGATGATTTGAAACGAATCAATTAAACCCAAATTCTTTTCATTACAGAAGACCCTAAAATGGGTCATTGTAGAACCTTATATGTGTTAATTTCTAAATATGTCGATATAATGGTTATTGGAAAAGTGTTAGGTTATTTTTTACCCTTATGTTATTAGGGTAGCCTTGGGAAAACTCGTTTTCACCTTAACTGCAACAATTACTTTTTATTATTTTAAATATTGATTATATTAAAAAATTAAGTATAAAGAATTATATAATATAAATTTTTATGATTCAAAATAGGGAAAATATTTCTCAAAAATAAATTCATTAAAGTGATAGAATCGAATTTGAAATTAATCTGGTATACGTGATGAAAAAGCTATTTCACAAAATAAAAAAATTTATATAAAAATTTAAAAAATTGGAATAAAATGGACTAATTTTTATAAATAAATATATCATTTCATAAATTTTACTTTTAAAACATATTAAAATAAAAATTTTCTTGTATATTCATTAAAATAAAATGTATTGTTTAATCAACATTTGTATTTTTATTATACATCGTAGAATAAAAATTTTCATAAAATTACAAAAATTCCCCAAAAATATAATTGTGATATTATTTCTAAAAAAATGAATTTAATTTTATTAAATAATTTTTATAAAATAGGTTAAAATTAATTTTAACATATGTGTTCAAAATAGGATGAAACAATTTTCCATGAAAAAATATAGTTCTCAGAAAAAATGCATTTTTCTTTCAACTGGTTCTTATTTAATTTCTAATAAATAGATATCCATTGAATTTATTTTGTATAGGTGTAATCCATATACTTTTTTATTTTAGTTATAACTATTTATTTCCTCCAATTTAACAAGTAGGTTATAAAAGTATTATATTATACTATTCCTTGAGACTTGGGGTTTCTTGTGTTAGAAGGTATTGAAGAGATTAAATATAAAAAATATAATTCATTGGTTTTCTAAGATTTTTGTTGAGTTTCACATGTGATAACAAATAAAATTTTCTTCTTTTATAATTTCAGGGTGTTAAATTCTCCCAAAATTATGTAAATTGTGTCCTTATAATTTTAACTTATGCTCAAAAATTAACCGTTTTATATTTGAATTTTTTTATTGAAAACCCACATTGAAAAAATTGTTAGAAAATATCCTCTTTAAAAAATATAATTTGAAGTATAAAGTTCAAATGAAATAACACATTACTGGGTTTCAATGTAGGATACCATTGGTTGAAATTGAAGATATGAACATGGAAGAAAAGCGTAGAAAATTATAGAGAGTGATACAGAATACTGATTAGAAGAAGGTGAGTGATCAATGGAATGTTTAGATCCTAAAGAAACATAAATATATAATGTTTTAAAAGACAATTTTATTCATCATATATGATTTAAATAAGATAATACTGTTTTTTCAATGTCTTTTTTCCAAAAGTCAAGGAATTTTTTTACTATATTAGAATATGAGGAAATATAATTTCATAATATGTTTCTATTTTATAAGCACAATTTCATCCTTTGGTTGTGCTTCAATCAATATCAAATTCACAACTTACTCAAAAAAATCAATATCAAAAAATGATTTTTTATTCCCAAAAAACTAAAATTTTCTTCTAACAGGCCATAAGATCTATAAAAGAGTGATAAGTATTCCAATTTATCTCTAACTATATTATAAAACCAATATGTTTAGCATATGTTTTCCAATATTGTATATTAATATTTAAACCTCAACAGTGACAACAATGGTTCATCATTAATATTTATTCACCAAATAGTTTATGTAAAAATAGTGATATCTTAACTAGAACATCACATGGTTCAGTTGTAAGTGTACCACCCTTGTTACCCTTTTATTGTGGGTTGAAGACTTATGACCTTAATGGATGTGATGTGTTGTCACCTGAAATATTGGTTATCAATATTCTAAATCTATATTAATATAATTTCTATAATGTTCCCAAAGTAACATTACCCATAATTACCTCAAAAGAAATGTTATATAAACACTAAAGGTTACCAAAAACATTAGATATCTTCCAACAAAAAGTATTGGAATTATTCCTTAAATAACTTTTTTACTAAAATTTATACCAAACCAATGGGTTTTATTTCCATAAATGGTTCCCTAAATATTCTTACTCTTGGCATAATCCCATCACCTAAGACCTAGAAAGGTGTGGTTAAGACCTTTATCCTATGATCAATCATTAACTCATAAACCCATGATGGTATCCATTACACTTAATATAATGGATACATATATTATTTTAAAATTTAATACAATCCTTAGATGTTTCATGATTCTTAAAACCAAAAAACTATTTTTAAAAAATACTTCTATAATTAAATTCTTGAATCCCAATACATAAATACTTCATCTATTTTATTTAAAAAAATATCCTTTCATGAACTTGGGGTTAATTATTTTAAGATGTCATTGACTCATATAATGCCTAGGTTCCCCAAATTTATGAAAATGAACTATAAATGGATCCATATGATGAAGTCTATTTCCTTTCATTGTACTTTCCATTTTTTTTAGAATTTCATTTATTTATCCCTTTCTAAACAAATAAAATATTTATCATTCATTTGAGTTACTTTACTATGTATCTTATTCCACATTTATAACATAAAGGAAATTGATTCTTCTTCCATCTATGGACTCTACTACATCAGCTTTTAGAAAACTCTATCATTCTCTTGTTTGGTGAGTCCAATAGTTGGATAAGGTATAAGTTTTTAATAATATTTTGGGACTACTGATTAGGAATAATCATGATATCTTTTACTCCTATCATATTTCCATTTGTTTACTCATAATAACCACATTTCACATCATATTAAATTTCAACATGATTCTTTTTTGTTACATCCATTTACTAAACTAAAAATCATGTTTTGAGAAACCATAATCATAGTGGGAAAACCATATATTATTTATATGTTTTTTAAATCATGAAACCATCTTTTCAATCTATGAAAACAAATGTTTAACCTGGGGAATTAATTTTCATTGTCTATTCAAATCCTTAATAATGGTTTTTAAATTGAAGGTGAATTATCCAAATCATATCCCCCGAGAGTTTCAAACTAGACATGCAATATATACTATTTTCGTGTGTCATGTAACGCTTGAGTCGAGCCCAATATGACTTTTTGGAAGTTATTACCCAAAGGTACATCTATTCCAAAACCATATCCAATTATATTATCCAAGAATGGTTTTATCTCTAGTAAAAACTACATAATATATACCTTATCAAAACTTTATGATGTTATTATATTATTATCCTAAAATTTTATCATATGATTATGTTACCAAATAAATGTTTTCCAAAATATAGTGCTCAAGGTTTCTACTAAACTTCATCTGATACCAACTATAATGAAACCATCCCCATTAGCTCAAATCATTTCTTAATTTGTGCCATCCATATAATAATCAATTAATCTCATCTGGAAGGACATAATAGTTTATTAGACTTGGTAATCTATATACATACATTAATCGAATGTTACATTTGAATAAAAAAATTAAAAAATAACATTGTTTTAGAATATTTTTATTCCCTCCATAATATCACTAAATATTATTCATTTTAGACTTCATGTATTACTATTAATGGAAACAACATAAGGGAACTCTAAAAATATCATTAAGGGTTTGGTATAGTGGAAGCTATCATGAATCAACATGCATAATCAACATAGAAATGTAAATACATGGAAAAAATTACATTTAAATAACTTAACTACCATGATTAGGTAATTTATAATCAATATAGAATGTAAATAAAAGAATAAAAATTCCATTTAAATAATTTTAATTCGATGATTTGAAAAGGAATAATCTATATGGTAAGGTAAATAACTAAAAACATGTAATTTAAGGAATAAACCTAGAATAAAATCTATCTAGAGATAATATCATTGAAAAATGTCTTAAATAATAATAAAAGAATACTTTTTATGGTAAATTATTAATTATTGGATGTCATTATCTCAAGCATCATTATATCTCTACTGTTATGACCTTCCACGAGATAGTTTCAAACTGAGGGGTAGGTAGTCACTATAGAGACATTTAACTAAGGCTACCCAAATTATTTTTCTCATTACACAACTGATGCCTCGAGAAGATATCTATAATTGGGCTCCAACCATACCATCATGTATAAAATAGTCCTTATTTATTGAATTATTGATTTAATTCCTCGATAATATGCATTATTAGAAAATTTCAGCATCGATCAAGAAAAATAGATTGACAATAATTTCCCTAGAAAATAATGTAACTTTCATAGTAATATATCATATGTATATATGATAAACAGTTTAAATAATAAATATATTCATGATAATTATTTTGGATATTTAGTGGAACTTTAATGTCCAATGACAATAAGAATTTGAATATTTCAAGGGAAAGTTAATGATTATAAAAATTAATTATGAAAGATAATTTGATGAATTTCCCAAGTCAAATTGATCATAAACCATCAATAGAAAGGATAATGATGATATCAATAAAAAAATACCCATTGGATCATAAATACGATAAGGGATGATGTTTTTGATGAATAGAAATACCATAAACATGGCATAAAAAACGTTTTAGAGTAAAATAACCTTTCCGCATAAAAAATATTTTTAAAATTAAAGTTCAGTAAATATTTTTAAAATACTTTTCTTTGAAAATATCTTTCAAAACATATAAAAAAATCTTTAAGAATTTTATTGGTCAAGATGGTTGGAAAATGGTATATTTTTATTTGAGATTTTAATAAAAACATTTTCTAAATAATTTTAAGTACCAAAGAGCATAAAATGGTAAATTTTCATTGAAATTTTCATGAATAAACATAGGGTAATAAAATTAACTGGGTTTATTATACAGTTATAAAATTATTTCCATCAATATAAATTCATGCTTAAATAGTACTGATTAAAATGATATTCTGAAATAAATCTTTAAAAAGATAATAAAGCTAATGTAAGAACTAATAAATGAATCAATCATGATTATAAAATGTAAATCCATATAAAAAAGTGTAAACTTATTATAATATATTCTAAATTCTTACATTATCATAGAATATAAAAGGCACTGAATAAGTAATATAATCCTATGAAATTACTTTTCACTTCGTAAATTTCAATTTAAATCCTCATATATGAAAAATTTAGACACAAAAAATAAAATACCATTAAATATGAATTATTCATTATATTTCATGAAATTGGGTCAGTATATACACCATATTAAAGAAGTTAGGTATATAAAATTTCAATATTCCTTAATGAAGGGAAATTGAGACGTAGTCCCTTACCTCATTCTTCCCTTTGGTTGAAAGTAATTTTACCATATATATAATGGATTTAAGAATTTTATTAATATATAGATGACTCATATTCTTATTTATAATATCATGTATGATCTTATTATAACATTTTACCACCCTTTTGTTAACAAAATTTCATTATATTTCACTATTTCATGTGTTAATTTCCATGTTTTCTCATGCGTGTTTTTCATGAATGTTTTGATTATTATACATATGATATTAATAAATAATATACATAATGATAATAATGTTATAAATATCATATTTACTCATTATATAAATTATTATAATTGTTCATGAAAGTCTGTAATTTAAAATGAATTGTATAACTTCATAGAAATGGTTGGTTGTACATACGTATGAGTGACGAAATCATTCCCTTAATGGGTTAAAGGGTAAGGTATTTTTGGATTTATTAATTTTACTGAAATTATTTCATGTCATGTATATTACATATATTCATTAAATTTATCCTTATTTCTTTCATTGTAAATAGTAGGTTAAAAACTAATCTCTTTACTTCATGATGAAGTAGTCTGCCGTACACAAGAGCGGTGTTATCATATTTTAAAGGGAATGAAACATTTAAAGGTATATTTTATATTAAAATTTAAAAATTAAAATAATATCATAAAATATAATATTAAAATGTTAAATCTATCATTATAACTATCCTGTAAA
This sequence comes from Viscum album, assembly GCA_963277665.1. Taxonomy (NCBI): domain Eukaryota; kingdom Viridiplantae; phylum Streptophyta; class Magnoliopsida; order Santalales; family Viscaceae; genus Viscum; species Viscum album. The sequence continues at coordinate 528,829 of CAUJRU010000375.1, read as the reverse complement.
TTGGTGATGTGAAACAAATTACATCATTTTGTGAGGTGGTATTTTATCAGACACATGATCCATGGTTTTGTTTCACATTTGATGGAAGATGATATGGATATAAGTCATTAAATTAACATAATAAAATATTTGTATATTTAAGATAATAATGTTATTATATAATAACATTTTAATAATATATTTAGGATGTTTCATAAGAAACAGTAAAAACAATGATTTAAGAACGCTGCTTCTTCTTCGGACAACGTCTTTAGGTTTGCGCCAAATCCTTTCTAGGATGGATTTCTGATCAAAAAAGGGATATTGTATATAATGAGGGGTGTAATAAATTTATTTGGGTAGTTATGGGATTAACTAAGTGAACTAATCAGTGTTATGAGTGTACGATAAGGGTGGCCTTTTATCTGTGGGGGAGATGAAACACATGAATGTTTTGGGAAGAATCAATTACACCAATGTTTTTATCATGCCATATTTAAAGACCTCGGCCCTAGTAACCCTAATCCAGTTCCTTAATTATTAAATTGTAATATATAAAATGGTTCAAATATTTATGCATTGATCATTTTAGTGGTTTTTGATAACAGGATACATACACGTTATCCATTTTACATTGGGGAATAAAAATAAAACATAATCATTGCAGAGAAAAATGAACTACCTCTTGGAAAATTATTCAATGATCTCTTATTCATATCCTAAGAATAGGAAAAAAATAAGGGTGCGATAAAATTCTCATTAATTGTTATGAACAACATAAGATATATTCAATCGATAATGAATAATCACTTTGAAAAGGTAAATAATTGAATAAACAAACTATTTAAATAACATGAATACAAGAATTGATAAGGGATGATCAAAATGGAAAGGTAAATAATTGAATACACATGCCACTAAATCATTAATATAATAGTGAAATACATCGAGATATAATATCCTTTGGAGAAGTGAATGAATAATAATAATATCTTAAGTATAAATGAATGAAATTCTTAATTATTGAATTTCATGTTTTGTAGGCACATGATACGTTTACCTTCAAGATTTATCCTGATGGGATTTTAAAACATACTAGGTGAAATACCATTTGATTTAGAAAAATAATTTATCTAATTATTCTACCGATTCATCAAGAGCCTTTTATTAACTGATCCCCAATCCATGTATTACATGTACAAAACATTTATCATATATTGAATAATCAATTTAATTAATTAGCATACTCTTTATGAAATATCTATATTGAGTAAAGGATGTAGATTTATTAAAATTTTCATGTTAATAAAATACCTTTCAAAGTAAATACAATATATAAAAATATTATATGTTTTAGGAAATAATAATATCCATCACATAATAATATAGATATTTAAGATAAATTTAATTTCCAATTAATTTTTTATCATGAAAGTGATTCTTTAAGAGAAAGTTCAAAATCATAATATAAAGTTAGATTAAGAAACCACTTTTACCACTTAGTAATTTTCAATTCAAATAAACTGAGAAAAAATAATTCAAATTAAAATTTAAAATACCCTGAAGAATGAATTAATCATGATGTCACATGTCATAGGGGTAGTATATACACCACATAAAAGTAAATTTGTGCATAATAACAAATAAACCTTCATGGAGTGTAAATTGAGACGAAATATCTTACCTCATGTGAACTTTTATATGAATGTGATTTTACCTCATTTATAGTGGTTTTAAAAATAATCTAACTTATACTAGAACTGAATTATTTTTTACGATCATAGAGATGGTTGGTCATACATGCAAATGAGTAACATTTCCATTTTTTATGATCATTATTAAAAGGAGGTAAATAATATTTTACCTTTATATAATGAAAATAATATCATATATACGATATTATATACCTATAAATATCATCCATGTTTTTGTGTGATCAAAATAAATTCACATCATTTTGAGAAGGTGGTAGCCTGCACAAATATGAACAACGTTATCATCTATATGTGAGTGAAAAGAAAAGAATTAAAATGATATATATGTATATATGCATATATATATATAATATTTCTAGAATAATAAAAATTACATTAATATCATAATTTTTTAATTTATATCATATATAATCATTAACATTATTTTTACCACCGTACATGTGAAGTATTAGTGAATGATGATTCGCATCGCTTTGCAAAGAGATTGTATGTCGTTCAAATGATCAAAATTATCGTATCTCATACATAATGGAATGTAAAAAAAATTCTATAATATAGTGACACAATAGTTATCACTACGTTATAAATATCATATATATAATTTAGATACATTATCATACGCAACCATGAGAGGTGTAAATGAAAATACAAATAACATTGGTTCATGAGGCGGTAGTCCACCATACACATGAATGATAATTTTGTAACCCATTACATGGAAGTGGAGATGGTTTTAGGTCATTAAAATTTTATAAAAATATCAAAATTTAATTAAGATAATTAATTTTATATATCATCAATGATCAAAAAAAATTTTAGGATATAGAGAAAAAAGTAAAATAAAGATCCTCGTTGAAGAACATTACCTATTCTTTGGGTATCCTATATAGGTTTTTTCTAAATCCATCCAAGGTTGGTTTTATAAATAAAATAAGGCTTCTAGTATTAGATTAGGGATGCTTTGAAGTGAGACTTTCTCGTATTGATAGAATAAAATAGGTGTGAATGTGTGAATAAGTGAGGGGAGTGAGACCCTTTTATAGTTGAGGATGAGTGACATTCTTGTAAATACTCAAAATTATTCACTATTATGAAGTAAATATTACCTAAATTGGATCAAAAATTAAATATTAATTTTTTGATGGATGATATGGTCAATAAAAAACATAAAAACATAATTAGTCACATTTTTTAAACATTTTTTCATAAACTTGTATGTTTCTTTATTTTTACAATTTTTGATATGTCACGACGAAAATTAGTATTTTTAACCTAAGTAATTTATAAACTAAATGAAAAATAAAATGATCCATATTTAATATTTTAGAATAAATAATTAGAATTATAATATATATTTAAAATAACATAAATCCAATGTGTGTTGGAAATTAATTTCAACACAACCACATGTAACGTTCGAAAACATCACTTTACCTTTAATATGCTTAGATAGTTTTTTACTATTTAGGGATTAATATATTAATTATAAAAGACATATTTTTCCATGGATAAAACATAGTTTATATTTTTTATAATTTAAAAATCACTTGGAATAAAATAATATTTTTAGTTATATTACGTCATTGAATAAAATATAATTTATCAAAAAATGACATTGACATTAATTTTGAAATTATTCATTTAAATTTAATTTAAAAATATAAATAAAATAATATAATTAGAATATATTAAGTTAAAACTTATATTAAATTATATATTAACCTAGATAATTAATATAGGATTATAAGTTTTTCAATTTACTTTTCTTTTTATATTTTTAGTGTCATTTATTTTATTTTATTACAAACATAATAATTACTCTCTTGGTGTTTCTTAATCATTTAAGTAATTATTTCATATCAAAACATTAAAATGAATTATCATGATAAACAACTCATTTATCGTTAAAAATTATATTTATAACTGAATATATGTTGTTTCTATCCCTATCCCAATGATTTATAGATATCAAAATAAAGAAAATTATTTTTCTTTTTTCATTAAATAACGTGTTATATGGTTCATATTCAAAGGAAAGTGGAATTTAATTTCCATATTTTAGAGAATTTTATTTTAAATATAGAAATAATCCCATCAAATAAAATTAAGATAATATTTTAGGTCATTTCACTATTATCATTCTGGTTTAACCCCCAGTAAAGCCATTTTTACCTTAACCGTTTTAATTAATTTTTACTACATTCAATATTATTTTTGGAAAAGAAATTAAGTTAAAATTATTAGATATTATAAATTATTATGATTCCAAATATGGATTCCATTTTTCCAAATTCAATTTATATAATTGGAAAAAATTATACAAAAATTATCCCACAGATCTGGTGATAATGAAGGTATTTAATCTGAAAAATTTCAGATGTTTTCAATGTTTTTATATCTAAATTTAATATTAAAATTATTTCAATGAAATAAATTAAATTAATATATATAATATATTATTAATTATACTTTTAAACCAATTAAAAATGTAATTTATCATCATAAATATTTTAAATGAAATGGATTTTTTCAACTAAAATTCTCTATTTTCACTATTCATCATAAAATAAAATATTTTCAAAAAATGAAAGAAATTACCCTTAATATAGTTTTTTTATCATGGTTTAAAAACAAAGATTATTTTTTCAATTAATTTATATTGAAATGTGAATATCTAATTTTTAATTATGTGTGAAAAGTTTGACTAAATAGTGTTCGGTTTAAACTCGGTGTTGTGTGCATCGCAAGCTATCGTTTAAATAAAATTTATTCTTAATGAAATATATTATAATATATTGGGGTGTTAAATTAATATTATACCCAACTTAAATAAATATCCATCCTTTAAATTTAAACATGATTTTGGTAATCAAGTGTTTTATTTTTATAAATACCTTTATTGAAAAACCCACATTGAAAAAGGGTTAATAAAATATCTTTTTAATAAGAGAGAAATGAAAGTAAAAAGGCCTTCTAGAATAGTCACATGAACTTGTTTTTGAGTAGGATAACATAGGTTGGATATGAAATCATTTTTAGGGACTTTAAAACTAATACCCAAATACTGATATAGAGTGATAGTGACCATTGATCACAATAAAGTGGGTGATCCAATGAAGGTTAAAGACCACAAAACCACAAACAAAATAGGTTTTAAAAATGTCATTTATTTCATTAGAAATGAGAGAAATATGGTAGAATTTTATTTTATGTTCCTTTTTCCTAATGTTGATGAATTTTCATGATAAGATATTATTACATAATTTTATTATATTTCATAACCACAATATCATCCTTTGGTTGTGCATTGATCAATTCTTATATCATCGCTTACTCGAAGAAAATAATGACCAAAAATGATTTTTTATATATGAATCACTAATATTAACATTTTATATATCTTAAGACCCATAAAATAGTGACAAGTCTTTCTTAATATCCAGAAAATATTTTCTAAAACCAATACGGATTGTAAATTTTTTTCTAATATGCATAAATATTTATATGGTATATTAATAAATTATTCTCCAAAACATAATCCAATGTTTAAATTAAACCATTTTATAAATGGTTAAACTTATGAACCTTTAAAAAATATTATGATATAAAACATTATAAATAAATTCATTGAATTTCCAAAATGAACATATCATTAATCTCTCAAATAACATGAATTAAATTTTAATCATTACAAACCAAACATGTGAATATCATTCAACATATAATCTTTTGAAACATGGAAATTACCTCAATTAAAAAAAATATATTAAAAACATGTAGGCCTCATTAATCATTAAATAAAACGCATTTTATTAAATATATTACTTGAATATAAAAATATTCTTTACTCTGTCAACGACAGAATAAAAAACTTTGTCATAAAATCATTAATAAGCTCCAAGATAATCAGTGTTATCCATTACTTTATCCATATCAATAATCAAATTATCTCAAAATCTTTATATAAATATTAGGAACATATTAAGTGTCCTCAATCATGTGATTTCCAAGAAGTTCATCCATCCACTGAATCACTTTCCTTATCACCATTAAATACTAGCTATCAAATAATTTATGAAATATTACTATAGTGAAATCTATATTCATTTCATAATTATTGTAACTAGAATATAATCAATAAAATACTTCTATGAAATATTCCAAGGATCCAAATTCCTATGTAAATTAATCATTCAACTTTGGTTGTATCAATACGAAAAACATTACATTGATCCCTTAGATTCTTCTAAGGTATATTCCCTTGACACTTGGGGAATTTATTTTCACTGTGCCCCATATTCATAGAGTTAAAACACTAAATAGATGTGTTTTATTTCTCCCCTTTAAATTTTTTTGGAATGGAGACCCTTTTCTCTACACTTATAACAAAATCCCAATCCATTCATGCATTTACTAGCGTGATGCTTTCCATAGTTATCAGGTGTGGTAAAATCCTTATTTCCCTTTTCCATATCACTAATTAATTTATCTTTTTTCCTCTTATTCTCTTACATCCCTCTGAAGACATAATAATTGTAGAAGTATTTATCTATCTTGATAGCACATAAAATTATTTCATCATCTGGAGAAAAGGATTGAGAGACCAGATGCCTTTAAAGACATAAATTATTCCCTTTAATGAAATGGTCAATATTTTACTCTACATTGAATATTTAATCTATATAATTCTTAGATTACATTGTAAAGGTAGATTAATACTCAAAAACACTTTATTATTCCATTAATTTAATCTAAAGAACTTTTTCTTCATCTCAATTTTCTTCTCATGAGGGAAATATTTGTCAAATATATCTCCTTAAAAGATTTCTATTCTATGAGTTCTATATTCTCTTCCTATCTAATATTTCTTAGATCAATATCTACAATAAATAAAAATAAATTATGAGACAATAAACTACAAATTTAGTTTTTTTCCTTTTAAACACATCCCAACGCCATAAATACCTTTTCTATAGACATAATCCAATACTCTTCTACTATTTTATTAGTAGTCACACTAAATAATGGCTGCCTCTATCACATAAAGTGATCAAACATAAAAGAATATTGATATGGAACATGTTGCTCCATCTAGAAAATGTTTTTTTTCATAACCTAATTGTGTTTCACTAATATAGCCATAAATTTCTCAATTTAAATACTAACTACATTGGATTCCTCATCAGGTCAATATCTTCATTATCTATGAGTATTAAATATATTCTTTTTTCTAAGTTCCATTTTTAAACAATGGAATATATTGGATTAGATTATAAGATTATGAATTTTAAATTACAATGTATAATTATAAATATGGCATAACACTTATCATAAATTAGAATTTATAAATTATTAATATAAGAATACTAAGCTTGGTTTTTATGGGGATATCTTTATTTTAAAATCATTTTTAATGGATTATAGAGAATATGTGAATTATCCTAAGTATACCAAAAGGATTTTTAAATTATGTTTGTAGTAAGGACCATTTTCATGTACTATCTAATGTTTGAGTCAAGACCAAGGATCATTTTTCCAAGTTATTACCCTTAGGTACCTCTATTCCAGAGTACATTAACTTGTAGTATCCATACAAATATATATATCATGGAAAAACCAAATAATATTTACCTTACTAAAACTTTAGGTTGTTCTTATATACTTATCATCAAATTTTATCTTTGTGTTATGTTCCCAAATATATTTCTTCCTAAATACACCTCCCAAGGGTTCTTCTAAGCTTCCTATAATATAAACTGTATTGACCCCGACCTTAGTAGCGAAGATACAGTTCCTCATTTATTAGATTTTCATGGATATAGTTGGTTGAATTCCGAAGGACCAAACAATTTAGTAATTTTGGAGATCTAGATGCATACATGGTTCCCATTTTACATTGGGTAATGAAAGTGAAACATAATATATAACAAATATGAATTAACTACACCATTATATATTATTCAAAAATCTCTTATTCATATCCGGGTGATAGGAAACAAAATATAGGTGATCTCGAATGATTAGTAGGGGTTACGTACAACAGAATATATCATCAATATATAATGGATAATCAAAATGGTAATGTAAATAACTAAATACACATTCTATTTAAATAACTTCACCGCATTAATGGATAAGGGATAATCAAAATGAAAAGGTAAAAAATTGAATACACATGCCACTTAATCAATAATATAAGAATGAAATAAATCTAGAGATAATTTCATTATGAATATAACGTGGATGATAACAAAAATTAAATTTTGAATGAAGTAAATTTTTAATTATCAAACATTAGGTTTCATAAGAACAAAATACCCTTAACATTAAGATTTATCCTTATGGTAGTTTAAATCATACTAGGTAAAACCCCATCTGATTTAGCCCTATAATTTGTATAATGAGACTAATGATGCATCAAGTGGATTTCATTAATAGGTTCTAAAACCATGTATTTAATGTCCAAATAATTATTAATATATCAAATAATTTTTTTAATTTATAATCAATTTTCCTTAGCATGTATCCATATTGAGTAAAGAAAATAGATTTATCAAAATTTCCATAGTTAATCAAATAACTTTCAAAGTAAAAAACATATTTAAAAATAGTACATGGGTTATGAAATAAAATATCAAGCACATAAGAATATGAAAATATAATAGAAATTTAATGTGCAGTGGAAAATAATTACAAGAAAGTGATTGTTTCAAGATAAATTTAACAAACAAAAAATTTAATAATGATATTTCATTATTTTGTGTATTAGTTGTCTTATTTTCTCATCCATGCATTAAAAAGAATGTTCGGATTCCTATGAATATTATATATTATTATCATCTTTTGAAAAATAATCATGCCCTAATTATTATATTTATACATAAATTACACTTTTAAGATCAATCCTGAATGATGGTTATGAAATATGAAGTGCGTTACAATCATGGAGATGGTAGACTATATATACTTATGAGTGTAACGATTTCATTTTTCAATGAACATTATGTAAATGAGGTAAGTTATATTTTACCATTGAATAATGTTAATAATATCATATACACCATATTATATATTTATATGTATCTTCCATGTGTTGTGGTGATTAAAAGAGAGGCATATTACTTCGTGAAGCCGATAGTGCACACATACATGAACGCTGTTATCATATTAACATGAGTTAAAAGGAAAGAAAAAAATGATATATATATAAATAGATATTATATTTATTTATTTATAATTATTTCATGAATATCATAATTATATCATTTATATGACATATAATAATTAACTTTTTCTTTATCTCTATCAATGTGAATCGTTAGTGAAAGATGAATCATATCGATTCGTGATGCAGTAGTTCACTGTATACACGAGTGATGTTATCATATATCTTATGAATTTAAAGGTATATAGATAAATATTATATATTTTCTCTATACGTATAAATTTTTTATAAATATCATATATTTACTTCATATCCTTTATGATACCCAACCCTGAGAGGTTGAAATGGAAAAATGAACGAAATCAGTTCGTAAGGTGGTAATCCTTCATACGCATGAAAAAAGATTTCATAACACATTTTATGGAAGTGTGGATGGTTTTTTAAAGATAATATATTTTTTCATATAATAAATTTTAATATATATATATATATATATATATTCAGAGTTAGGCACTGAAATAGGTTGCGATTCTGAGGCCCGGTGTGCTGAGAATTAATTTTATTGAAATATTAAGTATATTTTATATTGTGGTTGAGTAACTTCTCAAGGAAAAAGTGATAAATAGTAAACATAAGTTATCATCATATATCATAGAACATTTTTGAACTCAAAACATGGTGCATACTCTTGTCTTGACATAAATGTTTTTGGTGTGGGTCATTCAGACTCCTCTCTTGTTGGCGGTATGTTCAGTGAATTAATTAATTAATTAGTTAACTAGTTGATTCATTTTAATAAAAAAATATTTTCTATAAGAATTATTCCTGGAATAATTCTCCACGGTTAGTTACATAATCCCAGTAAAATTTAAAGACTGTTTCCTCATCTTTCATTGTTGAATCTCATCGGATAACGACAAAACCCCGTATTGGATCAGATCAAGACGTAGGGAACACAATAGATTATCATGACCATTATAGGATGTGTTATTCATCAAATAACAATAAATAATTATATTATTACTATTAAATTGGGTTTTTATATGAGTTTTTTTAAATAGTTTGAGGAGATAGACCCTTTCGATAAATTTTTTCCAAATTGTAGCCTTTCTATGAACCCATTTACCGATTAACTTAATTATGTCAATTGTTTTCAAACCCCAATTTCCCATTATTGATCATGGTACAATAAAATGTTACCATTGATGTTTAATCCTTTTATATTTTGATTTCCCAACATTAATCATTAGGTTCATTTATGTTTGGACCCAAGTCCTCAGTTCGACAGTTGCTGAGTGGAACCGAGCCTGATGGGACCCTACGATTCTTATCTTTTTTGAAAACGAGAAGGGGATTGGTGATATTAGAATAGATGTAAGGAAATTTTAAGTAAGGGATTTTTTTGGTTATTTGATATGAAGGAAATGGTGGTTTGAGGATCTGTGGCATATAGCTCATGCGATGAACCCCAATAGAAGAACGAAGGCTGATTTCCAGTAAATGATAGCTGAAAACTATGATGTTTGGCTAGATACACATTTATCAGCTAGATATAGCACTAAATATGAAATGGTGAGACGAAATTAAATGATCAATAAGTGAATATAATGATCTATACATGTTTTCAAAAACCCAACTACCCGCCATGTTCAGGGATGAACATAAGGTGTGTAGCCCACACAATAGAGACTTATAGGGTTTTAGAAAAGTTATGGATGACACAATGTGTACCCTTCCTACATGTTATGTAACCCTTACCTAGATCACAACTTATGTGATGGATCAGATGGATGGAAACCCATATGGAACTACCCAGTCAGGTACACAGTCATGTATGAGAATACACAGACATGAGGTCTGATACATAGACATGGGGTCTGGTACACAAACACAACACCAATCTCGGTTATCCTAAAAACACCATGTAATCCACATACACAATGTATTCTTCTATATTTGATGGAATCATTGTGATGGCCATGGACACTGGTAGGTGGTGGAGTGGGACCACCCATCTTGTGGGTCCCCCTGCATGAATGGTACCCCTTGACCTTTTTTGAGGAAACATCATGGTTCCATATATTTTTAACTTGAACTCATATTTTATACAATGGATATCCTATCCCAAGTATTTTTATCATGTAGAATACAATGGTTCCCCTAGTTATGGCTTTTGAGATATGTTGTGATGTTTTCTAGGCATGATGCTTACTTAGCTGACACTTGATGATGATAGTGATCATGTAGGATCACCAGAGGCTCCTTCTAGGTGGAACCCCTTATCGAATAGTGATAAGGTACTTTATGAGTATAGTGTAATCCCACCCCCATCAGCATATTCAAGGTTCCTCTACAGATACCTTACGAGTGGAACCCCCCAGATGTATTAGGGCGTATTTCCTGGATGACTAGAGTAGAACCCCCTATTGTAATTGTTTACAGGTCCTCAACTTCTGAGTGGAACCCAATATCGGATATTTTGTGGGTCCATGATGGCCATAGTGGAACCCCCTATCACACCAATTCATGGGCCCTCAACCTATAAAGTGAAACCCTCCATCGGCATGGGTGCGGGTCCTTTACCTTGTCGAGTGGAACCCCCTACCAGTATATGGAAAGGGTCCTTGTGACACTAAAGTTTAACCCCGAATGGAATGGGCGCCAGTACTCTATAGATACTATAAAACTGTAACCCACTAGTGTACAAGGTATTAGGTCTTCAACTTCAAGTTCTCTCCCCTCCACAATGTGGCACAGTGATGAGGCATGGCTGGACATGGACATTTACTTCTAGGAAGATGAATTAGATGTTGGGAATTCTAGATGGACATTTCGAACTGTAGGCTACAATTCTTCTTGGGATGGGCTATAAGATAGAAACCCCCTTACTCTATCATTTTGGATTCTTTTGACTTTGCATATATATACATTTCTTTTGTATCCATACCTTGGATTTAGATACTATCCTTCCATGGGAGGTAAATACACATGGGGTATGCCACGTTCTTTCCATATTTATCTTCCTATGGATAGATGAGTCTACTCTTCATCTACAGGTGGTGAAGACTCAATAGGTAGTTCATATGATCACCATGTCAATCCCCTTATGCATGGAGGAGATTAATTTCACTCATAGTTTGGCCTGAGATATTCTATTTGACAATATATTACATCTACCATCTTTGTAATTCCTATTGTTTCTCTTCGTTCTACCCATTAATCTTTTGGGGTGTTATAATGGGTATGTATATAATCACACCTATATGGTAATTATCCAAATATGTCGTGTCTTATGCATATTATGGATAGTTCAACTCTGATATCAGATAATCTTAGGTATACTGAGTTATTTGGAACAGGTATGGTGGTCATAGCATGGGATTTAGGAGCTGGGATCTCTCGGTAGTTTACTTTTCTAGTTTTTTTAGGTTGGGATATATTTCAGATTGGGAATATATTTTTACCCTTCACATTTAAATTTTCATCATCTTACTCTTTAAAACCTTAGAGTTTATTAATTTTTGGTTGACTTTATAGTTGTATTGAATCATTTACTCTTTCCTAATGCACATCTACATTGATGTGGCTATGTGTGTACATACAAGTACATAGGTAATGGCCTCACCATGTTAGTTATGCATTCAGTACTGGTTACTAGAACCATTCCTAAAGATATGGGCTTGGGTTATTTGTAGTTTGAGCCTAAAATACTGTCATGTCATGAAAGTTTGGTATCAAATGGATTTGATCTGTGGGATGTTATTCAGACGGGTCCTCTTTTCATGTATTTTGGTTATTTTTTAGAAAACTGTGTCATAGATTCTCAAGTACGGCTCTCAGGCCAGGGAGTCCAGTGATAGTATATTGGCCGACGTATCCATTCTTCGGTACCTTGAGTACTTTCTTGTTGACTCGGCATACAGAGACATTATTAGTAGTTATCAATGGTACACGCAACATATATGGTTGAGTCTTTGATTTTCATTCTTTATTCAGATCCACATTTTTGTTATATATATATATACACTCATCTGACCATTTTACATCTTGATAATTTTTAGGATTCCACTGCGATAACATCTAGCTGGTATACCAGCATTAGATCATAATGATGACCCTATTAGCAAGGAGACCTCAGTTCAAGGCCCATATTTTAAAATTGTTCCACCAGGTGGGTAGGTATTAGTAGCACCACCTTTTGAGCAGCAGACTGTCCAAACAGAGCAGGCTATGGATGCATGCAGACTTAGCACACTCTGTATGTTCCAACGCCAAAGGCCAGTAAGGTTCCATGATGATCCAGCTCGTCAAGTAGTAGAGGATTGTTTAGAGTCTATTTTATGTGGGTTTAGGATCATCCAAGCACTAACGGGTCATGTGTTTCGACGAGTAGCTATTTTTTTTTCAAAGAGAACCTGAATACTGGTGGAGTCTCATTATGCATATGCATGATGAGTCAACAGTATTGTAGACTGACTTCTGTAAATTATTTTATGAGAAGTACTACACCTTTTACATGAGCTCAGTCTAGATCCATGATCTTCTAGAGCTACAGTAGGTATGGTTGATTGTGGTTGTGTAAGTAATGAGGTTCACAGACCTTATACGGTACACTCTTGACATGATCCATTATGGATACATCTGAGCACAAATGTTTGATCAGGGCCTCCTCTGATAGATTCAAGACATCATTGTACCCTTGTGCATCCCCAACTATTTTGGGGTGTTGGAGCAGGCACTGGTGACAAAGAAATTTCTATCAGGGGGTGTTGGGAACCTGGATAAGGCATTGTGCACCATAGAGCTAAGTCATATATAGGGACATAATAAAATGGAAATAAGAATACGGTATGGAAATTTTAAAGACATAGCACATAAAAGAAAACTTGAATGAAAAAGTGAAGATGATAATTCCCTTACCTTGAAGGGTAACCTATTAAACACTATAATCGAGAACTTGGTGGCTTGAGGATACCTTGGGAGGACTCCTTGGGGGTTAATAATATCATATATTCGAGGATAGTGAATTATGAATGAAATATAAGGTATTAATCGGTTAGTATTTATAGAAAAAGTGTGGGAGTTTTTTTATTAATTTTTTAGAACACCTCATTAGTGGTATTGGAAAACCAATGGGATTGACCAAGATATTTTCTCATGGTATTGGCCACATGGGAAACCTCATATCATATTATAATCCTAAATATTTGACCAGAATTACTATATAATTAAGGATGTCATTAAACATACTGAAAACTGAAAACTGTATTTTTACTATTCACTAAAAAACAAAATATATTTAAAAGATTTTATAAATTCATTGTAGCCTAATATCAACATTATGAATTTAAAAATGGAATTTATTTTATCATAATAATTCTATAAATATGATAAATTGAACTTTTAAATCTAAAATTAAATATTTATTAAAAATATTAGCTGACAAAAAAAGCATAGTAAACTGCATAGTAAACTTTTCAACACTTGAAAAAAAACTTATTTTATCATTTATAATTAAAAAGTGTGATTTTATAACACTATTTAATTATAATAAACATTATTTATAAAAAAATAGTTTAATATAATAATTTATATCTCTATGAAAAGTATTTTTTTTACTCGAAAATTCAATTTATCAAATTTCATCCCAATTTTTTAAGACTAACTATTCTTAAAACGGAAATGATGAAATAAAAATATTATTTAAACAAAGGGATATGATTTTATGTAACTAGGTCCTTGAAACATAAATCTTTAGAACACATATATGTGACCTAAGGGTAAGGCATGCGATTGGGATATTCTCTGGTGGCGGCCCATATAACATTTCAAATGTCATAATTTCCACCAACATGAACTTCTCCCATATGTTATTTCATTCAAGAATAACATGTTGAGCCTTGTATTGGTCTTGGATGAGAGTGAAGAAAAATGAGGCTACCTCCTTCCCAATCTCTGACAATTGGGCTTTGTACAACCCTATTCTACTTGTTGATTCCATTGACTCTTCATTCTAAATTAATTAACCATTATAATTTCTATATATAAACTATTATCATGACATTATGAGTATAGTTTCCAACAATCATATTGAAAAATGGTCATAATTGACTAACAATCATATAACGGTTAAAACTCAATGCTTACATTAGAATATAATTACTTAATTATTAATGAGATATAGTTTAGTTGTGTAATAATATAACACAAATTTTCATGAGATAATTATCATTCAAAAATTTCGGGTCGTTACATTCTTCCCCCCTTTTGAAATTTCATCCCCAGAATTTCATCTCATTCACTCTGTTGAGAATATAGGTGGGTACTTCTGCCTCATTGATTTATTTGGTTCCCACATTACTTCTTCATACATGTGGTTCCTCCCCAACACTTTAACATGGTGGGTAGCCTTTTGGGTAGAACCATGTTGTTATCATCCAAGATCTCCACCAGCTGCTCCTCATAAGAGGGTTCATGTTCCAGTTGTACCACCTCTGGATTCAGTTCATGTAAAGGGTCCGGTATTTACTTTATCAATAGAGATATGTGGAAAA
This sequence comes from Viscum album, assembly GCA_963277665.1. Taxonomy (NCBI): domain Eukaryota; kingdom Viridiplantae; phylum Streptophyta; class Magnoliopsida; order Santalales; family Viscaceae; genus Viscum; species Viscum album. Next base: position 513,416 of record CAUJRU010000375.1, on the reverse strand, counting down.
CATCATGAACTAGTGATAGATTTGGAGTAAGTGAATGATGAATGGAAACACTCCTACATGATCAAGGATTTCATAGGGGACAATGTACTTACAGTCGAGCTTCCATTTTTTCCCAAACCACATGACTCTCTTCCAAGGAGAAATTATAACGAAGTCATTATCACTAACATCAAACATCAAGTCCCTTTGATGGTTGTCAACATAAATATTTGTCCAACTCTGAGAAACATGAATTTATTGTTGGATGGCATAAACCTTTTAAATCATCTCTTGTACAAGATCAGGCCAAAATCTTTCTCTCCCCAGATTCATCCTAACAAGTAGAAATAATACATCACTTCACATATAGATCTTAATAGGGAGAAATTTGAATTCTTGAATAAAAAATGTTTTTGAAATAAAACTAAACTAATGGTAAATGTTAATCCCATCATCCTTTAAATTCTATTGATCATGTTCTCATCATGTTATAGAGTGTTTGAATAGTCCTTTCAGATTGGCCATCAGTTTGGTGGTGATAGGCCATACTGAAATTCAATTCAATACTCAGTGCATGTTGAAGACATCTACAGAATTTTAATGTGAACCTCATATCATGATCAGATTCAATAGAGAGTTGTACCTCATGCAGCCTTACCACATCAACCACATAAATCCTGGAAAGTTAATGAAGATATAAATCTTACCAAATAGAGATAAAATGGGAAGTCATGGAGAGATGGTCCACTGTAACCCATATCGTATTGTTTCCATTTTTAATTTCTCGAGAGACCAGTGAAAAATTATATAGTGATATTGTTTCACTTCTATACTGGTGTGGGAAGTGGTTATAACACTCCCTTAGGAAGCTGTATCTCTATCTTCACTTTTAGACACATCATGCTCCTAGTATTGTAGTCTTCAATCTCACTTTTTATGTAATTCTTCCCATAATGATCAAAAAGTTACCTATACAATTTATGGATTCCAGTATGTACAGAGAATGTAGAGCTATGAGATTCATCCATCAACTCCTTTATTTCTTGAATAGATGAAACACATGGTCTTGTATGAATTTGTAGTACACCTTCTCGGTCAATATTGAACTAAGTAAACTTGAAATCCTTTACAGCAATAAACATATTCTGTAACAAAGGATCTTGTTTTTGAGATTCCTTGATCTTCACTAGTTATGAAGGTTGAGAAATCATTTGGTATAGGGTTAATTATTTCCTTTCTCTTACAATTCCCATGTCCAGTTTTACTAAGTCATTGATCATAGTATCACCTTGAGTCAACCTCATTGATAGAAAAACAAGGTCTTTCATATTAAATGAAACTACGACTTTTTTTCTCTTGCTGGGTGATAATGAATTGAACAATCATTGTCTTTATTAAATTCCCAAAATATTTTTATCTCATGTTCAATTTATTTTATATGAAGAAATAATTTTATATTTTTAGTTCTGTGTATATATTATACTTATCCCAATAAAGATAGTGCATCCATATCTTCCGAGAAAAACAATTGCAGCCTTCACTAGATCATTAAGAGGATAATTCGGTTCATAAGGCTTTAGATGACAAGATGCATGAGCAATCACCTTTTCATTTTACATGAGGATTCACTAAATCCCATTTAGAGATAAATCTCTAAAAATAATGAATCCTTATCTGATAGAGGGTAGAGGTAACATTGGTGTAGTAACCAATATATTATTTAGATCTTGGAAACATTCCTTACACTCCCTTGTCCAGATGAACTTAACCCCCTTTTGAGTTAACATGGTTAGTGGATTAGAAATTCATGAATAGTTTTTTCAAACCTCCTATAATATCACGCTAAACTAAGCAAACTATGAATCTCACTTATTGATGTAGGCTAAGGAAACTCCTCCACAACCCTTGTCCTTTCGAGGTCAAATGAGATTCCTTCATTGGTAACAATGTTCCCCAAGAAATAAAATTGTTGTAAAAAAACTCAAACTTACTAAACATTCCAAATAACCTATCCTTCCTCAGAGTTTTCAATATGACCCTTATATTATCCTCATAATCCTAAATTTTTTTTGAATATATCATAATATCATTAATAAAAACTTCCATACAGATATCAAGGTAGTCCTTAAAGACATTATTCAGTAAATCCAAAAAATAGAAGGCGCAATTGTCAAGACGAAGGGAATAACAAAAAACTCATAATACACGTATCATGATCAAATGGAGAAATTTGGAATATCTTCTTTATTTATCCAAAATGATGATAACCAGATTGATGATCAATTTTGGAGAGTAATTGAGCCCCACATAGTTGGTCAAATAAGTCATCAATTATTGGAAGATGATTTTTTTATTCATTATAATCATGTTTAGTTCTCTATAATCAATGAAATGTCACATTGATCCATCATTATTCTTAACTTAGAGAACATGAACTCTATAAGAAGACACACTCTTTCAGATAAAATACTTCTCTAAAATTTCTTGGAGTTGTTTCAATAATTCCTCCAGCTCCACATTTTCTATTCTATATGGGGTCTTTGGTATTAGATGACATCAAGGTACGAGTTCAATGGAGAACTCTTCCTCTCTTTTTGGGGGAGGTCCATGTAACTCCTAATGAAATAAATCAATGTATTTATGAAAAATTGGGACATTCTCTATCCTTATAGTCTAATTTCCATCTTCTTATTCAATGATAAACTCCATAAAGAATGCCATGGGAGGTGCTTATATACAAATATCAGGTCCAAATATCTCTCCATGTAAGATGATTGTATGTTATCCATTCAAGACATCTGATATTTCTTTGCTTTATATTTAATCATAGCATTATACTTAGAGAGAAAGTCCATCCCGAGTATAATGTCAAATTCCAACATGGGAATGACTACTATATTAGTGATAAGACTTTCTTCACTAATTTAAATACTAGAGTATACAAACAATTTTGATGTTTGGATAATCCCTCTAGGAGTCTTGATTGATAACTCTACTTTTAGTATTTTATGGATTGATTCTATATTATTTGTAAACATAGATGAAATAAAGGAATATATAGAACCAAAATCAAACAATGTACTTGATAGAATTGAGAGAGAAAAAAAGAGTACCTGCCAGCACATCCTCTAGAACTTCAACTTCCTTCATCTTGATAGAAAAATCTTGACCTTTCTCCCTTATCCTATACAGAGGAAGATGGTGATTCCCCTCCACTACCCTAATATTTAGATAGTGATATAAAAAGTTGCTAAGATATCCTCACTTGAAGCATTTGACTTTAGGTAGGGCCTACACCATCTTCCATTTGTCGTTAATGTTGAGAAGTTGAGGATTAAAGTCAGTATAATAATTTCAAGAGATATGTTCATCTCTTCCAGACTTATAACAGTTCCCGTTCTTGGGTAGGTAGTTCCTTGAATGCTTATTCCCACATTTATTACATGTGGGGAGTTTCACATGATTTCCTCCTCTTCCTTGATCAATTATCCGCACCAATCTTGGCTCCATTGATATTTTCCTTTCATTCAATTTGTGATACCAATATGTCTCACTTAACTCCAATTCAACCATCATAGCACTCTATATGATTCACTCACTTTTTTCATAGTCCAGGTTGGCTAAATTCTTCATATATATGATCTCTTAATCCACCAAATAATTTATCAACCTTACCATTATAATCCATGAAAAAACTATTGGTGTATCATGAACGTCTTTTTAATTTCATCTCATAGCTTCCAACAAATTCATTCTCATTCTACTTCATCTGGATAAATTCCATCCCCATTTTGGTTCTCATAAAATGTGGAAATACTTATTAAATAATATTACCTATAAATATTCTCAATCCAAAGTTTCAATCTCCCCTCTTAGCCTCATGTTTTTAATCAGTTCCAACAACTGATCAGCTTCACCCTCTAAATGGTACCCATCCATTGTTAGTTTCACTTGTTCTGGACAATGAAGTATAGAAAAGATAATTTCTATTGAGTTTATCCATTGATCAACAATCAATGGGTCTGAAGATCCATTGAACATTGGTTTTCATTGACACACAATGGACTCAACAGAATTAGGTTCCCTTATTGGTAAAATTTTTCTCTTTTATTGATTCAAGTTATTTATCATAAATTAAGACAGATGATTCATCATTCTCATAAAACTTTACATTCCAACTTCCATCAAAGATTCATCATTGCATGGTCCTTTGTGGTCACTATTTGCATCATTCTTCTTATTTACCACCATATTCTAAAAGAAAAAAACCTCAGTGAGAAAATTGTTTAATTTAAGAATATTATAAGTCTAATTGATTTTTATGTCTTAAAAAAATAATTCTTAAATACATTAATCATTATCAACAATTATATTTTATATAAATCCTACATAACAGTTGTAAAAAAGCTTGGGATTAACCAAACATATCCCCCCAAGAGTGTCAACCAATGAGTGCAACAAAGCCCATTTTCATGCACCAGTTCTCATTCAAGTCTAGATCAATGAAGTTTTTCCATGTTTTAACCCTAGATACATCTATTCTAGAGCCACATCCACTTGTTCATATCGAGATAGATATTTCTTTGTTTAGAAACCACTTACTTAATATTTCACCAAATTACCATGATGTTTTACTATATTTTAACTTTTATTAAGGGTTTTTTCCTAATGTTTTAAAATATTAATTTTAAAAAATAACTAAACTATCATTTGATACCAACTATAGAATATCACCTTTTAATTACATTACTTTTCATTAAGTTTAAAAAAAAGTTATTTAAGGTTTAATTTTAGGGAAATAGGGTACATAACACATGAAAACAAAAAAACATATTCTATTCCAAGTCAAAGGATTATTCAAGTTTTATCGTATTTACATTTATGGAATCTCATAACCTAGGGGAAAAATAAAGGGTGACCATAGGACTCAATAAGGGAAAAAGGGAAAGATATTACATGTGAAGTTGGAAGATATCAATAAGAACATAATTAATTTTAACAAAAGAATGAGAAATAGTAATACCATAACAATAATAACATGAATAATAACTTTAAAATGTGTCTAAAACATTTAATTCCGACCTTCATAAGTATATCACCAAGGTCCATCCCCAAGGTGTCATAAAAAATACCAAGGTTACCCACCAAGGTATCGTAAAACTTTTCATCTATGGAGATTAAATTCTTTACCCAATGCATTGGAGAGTTATCATAGAGCACCAATAATATGTGTTTATTTTTAGGGGAGGAACATATATCATAGTCAAATATTACAAAATTAACCCATAGAAAATAAAAGTACTATGTTTCATATCAAAATTGTGGTGTTTTAAAATGTCCTTAAAAACATGATCAATATGTCATTTATAATCCACATGAAGGAAATGATGGTTTATGTGTTTCAATTACAGAATAAAATATATCATTTTTATATCATGATTAATAAACCCTAGAAATTAAAGACGTTTGGGTATTAACATATTTAAATAATAATAATTTCTTGAGAAAAGAGGGATATTTTGAGACAAAAAGTATGCAGCATAATTGGTATGAAACATGGTCTTATAAAACATTAAAAAGAGATGGGACAAGGGTAACCCAAAAATAAAAGACCCATAATATAGTAAAATGATATAATATAATGTAAATAAGTACATGGTTTTGAAAATTTAAAGACATACCACATAAAAGATAACATGAAATGAAAAGAGATGTTGAGAATTCCATTACCTTGAAGAGTAACATATAATCTCTGTGATCGGAACCATAGGGGCATGAGGAAACCTTGGGAGGACTCTTTAGGAGGTAATACTATCGTACCTTATAATATACTAAATTGGGAATGAAATATAATGGAGGAAGGGGTCTTTATTGAAAAATTGTGGGTGTTTTTTTATTAATTTCCGAGAAGACCTCATTAGTGGTATTTGCAAAACCCTAGGCTTGCCCATGGTATTTTCCCATAGTATTTGAAAATTAGGGCACCTCATATCAAATTATAATAATTAAGAGTCTACCAGAATTATTAAATCATTATTACATAATTATTACATCATTAATGATGGCATTAATCATATTGAAAACTCAAAACTGTATTTTTACTACTCACTGATAAACAAAATATTTTACACAAATCTCATAAATTCATTGTAGCCTAATATCTACGTTATAAATTCAAAAATGAATTTTTTTATTATAATAATACTATAAATATGATAAATTTTACTTTTAAATCTAAAAATTCTTAATAATTAAAATTAATAGCAGATAAAAAATGCATGGTAAACAACATAGTAAAATTTTCGACACTTGAAAAAAATAAATTTTTTTTGTCATTTGTAATTAAAAAGAAGTTTTTACATAAAAATATTTTATTATAATAATCATTATTTATAGAAAAATAGTTTCATATAATAATTTATCTCTCTATAAAAAGTACAACTGTTTACTAAAAAATGAATTTGTCAAACTCCATCTCAATTTTCTAAGCAAAATTAGTATTAAAACAAAGATGATGAAATAAATTATTTATTTAAGAAAAGGGATTTCATTTTAAGTAACTAGGGACTGTACACATATCCCCTTAAAACACCCACATATGACCTAAGGTTATGTTGTGTGATGGTAATAGACTGTTGGGGTAGCACAAATAACATTTCCCGAGTGATATTTCCCCCAAACATGATCTTATCCTCTAAGTGATTTTGTTCAAGATTAAAATGTTGATGCTCGGATTGGGCATGGTCTAGAGTGAGTCACAATGATGATACAACCTTAACAATCTCTAGAAAATGGGCTTCATATGACCATATTTTACTTATTGATGCCATCGACTCTTCATTCAGCATTAATTAACCATTATCGTTTCAATTTATAAACGATAATCATAATTTCAGGAGTATAGTTTCAATTGGTAATATTGACCAACGATCATAATTATCCAATGGTAATATAACAGTTGAAACCCGATGGTTACATTGAAATATAATTACTTCATTATTAATGAGATATAGTTTGTTTTGTTAAAATATAACCCAAATTTTCATGAAACAATTATAATTCTAATGGGTAAGGTCGTTACATTATCTTCTTATTTTGAACTTAGATTTTGGTCAGTGAGTAGCATATCTTGAGGGTTTTACTTCATATAATGTGATAGTGGCCTCAATTGGGAATTTTGAAATAATATGTGAAATTTTTTAGGCATGTCTCGTGTTTAGGTGACGCCCGACAACAAGAGTGATTAGGAAGGAGCACCAAAGGCTCCCTCCAAGTAGAACCCCCGATCAGGTACAGCGTGGGTCCTTAGACACTAGAGTGAAACCACCCATCAGCTAGGTGTTGGTCCACTACATATACATTTTGAGTGGAACCTCCCTGACATATTAGTGTCTAGATCCTCAATGACTGTAGTGGAACCCCCCTTTGTTACCAGGGTGTGGGTCCTCAACTTATGATTGGAACACCACTATCGGATATGGTGTGGGTCCTCAATGACTTGAGTGGAACCCCATATCACACCAAGGCATGTGTCCTCCACCTATATAGTGGAACCCCCCATCTTCATGGGTGCGTATCTTATACCTCACAGAGTAGAACCCTCTAATTAGTATAGAGTGTGGGTCCTCGTGACAATAGAGTGGAACCCCCCATCAATATGATTGTGAGACCTCTACAGATACTGTCAGAGTAGAACCCCTAGATGTACTAGGACGTAGGTCTTATACTTCTATTTTATGTCCCCTTAACTATGTGGCATAGTTATGAGGCATCACGGGAATTTAATGGTTACTTCTAGGAAGACACGTGAGATACTAGGCATTGTTGATGCACATTCAAAATTGTATTCTACTCTTAATGTTGGGATGAGCTATGAAATGGAGATCCCCTTATTCTTTTGTTTGGAATTCTTTTGACTAAGAATATATATATATATATATATTATATCCACACCTTTTATTTTTTTACTCTCATTACATGTGAGGATATGGCATGTGGGGTATTCCAATTTATTTGTATATCTTACTATGGTTGGATGAGGATACTCTCCGACTATAACTACTAAAGACTCGGCTGGTAGTTCATCTACTCACCATGTCGAACTCTTAAGCTTGGTTGAGGTTACATACACTATTAGATTTGGTTGAACTATTCTATTTGAATGTATATTTCATCTACTAACTTTCTACAACCTGTTTCATCCCTTACATCTCCCCCTATAGATTTATGGTTTTTCTTATATGTATGTATATACTCACTACTACATGGGATTTTCCTTCACGTTTTGTGCCTTATAGAGAAAATAGACAAGTCGAAACTAACATCAGTAGAGCTTAGGGATATTAGGTGCTTTGGACTACATATAGTGTTCATAGATTGAGATTCGTGATCCAGTCTATCTTAGTAGTTTACTTTTCCATTTTTTTTGTTTGGGATATATTTCTTGTTGATCTTGTATTTTTTCCCATTACTTCCCAGTTTACACAGTTGTACTCTTGTACACCTGAGAGGTTACAAATGGTTGGTATAATTTATAGTTTTTTCTAGAATATTTTACTATTTACCACTACACTTATAGATTGAGATTACTGTAGGTGTATGTACAAGTTATTAGGAAAAGGTATATCCCCATTTTAGTTATTTCTTTGGCTCTAGTTGCTAACCACTGGCATATGAGGGATAACATAGAGGTAGTTGCGCATTGAGCCCTCTATTTGTTCAGGTCGTGATAGTTTTAGGCCATGAACTAATTATTAAAAAATACAATTATATGGGAGATATTGAAGTTAGTATATAATAATACACCAAAAATATTTCTAGCGGTGTATAAATAAGTAAATTAAAGATGCTCATTGAAAAACATCTCCTCTTCTTGGGGTATCCCCTTAGTTTTACACTAAAGAACTCCTAATATAGATTTATGAAAAAACTAAAGCTTATAAGATATGTGGAGGGAATTTAGTAAGTGATTTGGGTAGGTATTTTCTAAACCAAATTCGTTTTAAGGTGTGACAATGTGAGTGGAGTGGGTATCCTTTAATAGTTGAGAATGAATGACATTCTTGTAAATACTCCAAAGTATTCATTGTTTGGTGGTCAATATTAACTAAAGTGGATAAAATAATGATAATTATGGTTTGGGGGGATGATATGGTCTAACCACACCTCAAAAACACAATAAAACACATCTTTTAAATATTTCCCCCTCAACTTCTATGTTTTCATATTCTTCCCATTTGGGGTTTTCACTACGGTAATGAGTATTTCTAAACTATATTATATAGTCATTTAACCTAATATAAAATGATCTTTATTAGATAGTTTAGACCAACCGATAATAAAAAAAATATAATTTAAAATAACATATATTTAATTTGTTTTGGAAATTAATTTTAACACAAGTTCATGTAATGTTCAAAAATATCGCTTTAACCATAACAATGCTAAAATAGTTTTTAACTTTTTAGCGATCAGTGTTTCCATTATAAAATAAAAATAGGTCCATGAATGCGACATAGTTGATATTTACTGTCATTTCAAAAACCATGGTATAATATAGTATTTTTAGTAATTTTAAATCATTTAATAAAATATAATTTATCATAAAATGACAATAACATCAATTTCGACATTATTCATTTAAATTAATTTGAAAATATCAATAAAATGATATAATTTGAAATATTGAGTTCAAAATTGTGTAACATTATATATTAATCTATAAAATTTTTTTAAGATAATAATTAATTCTATTTACTTCACTTTTAATATTTTTAGTATCATTGATTTCAATTAGTTATTAATTAATAATTATTATGTTCGAATTTCTTAGGAATTTAATTTAATTATTTCATCTCAATGAAATAAAAGAAATTTTGATGATAAAAAATCATTTATATTTAATAAATAAAAATATAATAAAATACATGTTTTCCCCTATCCAAAGGATTTAGAAATATTATAAGAAAGAAAGGTGTCATTTTTGTCCTTTTCTATAATTAATTTATTTTATGGGTCATATTTAAATTATAACGGAATGAATAGCTATATTTTAGATAATTTTACAGACAAGTTTTAAATAAATTCATTCAATAAAATTATGCTAATAATATCGGTCATGGTAACTCATATCATTCCCATTTAACCCTTGGTGAACCCATTTCTACATTAACCATGATAATTAATCTTTACTATATTCACTATTCATTTTGATAAAATAAATTTAAGTTGAATTTATTAGAAATTATAAATTATGAGGATTCCAAATATGGAAAAAAATTACAAATTCAATTCACAGTTTTGGAAAATATTAATATAAAATTAACCCCACAGACATGATTATACAATGGGTTTTTAAAGTAAACATTTTCATAAGATTTCATAGTTTTTATATATAAATTAAATAAAAATTTGATTCCAATCACCTAAATTGAATTAACTAATATAAAATTGAACTAATTTTACCTTAAAAATAATTTGAAATATAATTTTTTATTGAAAAATATTTACACAAAAAAATCCAATTAAAAAACATTATTTTTCACTATTCATCAGAAAAAGAAATATTTCATAAAAATTCTCGAAATTTACCCTCATATACATTTGGAATTCTAGTTTCAAAAATAAATTTTATTTTATAAAATAATTTTTCTAAAATTCATCAAATTTAATTTTAAATTAAGTTTGAAACATGTGACTAAATAGTGTTTAGTTTAAACTTCGTATTTCATACATCATAAGCTATCGATGAAAATAAAGTTATTCTGAAATAAATATATTGTAAAGATTTGATTTTTTACACCAAAAGCCTATAAAATCTATAATTCATGACCATTAGAGGTTATAAGGATGAAATATGGCCATAAAATAGGAGATGGATATGTTTTATGTCATTCTTAACCCATATCTTTTTAGTTTAACCCCCTAGTAAACTTGTTTTCACATTAAGTGTGGTAATTAATTGTTACCATTTTCACTATTCATTATGGTCAATAAGTAATTTGAACTTAATAGATAATATAAATAAATCTTATTAAAAATATGGAATCCATTTTATCATATAAAATCAGTATAATTGGTAGAATTCAGTTTAAAATTAAACCAATAGATGTGACGAAAAACGATTTTCCAAATTAAATATATTCAAAAGATTAAAAACGTTTATATCATAATTCAATATTAAATTAATTACCATGAAATAAATTAGATTAATAAATATGTAAATGAACTAATTTTTCTTATTAAAACACAATAAAATAAAATGAGTCTAATATATATATTAAAATAAAATTAATTTTTTTAATAAAAATCACTATATTTTACAAGTCATCAAAGAATGAGACTATTTATAAAAATCCAAAAAATTAACCCTAAGACAATATTTAAATAATAATTTCAAAAATTATGTTCATTTTGTAAAATTAATTTTCTTAAATTATTAAAAATTAACTTTAACATATTTGATTAAAATAATAAAAATCCATTTTAATTGAAAAACTATTGTTTTTCTGAAAACTTTTATTTTTCTTCCAACTAATTAATAATTTATTTATAATAAATATATATCTATTGAATTTTATTTATTTTTGTGTAGACCATATAATTTTAATATTTTATATAGTATTATTCATACCCACCAATTTAATAACTAGTTTATAATGTTATTCTATTTACGGTTCCTTTAGGCCTGGGGTTTCATGTTTTGCAAGATATCAAAGGGATTAAATCTGATGAAATATATTTCATATTTTTTTAAAATTGATTCTGTGTGTCACATGTAATATTAAAAAAAATTCTTATTTTATAATTTTTTGGGGTTACAGGATGTCTGACTCCTTCAGGATGTTGTCTATCGGCCTCCACATTCATGAATAATAAGAATCTACAAATATAGTCCAAAATATCTCACTTTATGCCATACCACTAAGTATTTTCTCTTAAGTCCATATTCATCATTTTTCTACCAGCGTGTAAAGATAAATTTGAGCTACATTCTTCATCCAATAGTTTCCTTTTTAACTAGTGTATTGGTGGAACACATGACCTCTTTCCAAATATCAACAATCTCACTCTATAGATGAATTATGTCAATTTATCACTATATACTAATTTAATATTCCATGATATGTCTTATTCATATTTTTATTATTCATATTTAGATTACTACACTTGATTTTATAGTAAAAATGGGTCTTCAATTTCATAGGAAAAAATATGATGGATACCATCTCTTAAAAATCCACATATCCAACTTCTCTAGATTACAATATATCAGATCCCTATTAATCTTCATCATGGTGAAAAGTCCATAGTCTCTCATAATCAACGAATCAACCATTTTGTTTTCCATTTTAGGGTATTAGTCGTAACACCCAAAGATTCCACGATACGTTTCCTTTTGAATAATGTAATAACTTGCGTTGTATGAAACTTGGAGTTTTAACACACCACAACCAATCTAACTAGCCGTTAGGAATAGTAATACCCAATTTTTTAAATTTGATAAAAAAAAAATTTCCAAAATGACCTTCATTTTTGGATTCAGAATATCAAAATTAGCTTATGGTGAATTTTTAGTATTTTTCTTAAAACCATCAATTTTTAATGAATATTGAAACATACTACTTTGTTGTTTAAAATGAACTTTTTATTTAAATAGTTATTTAATCTATTTAAATTTATTTTAAGTCAAATTAGATACATAATACCTATATAAGTTCAATTTAATTCATTGGATTCATTTTATAATAAGTTTAGATATATAAAATTTTATTAAACTTTTTACCGACTTTTTCCCACCTACTAGGCACATTTGAATGTTTACATAAAATGTAATTTTACCACTTCGATGAATTGAATTTTAAAAATAAAAGAGACATAATTGATATTAGTAAGTAAAATTTGGTTCAATAAGATGAAAATAATTTTTGGTGAATAGTAACTTTTTACTTTTATTTACCACAGTTAAAAAGAAATAGGGTATTTAAAGGTAAAAATGATATTATAATTACCCTAAAAAATGTCCTTATTATATTGGATAAGTGTATTTAGACCAAAAACAACCTTATAAATAAAATATGATCTTTTTCGTCCACTTGGATTAGATTAGGACATTTATTATTATTTAATTCAAAGAAGAGTTAAAAGTGTTAAATTTAAGTTTTCACTAATAATTTTTTTTGATATAGGGTTATACATAAGATACATTAGAAAATAAATATTCATTATAAAGATAAAACTATTTCCTACATAATGATATTTTATTTATAATTTTTAGACATTAAATAATTAAATATATTTATGACACAATGATGATGCAACAATTACCTTATTAATGAAAGATTAAAATATTTGGTATTATAAATATCCATGTAAATGTAAATTACTACTTTTGATGAATTCCACGAATTTTATAGGTTAATTTGAATTTTAAGGGTTGAGTCAATGAATTGTTTTCCTAATTAATCATGCGTTTATGTCATAAAAAAACAAAATACTAAATAATGTCATAGTTGACATAAATGAGGTTTTAAAACAAATACTATATTATTAAATGATATAATATTCCTAAATATCTAAGGTTCGGACAAAGGACTTATATAATAATATATAAGTCATTAATGAACCACATGTAGTTCTATTGACATTTTATAGTAAGCTTATTAACCATATAATATAAAAATAGAAGGAGACATGTTAAATGTTAAACTATTTAACCACAAGTTAAATATAAAATATAAGGTTAATATGGTGACCTCAACCTATCAATAACCTATTGGTTGAGATGTTTTTTACCCATACCTTATCCTCTAAATAAAACATTTTAGAGCTATTATAAAAAAAATATGATTGTATAATAAAATAATATTTCAATCTTTTCCTAAGTGACCCTCACCTCTATTATAAAAGGGTACTTCCCCTTCTCTCAAAATACCACCTCCAAAGCCATTTGGATTGGCCAAACCCTACTCAAATATCCTCCCAACTACCCTAAATTATACCTAGTGTCCTTAATTTTATTATAAAGTCAACCTAAAGAGACCTTTTGATCAACTCAAAAGGAAACCCCCGAAGAAGAGGTAATAATTTCACCACCATTTTTCAATGTTCTTTTATTCTTCCACTTAATGTTTATTTGTTGTTTTCATAAAAAAATGATAACTCTTTTTCCTTATACATACTGTGGTGTTATTATAAATAGTTTTCCACCATATTCATTATTCTATCCATCATATTAAGGACAAGTCACCATTCATGTGTACATATGACTTACCGTCTCCATGTCGTGGTGTAGTTTGTTATTCAAACACTTCATTATTTGGATGGGTATAATATGTAAATAATAAACATAACTTGTTAATTATTCTTCATACATGATATAACATCCAATTACATACGATTTAACCATCAATAGAATGATATTGTCGCTCCTGCGTACGTACAGATTGCCGTCTCCACGAACGCGATGAAATTCATTCCACATCGTAACCATTCGAGTATAATTTTCATTTTATGGTTAAAAATAATTATTAATAACTTAATATAATTTTGTATATGAATAAAATACATCATATCGATATCAAACATGACTTCTGTAAACAAGCATATAAAGGAAAACGAATCAGTTAACTCTCTAAAAGATGATACTAAAAAAATATTATTAACTAAGAAATATTAAAATATCATATATGATATCATATTTATGTATATGGTTCTTGAATAATTTAATAATAATGATTTAACTATTATATATGAGGTTAAATTACTCTCGACCAAGGAAAAGTACAAGTTAAGGTCTAATTTTACAATCTCCTTACTTATCTGAGGTTGTTAATACGTAAGTATCTACTGTGACCTCATTATCATCCACATCCGTTTTTTCTTAAAAATGTATTTCCAAACATTTTTACCATTTACTAGACTATGGGTTAAATTAATTTATTCCCTTGGTTTATCATCTATGTTTTGAAAAGAATCTTTCCATCGTTTTCAAAACAGGGTACATTATGACCCTTTGAACAATATTAAGGTAAGAATGTCTTTTTTAACTTATATGGAGAGTGTGGCTATTTTCCGCTGTTATAAAATCATAGAACCTTCCCTTACAATCCCATATAAATATTTTTCAAAATAAATGTTTTCTTTTATAATCATGTTACTATTAAATGATTTCAATAATAAGAAAGAGATATTTCTCTCAAATTATTTTGATTTCATCTATGTCAACATCCTTTGATGGATTTTACATATTTTTGAAGTTGATTCATTATGATAAAAATCTTCCATATATTATTGAAGTTTTTTTTGATATATTTTACTGTGGATGTGTTATCTTTCTACCATTCATGGTTTATAGTTAAAGTATTAACATTTTGTTTTCTAGTTTTAATACGAATGATTATGTTATGTTTCAAACTTTTCATATGAGGAATGAATTGGACTTAGAATGTGATGGGTGGAGCCTACAATAGCTCCTAAATGCATAGGTAGGTCTCATGAGACAATATAGTTACTTGGAAAAAGGCCTTGAAAAAATATTATTTTTTGTCTTGGAACAAGGCCTTGACTATGTTGTTATGATGTTCGGTATTATGCATTCCATCATTATGAAATTGCTTATTTATATTTCATGTGATTACTCGACAAGTATAATAACCACGTTAATAAGTAAATGGAATTATTCTATTTATATTTTCAATATTATGCTAACATTTAAGTTTAAAAGGCTTATGTTTTTGTCTTATACATTGTCTTTAATGTTTATGCTTATTTATGAATGTTTCCACTATATTTTTATCCTTACTGAGCATCTAAACTCACCCCTTTCTATGTTTTATTTTTCCTAGGATGTGAAGAAATATTTTATGGTTGACCTACAGGGATAGTCTAAGGGATATACATGTGTTGAAAGGGGACAAAATTTAGTTATTTTTATTTCATGATGTAATGTAAAACTTATGTATGAATCTAGTACTTCCAAGGATTCAAAACTAATCGTTCCTTCGAGAAAGTATCACTTGTGATCATAGAAATGTTTTTTAATAATGCACCGACTCTAGGTAACTAGGTTTGTGTTATTATAGTTGGTATCATATAAAGTTTAATACAAACCTTGGAAACTATATGTAAAAAAACTCTTATTAGAGAACATTACCCTAAGATAGAATTTAAGGATTGGTATAGATGAACTTACTATAATTTTGGTAATATAGAGATTTGTTCAGTTTTCTAAGTAATAAATCTCTATATAGATGTAAGAAGGTAGAGGCGGCTCTGGAACAGGTGTACCTTGGATTGAAAACTCCAACAAGGAGTTTTGGGATTGACCTGGGGTATCCTGGTACACAACAATGGGTCGTGCTTCACTCTTGGTTACGACACTCCTGTGGGATATGCTTAAGATATTTCACATTTTCTTTACAGACCATTTTTAAGGATTTATAAGTATATACCTCCTCAATGAATAAATTTTTATCATTATGGAATATATCCATAAAATGTTCAATTTATTTTAAGTGTTTTACATGTTTGGAATTATGTATTGTTATTCATAAACTAATCTAGTGTATGCTATTGTTTAGAAATGGAACCTAGTGGAAGGAATAGAAACTGTATCAACTGACCTAATCCATGTAGGTATTTCCCTCCTACTCAAGATAATTATAGTGGAGATGGTGATGCAACTGGTTCTGATCAGCTTATCACCATACTGGGACAACTCACTCAGATTATGAATAATAACCTTACCCATATAGAGCACCCTGATCCACAATGCAGATAATCAAAGTTTGACTACTTCATGAGGAAACAACCACAAACATTCAATAGGAATACAAATATATTTTTAGAAGATAAATGGATAAGTTCCCTAGAGAAAATATTTCATGCTTTGGGGAGCAGTGAAAGAGAAAATGTTGTCATTGATGTTTATCACCTCATTGGAGGTGAAGATCAATGGTGGCCATTAATTCAAAAAAAAATGGATGAAGAATAAGTATAAATATGTAATGGAGGGAGTTTAAATATTTTTTCATAGAAAAATACATTCCTCATGACCATCAAGCAGATATGGAAGGAAAATTTATAATCTGAGTAAAAAGAAGGATGGGAATTTTGCAACGTATCAGGCTAACTTTATAAGGATTGCAAGGAATGCAAAATAATATATACATAACCCATGTAGTAATATTGATTGATTCTTTGATGGGTTAAAACCATTTCTCTATTGAGAATTAGCTTCACAATTCTTCTCATCGTATAAATATTTTGTCTCATGTGATATCAAGACAGAAAATGAATTCTCTGTGTCTTACGACTTTAAAGAAAATCAAGACAAGAAGAGATCTGCTGAAAAATATGGAAATAGAAATAAGGGGAAGAAGGGAAAAGTTGAATATCCATCCTGTGGTAAATGTGGGAAGAAACACCCTAGTACTTTTCATAAGGGAATGTGAGTCTGTTACAAGTGTTTTAAAAAGGGCCACCAAGATCATTATTACAAGGTCAAAAAGAGGTTTTCAATGTTGAATTCTACAATTGTATAGAAATGGAACATTATGAAAACTAATGTCCTAATCAACAAGGAAAAATACCTCAAAAAAGGATAAGGAGGAAAGGGAAATTTTATGCGATCACAACTACTGAGGTTGAAGCTCTGAAAGACATGGAGGCAGGTAATTTAATTGTTTAATCCAGTTTATCCAATTCTGTATTTGATTCTGGATCATTGAATTGTTTCATATCTTCATAGTTTTCTATGAAAATTAAATATTTTCAATTTTATTTAAGAAGGGAGTTGTCTATAAAAACTCCTAAGGGAAGTATCATTACTACAATGTTTTGTGAGTCAGTTCCCATTAGGGAATATAAATGTTATTTTTATTCTAATATAATCATAATACCCATGATTGAATTTGATAAAATCCTTGGTATGGATTGGATTTTAGACCATGATACAAAAATTTATTGTAATAAAGAGGTTACAATTTTTTATTTCAATATGAAGTACCTTATTTTTAGAGTAGAAATATCGCCACCTAATTCTTATCTAGATCCACCCCCAGTAGCTCAACTAAATTCAATTATTTGGGAGGAAGAGAATGAAATAACTATGGGTGAGGAAAATAATGTTCGAATAGAGGATGTACCTATTGTAAAGGATTATGTTGATGTGTTTTCAGAGGATTTACCTAGGTGTCCTCCAGAATGAGAAATTGAGTTTTCCATTGATTTAATTCTTGGTTAAAGGCCCATATCGAAGACCCTTATAGAATGACCACTATGGAATTAGAGGATCTAAAGAAACAACTAAAGTAATTGAGTAATAGAGGATTTATTCTTCCTAGTGTTTCTCCATGGGGAGATCCTGTTCTTTTTGTTAAAAAGAAAGACAGATCTATGAGGTTGTGCATTGACTACTGGGAGATCAATACTATAATAATAAATAACTAGTATACCATACCTCGCATTGATGATTTGTTCGATCAAATTCATGGAGATAAATATTTTTCAAATATAGACATTCGATCTGGATATCATCAGTTGTGTGTGAAGAAGGAAGATATTCCAAAAAAACCACACTTCGAACCAGGTACAGGCATTACGAGTTTACAGTAATTCCTTTTGGACTGAATAATGCTCCCCCTATTTTTATGGATCTAATGAATATAGTTTTTGAGGAATATCTTGATGAAATTTTAGTGGTATTTATTGAAGATATCTTGGTATACTTCAAAATATACGAATATCATGAAAATCACTTGCGCATTATTCTAAAAACTCATAGATGAAATGAATTATATGGGATGTTTAGCGATTGTGAATTTTGGCTTCAGGGGATTTCTTTTCCTGGCCATATTTTCTCTAAGGATAGAATGTGTATTGATCCTTTAATGAAAATAGAAATATGAGAATGGCTATCACCAATGAGTATAACTGAGGTACACAATTTTATTGGTTTAGTGGGTTATTACTGGCGCTTGGTCTAGAATTTTGCTCGATTAGATAACCCACTATCCTAACTCACACCCAATGGGGTTAAATTTGTTTTGATAAAATATTGTGAAGAATGATTTGAAGAACAAAATATAAGATTAGTCAATGCTCATATATTGACTATACCATCGGGGAATTATGTGTTTGTTATTTATAGTGATGCTTCAAAGAAATGACTTGGTTGTGTCCTTATGCAGAATGGTAGAGTTATTGAGTATCCATCACGACAATAAAAAATTCATTAACAAAACTCACCCCCACATGATCTTGAGTTGTCAGCTGTAATCATTTCTTTGAAGATATGGAGGCACTATCTCTATAGGAAAAAATGCGAGATACATACCAATCACAAGAGTTATAAGTATATTTTCTCATAGAAATAACTCAACATGAGGCAAAGACGATGGCTTTAACTACTCAAATACTATGATTTCACTATACACTACCACCTAGGGAAGGAAAATAAGGTGGCATATGCTTTGAGTAGAAATGATGATGGAGTTTTGAAAAATATGAGAGTTGAAAGGGATCATATGTTCATTGACCAACTAAAGTTAGTTATAGGAATAATATTAGAAGGTGAAACATCAATAATTTTTCAAATGGTTTCCATACCATATTTACTAGAAATTGAAACAATCTCTCAGACTAATGATGAGATGTTTGAAAAGAAAATTAAAGTTATGAATGATGGTAGATTTATTGAATTCATATATGAAGATGGAATTTTGAAATTTTGGAAGAGGCTTTGGGTTCCTGGCACACCTGATCTAAAAAGGGAATTGTTGGATGATGCCCATGGATCCGATTTCTCTATAAAACCTGGTAGCACTATGATGTATAGATATTTTAAGGATCATTTTTGGTGGGACAACATGAAGAGAGAGAGATTTCTGATTATGTGTCAAGATTTATGGGTTTTCAACAGGTAAAGGTTGGAAGAAAACATCATACAAGAGTCATGCAACCTCTTCCCATACCTGAGTGGAAATGGGATAACATTACGATGGACTTTTTCATGGGGCTACCAAATACTCCTATAAAGAATGATGCAATATGGGCCATTATTGATTATATTACCAAGTCAGCACATTCTCTTACTATAAGAGAAGATTTACCGCTTGAACATTTAGAAATACTATATATTAATGAAGTTGTAAGACTTCATGGAGTACCCCTATCGATTTTTTCTGATCGTGATCCCTATTTTACATCAAGATTCTGAAAAGTCTTCAAAAGTCCTTGGATACTGAACTTCGTTTGAGCACTGTCGACACCCTCAAACTGATGGACAATCAAAACAGACTATTCAAACCTTAGAAGACATTTTGAGATCTTTTACACTTGACTTTCAAGGTGTGTGGGATCAATATTTACCTCTAGTATAATTTTCTTATAATAATAGCTTCCATTAATGTATTTAAATGGCACCATATGAAGCGTTATATGGAAAGAGACACTGCACACAAACCTTTTGGGATGATGTTGGTGAAAGAAAACTTTTGGGCCCATAACTTGTTGATGAATCAATGGGAACGCCGAATATTATCCAAACCCACATCAAATTAGCTCAAAGTTGGAAAAAGAGTTATGTTGATAACCAAATGAATGATTTGGAATTTCATGTAGGAGATCATGTTTTCATGAAGGTATCTCCATGTAAGGGTGTTATACGATATGTTAATAAGGGTAAATTGAGTCCCAAGTACAGTATACCTATTGAAATTGTAGAACAAATTGGAATTTTAGCTTATCGTTTAAAAATGCCTCTATGTCTCTCTAATGTTCATGTTGTGTTACACATTTCACTGTTGAAAAAATACATGCCTGACCCAACACATGTACTCACCTATGAATAAATAGAACTGAAACCCGACCTATCTTATTGTGAAGAGCCTATTGGAATTCTTGACACCATAGAACAATTGTTGAGAAACTGGATGACTTGTCCGGTGAAAATTCTATGGAGAGACCATAAGTTGGAAGAGGTAACGTGGGAACTAGAGGAACATATGATGAAGAAACACCCAAATATATTTACATATTAGTATTCTTGAAATGTCAAGGATGAAATTATTTGAAGGAGGGGAGAATGTAACACCCCAAGCTTTGATGATATGTTTCCCTTTCAATAATGAAATAGCTTGCGTTTCATGCCACTTAGAGTTTTAAGACACCACGACCAATCAAACTAGATTTTATAAATATTAATAACCACTTTTTGATATTTTTTTAATTTTATTTTTCAAAATGGACTTCGTTTTCTGATTCAGAATTTCAAAATTAACTTTGAGAGGTTATTTGGTATTTTTATGAAAACATTAAATTTTTGATTAATAGTGAAAAACAATGTGTTATTTTTTAAAACCGACATTTTATTTAAATTTATTTTAAGTCAAAATAGATACATAATTCCTATATAAGTTCACTATAATTCATTGAATTAATTTTATAATAAGTTTATATATATAAAATTTTATTGAACTTTTTACTGTCTTTTACCCACCTACTAGGCACATTTTCAAATTTGCATAAACAATAATTTTATCGCTTCTGTGAATTGAATTTCAAAAATCCTAGAGACATAGTTGATATCTGTAAGTAAACTATGGTTCAATAAGATGAAAATATTTTTGGATGAATAGTGACTTCTGACTTTTAGTTACCATTGTAAAAAGTAAATAGGATAATTAAAGGTAAAAATGATATTATAATTTCCCTAACACATGTACTAGTTCTATTGGATATGTTTATATTGACCAAAAACAACCTTTGGAATAAAATATGATCCTTTTGGTCCACTTGGATTAGATTAGGACATTTATTATTATTTAATTTAAAGACGAGTTAAAAGTGTTAAATTCATGTTTTCCTAACTAAAAAATTTTAAATATAGGGTTATAAATCAGATAAATTAGAATATAAATATTCATTATATATTTAAAAATAATTCCTACATAATATTATTTAATTTATAATTTTTATACATTAAATAATTAAATATATTTATGACACAATGATGATAAAATAATTTTCTTTTTTAATGAAAGATTAAAATAATTGATATTATAAATATCCAAATAAATGTAATTTGATACTTTTGATGCATTAAATGAATTATAAAGGTTAATATGACATGTTAGGGTTTATTCAATGAATGTGTTTTGAATTAATCATGTAGTTAGGACTTTATGAAAATCAAAATACCAAATAGTGTCAAAATTTACCTAAATGAGTATTTAAAACAAATACCATATTATTAAATGATATAGCAGTCCTAAAAAACTAAGGATCATCCAAAAGAATTATATAATAATAGATATGTCATTTATTAACCACTTGGGGTTCTCTATCAATTTTATAGTATGTTTATTAACCATATAATATAAAAATTCAAGGAGACATAGTAAATGTTAAACTACTTAA
Organism: Viscum album; assembly: GCA_963277665.1. Classification (NCBI taxonomy): domain Eukaryota; kingdom Viridiplantae; phylum Streptophyta; class Magnoliopsida; order Santalales; family Viscaceae; genus Viscum; species Viscum album. The sequence continues at coordinate 491,018 of CAUJRU010000375.1, read as the reverse complement.
CCAAGAGTTAAATAAAAAAGATAAGGTTAATATGGTGATATAAACCTATCTAAAACCTATTGGTTGAGATTTTTTCAACACATACACATCTTTTCCTCAAAATAAATCATTTTAAGCCATTAGAAACCAAATATGACTATATAATAAAATAATATTGCAGGATTTTCCTAAAAGTGACCCAAACCTCTCATATAAAAGGTCACTTACCCTTCTCTGAAAATCACACCTCCAAAGCCATTTATCTTGGCCAAACCATGCTCAAAAATCCTCCCAACTACCCTCAGTTCGACTTAGATTCCTTACGTGGATCAGAAAACCAACCTATGGATCCCTTTTGACCAACTCAAAAGGAAACACCGGAAGAAGAGTTAACAATTTCACCACCTTTTTCAGTGTTATTTTCTTCTTCTACTTCCTCTTTCTTTTTTGTTTTCATATTAAAATAATAAATCCATTACCTTATACATACATTGATGTTATTATAAATATGGTACAACAATATTCATTATTCTATCAATCCTATGAATGACAAGTCAACATATGTTCGTACGTACGACCTACCGTCTCCACGTCGTGGGGTAGTTTGTTATTCAAACACTTCATTATTTGGATGGGTATAATAATGAGTATAACTGATGTAAATAATAAATATAACATGTTAATGATTCTTTATATATGAAATACCATCCAATTACATATGATTTCACCATCAATAGAATGATATTGTCGCTCGTGCGTATGTACGGAATTCAATCTCCACGAACTCGATGAAATTCATTCCACATCGTAACAATTCGAGAATAATTTTAATTTTATGATTAAAAATAATGTTTAAGAACTTAATATAATTCTGGATATGAATCAAATAAATCATATCCATGTCAAACATGACTTACATAACCACTAATACAATGGAAAAAAAATCAGTTAACACCCGAAATGATGACACTACTAAAATATTATTAACAAACAAATTTTAGAAGATCATATATGATATCATATTTATATATATGGTTCTTTTATAATTTAATAACTTTTATTAAACTATTATACAAGATGTTCACATACCCTCGACTAAGGAAATTTACAAGGTAATGGTTAATTTTAAAATCTCTTTACTTATTCGAGGTTGTTAATACGTAAGTATCTATTGGATCCTCTTTACCACCCATATCTGTGTTTTCTTAAAAATTTATTTTAATTTTTTTTACTATTTACTATACTATTTTTCAAATTCATGTATTCCCTTGTTTTACCTTCTATTTTTTTAAAGGAGTCTTTCTTTCATTTTCCAAACATGGTACTTTATGACCTTTTCGACAAAATTAAGGTAAGAATATATTTTTTTAACTTATACAGAGGATGAAGCTATTTTCCATCATTGTAATATCATCGAATCTTCCCTTACAAGCTTATAAGAGTATTTTCAAATTTAAATTTTTTCTTTTAAAATTATGATACTTTTAAATTATTTAAAAAAAGGGAAATTTCTCTCAAATAGTTTTTATTTCATCTATGTCAACATCCTTTGAGGGATTTTACACTTGTTTGAAGTTGATTTATTTTAATATAAATCTTCCATATTGTCTTGAAGGTTTTGTGGTATGTTTGAATGTGGATGTGTTATTTTTATACCATTCATGGTTTATGGTTAAAGTATAAACATTTAGTATTCTAGTTTTAATACGAATGTTTATGTTATGTTTCAACCTTTTTAATATGATGAATGCATTGGACTTAGTAAGTGACTGGTAGAGCCCAATATAGCTCTTCAATGCATTGGTAGGTCCCATGAGACAAAGTAGTGTCTTTTCACAAGGCCTTGACAAAATTTTATTTGTAGTCTTGGAACGATGCCTTGACTATGTGGTTATGATGTACAACATTATGCATATCATCATTATGAAATTCACTATTGATATTACTTGTGTTTATTCGACTAATAGAATATCGATGTAAATAAGTAAATGAAATTATTCGATTTATATTTTCTATATTATATTAGTGTTTATGTTTAAAGGCTTATGATCTAGTATTATATATTTCCTTTAACGTTTATGCTTATTTATGAACGTTTTTTCTATATTGTTATCCTTACTGAGCATCTGAGCTCACCCCTTTCTATTTTTTATTTTTCCCAAGATGTGAATATGTATTTTGTGGTTTACCTATAGGGATAGGCTAAGGGATATAAGTATGTACAAAGGGGACAAAATTTGGTTTTTGTTTTTTTCTCATGATGTAATGTAAAACTTTTGTATGAATATATTACTTCCTAGGCTACTAAAATATTTGATATTTCGAGACATGATCTCTTGTGATCATGATAATGTTATGTAATAATTCACTGACTCTGGGTAACTAGGGTCGTGGCATTATAAAAGTGTACCATGAAATCATATTCCTTGAGTAGTTCCAACTGACTTCTTTTTCACATGTTGACGTCCTTCTGAGAGAAGATATACCAAAAATTCTTGAGGTCCTTATATATAAATAATGATTATATGTAGGTGTAGTTTTTCCATATTATCAAATAAAAAATTAACTTTTTAACTTAATGACTTGGGTTTAATAATTTTGTTCAAGTTTTTTTAGTTTCCTTGATATATACGACATCATTCATGCATTCTTCAAAAAGAAAAAACGATTCCATTTATTCAATAAATAACTATATATTAAAAATCCTTCATAAACTAATGTTAAAGTAAACACCATTACATTAATCAGTATCCTATTTATATTTTTGAAACATTCCTCACCTTCCCCTAACCATGTGAATTTAACTCCATTACAAGTTTATATGATTAGCAGGTTATCCAACTTATACTACTATGGATATGGGTTTTTCACTTTTTTTTATTAAGATTTAATGTCTGTTAAAAAGTGAAATCTTAAAAATATACATTTTAAATTGGTTTTCTATATGATTTATTTGTATCAACTTTGAGAATGGATTTTTAACATTATTTAATTTATAATCCAACTATAAAAACACATTAATTTTATTAATTGATAATGAATTTTAGATTTTATTTGTTATATAAAATACATTGATTTTCGTAATATTACATGAATCTGTTAACCTATAGTCGGATGAAGTAGAAAGAACAAAAAATAGTAGTAGCAGAATAACATCAGTAGATCCTAAACACTTTAAAAAATTCTTATAAATTACAATAAGATTGAACATTGAGATTAACCTTTAAAAGCAAATACTAAAAAATATAATTGAATCAAATTTGAAAAATATTCTTCCCATATGTCATGAACATGATTTAACTATTATTTATTTTAATAATGAGAGTCATTGAAAATATATTAATATAAATTAATTTATATTTAACATATATTTTCAATATAATGATAAGATAAACAAAAAGTTGTTATAATATAATATAACCTTTTAGAATTTTATAACATTATTGGTTGAAATTATTAGAAACATATATGTCATAACGTAATGTCTTAATTTTATTTCAACTTCTTGATGATGATTTTTTTAAATAATTTTTCATGATAGAAAAATGTTTGATATATAGATACAATTATAGTAACTATAAATGAATTTACCTTTTTCTGAATATATATGTTCTTTGTTTTACTCTTTCACAATTAAAATATAAAGTAATCACATTCCATATTTTCAAATTATATTTATGAAATAAAATTAAAATTCAAAATATAAAATAATTAATCAAATCATAAAACTTACATACCAAATAATTTTTTTTCTCAATTTATTGTATAAGGAACATAACCAATAAAGTGTACTCTCTTTTGGAAAAAATTAGCCAACATCAAATGAACACTAAAATAAAAAAAATTATTTTTTTGTAATGTCAAATTAACAAAAACAAATTTAAATATAAGTTTCATATCTATCATGATTAGGAAACATCCAAAAATAAATTGATTCATTAATTAATATTTTAAAAATATATGCATTCATTTTATCATCATTCATGATCCTCACCTCTAGAGAAATAAATTAGGTCTCTGAAAAACCACAAACTAATTATATAAAATTTTTAACATATATTGTATAAATATACCTAATAATAAAATTTATAATGTTAGATAAATAAAATTGAAATAACTACAAGAAATATTATAATCAACATATATATAAAATAATTACAACACTATGTAGACTAAGTTATTCTATGTAACGATATAAATGATATCTATCATTAAAATAAATATAATAATACCTTTTCTATACATTTTAGCAAATTTGGATCTTTATATGCACCCAACAACTTAGATTAATTTCTTGACAATTTATAAATCATATTTGCATCCAATGTCAAAGTGTCATGAATACATTTTCTATTTTAATATAATATTTCCATAACTTTGATGTATTTCTATAAGTATATATATATATATATTATAATATATATATATATATATTAAAATATTAAAATAAATTTAACAGCAATATGAAATAAGGTTTATAATTTATTCATACTTAAAATTTAAGCTATCAAATAAGATGAGATGGCATTGATAAAAATTGTCCCACACCATGCCCCACTATCAAAGCCTCTCCTAGAGGTAATGGTACCTTAGTTAATGCATCTATAATATCTAGTACTGTTAACCTATGATGCTCCATCTCTATATATTGATGATGTTTAATATCCCCAATACAATATATCATCCCATTTCTATAATAAGATGTTGGTTATCTTCATAAAATAACTCATAATAGATAGGAATATGAGGATGAGGTGAATAAGTGGGATATGTAGGTGGAGGTGTAAGAGTGAGAAATATAAGTGGGGATTGAGGATAGGGATCTATAGGTAGGGGTGAATGAGTGGGATTTATAAGTAATAGTTGAGGTGTGGGATATGTAGCCTAACGTTGTCTCTGCAAGTCAGTAAACATCGACTGTACTAAGGCAAAGATCCTCTGCTCAACTGTATCTATGATCCTATTATCTATCATCTAAACCATGTCTTAAACCTTAACTTCTAAAGCCTCCATTTTATGATTTATTAAAAAAAATCCATTAATGATGTTATAGAAAAAACATGCATTATTTTAATTGAAATAGATTCCTCATATCCTCATATGTGGCATGGGTGTTCAATGTTTCACAATGTAGTAGGTAAGATATTATTTATACCCTTTTCTAGGAAGGACCCCTATATTGTCTAATCATTAAGGGTTTTTTGTATAGAAAATTTTAATAATTTATTACATAATTACAAAACAAATACCTTAAAAATAACATGAATAACTTGTATAAATTAAATAAGTAATTAAAATCCTCTCATCTACAAACCTTGAATTTTTGGTAAGATATTCCCACTTTTTGGTTATCCGTACAGTCTTAATTATTCCATGTCTATGTAGTTCTGAAGTAGTGTCAATCTATGATAGGCTTCAAGACATGTTACTGAATTAATGATGTTTTTTAGTAATCATTTTACAATGGAATAATGAACACCCTTCATGAGATACATTATGCAGGTATATATTTTTGGTTTGGATCTTTTGATGAGATCCTCTTAGTAACAATTAATTAAGGAAAAAAACATTAATATGATCATTATAGGTAATAAAATACTTTTAAAAATGAAATTTCACTTAGAAAAAATGAATATTTTCTTCGAAATTCAATAAACCTTTTTTGTGTAACATTATCTAGAAAGGGGTATATATAACCTTGATTTTCATTCTATCTTGCACCAAAAAAAGAAATCACTTTTTATAGTTTGTTTATAATCCATCAATATCTATGTGGAAATATATAAACATATATTCATAACTTATTTAGTGTTTGTTATATCATATTTAATCTAATGAAAATAAAAATAATAACATATAGTAGTAAAAATATTTAATGATAAATAAAATAATAAAAATGAAATTACCAAAATTGTATCCCACATTTGTACTTGTTTCTTCTTGGGGACCTTTATCCATTAAAAAATAAAAATTTTGATTTTACCCTAGGCATATATTGATAGAAACATCCCAATTAAGAAAAATTTAGACCCATGGGTTTACCATTATCAATAAAACTGAATAGATATCCTCTACTCTTGGATATAAGAAACTGCTAATTTTGCTAAATTTATAAACCCATGTTAACTACTTTTAAATACTTCTCTATCCCAGTGGAAGTAGAAGTCACCTGTATAGTAGGATTAGGAACCTCATTATTCCTATGTATATGGTCCTCACTAGAAGACTATGTAAAAGTAGAAGTATGCTCTAACATTATCCTATAAATCAAATTAATAGATAATATATAAAAGAATCCCATAATTACATATATAGATAAATATAAATTGAAAAAATTGATGTAATAGAATAAAATTTAATCGTAATAATTTATAAGAATAATACAAATTGAAAAAAGTTCCAACAGTTTCTAAGTCATATTATAGAACTATAACCAACACTGACAAAATGATACAGGTGATTATTGTGTCATTAATTCATATATCACTAATTATAATACCATTCATCATAGTATTATAATATAATCTCATGTACTATTTCTTGAGTATTTTATCTTCTTGTCTCTTCAAGGAAAAATAATTCGATGTATTTTAGGGAAAACCCTTTAGAGACCATCTTATAGGTGAATAGTTGTTCACATGGGATCCAAAATCTGCACATCACATGAAAAAATGAATGTACACATAGAAATAAAGTAGTATGTACTTTTGTGTGTATACATCCTCCTCAATGTACTACATGAGAAACCTTAAATAATAAAGATACATTACACATTATAGCCACTAGTTAGACAATTAAAATTCACTTTATATGGTCATGTGTGAAATAAAAAATAATACCCCACTAATTTTACTATCTTTGTAAATGTAACTATATTTGGTTTTAAAAAATAAATGTTGGTTTTATTTGAGTTAATTGATGGTATGTTAATGTTTTTATAGGTTTTTTAAGTGATAAATTGAATTTTTATATGTTATGTAAGTGTAAACAATATAAGTAATGGTAAAAATAGTTAAAAACTGTAAAAAAATTATTAATGGTAAAAAATTGTTAAGTAATAGTGAAAAAATATTATGTAAAGGTAAACCAATGTTATGTAATGGTATGAAAAACTTAATTAAGGGTAAAAAAGGATAATTCTGGGTAAAAATAATAATTATGTGTAAAAATAAAGTTATTTAAAGGTTAACCAAATTTCTGAAACGGTAATTCAATGTTAAGTAAGTGTAAAACAATGTTATGTAAGTGTAAAATTATAGTTAAAGACATGCGTTAAGATAAGTAAAATAATTTGAAATAATAAAATGATTTTTATATGTTTTTTAAAAATTAAATAATAACTAAATAAATAAATAAAATGAATAATAATATTAATAACATTAATGACATATAATAAAATATAATTAAATAAAACCACTAAGATGAGTTTTTGATATGAAAACAATAAAAAATTGATACTCCAAATTCAGAAAAAATAATCTACCATATTTGTTGAAATTGAACTGCATTTTCGAGAAAACATTATCACATTAACAAAAATTGTATCACGTTATACTTTTCATATAATTTAAAAATAATATTTACAATTAATAAATACTTTTGATCAAATATATTATTTGTTAAGTTATAATATATTTTTAATTGAATATGAACTAAAATTCTACACAAAAAATATATGACTTATGTAATAAAATATTAGAAATATTATATATAACATTTTGATAAATTTTAAAAAGGAAAAAAAGATATAAATATATGTTACCTGAAATATAATGAGATTAAAGAAGGATTATTTTCCCATATTCCATAATTATGACCATTGTGTACCACAAAAATCAGACCTTCAATGTTATCATCTATAACCTCCAATAATATTCTCGTGGATGTAGGGATGTCACACAATTGATCATCACCATCATGTATTTCCTCACTAAAAGACTATTTTGTTCCTTGAAAAATGATATAACACTTCCTATATAATGGATCATGAAAATATATATTTTTTCATTTGTTTCCATTATAAAGGTTTAATCTATGTATTCCAACCTATTCATAATTACTAGTATCATGATAAATTCATTGTATTTAACACTCGTTTTATCTCCAAACTATTTTCAGTAAATCATAATTACTGAAAATTTATTTGAATATATCTCCTATATTTCTTCAATAACTCTATAATATGAACATTATGTGGAGATATGGGGTTTTAGTTTTTCACATGTAAAATGTACTACTTTAGAAAAAAGTAATATAAGGATATTCTGAGTTGTACTTCGGTTATCATCATCTTTTTTATAAAATTTACAGCCATTAATGTCATTCCCTAACCATGTTATCACATTTAAACATTGATTTCCCACTGCCCATTACATTGTTTCTGACACATATGATATACCAATCATGGTATCTTCAAACAGTGGTAAAAATGTTTTTTGTTCTTATTTAATACCCACATATCAATATTATCTAGAAATAAAATTTTGATCACATTAATATGAAATTTTATATATGGGTGAGAATTATTTATGTTAGTAAAGATGTATAAAGGTATTTTCTATATTTTTTCACGTATAAACTATTTATTTTTCATTACATGGATCCCATTTACTTCAATATTGACTCTATAATAGAAAGAGGTTAGAAAACATGCATTCTTTTTTGTAGAAAAGTAGTTTTTAAAAGACATTACAACCTCCTAAAAATTTACTTCTCAAAAATAAAGGCTTCTAGTCGATATGGATTCTTAACATACCCCCCTCAATATCTTCATATACCTTTCAAAAGGATACATCTATTGTAGATATATGGTATTAAACAACTTAATTTTATGAACCCAATGAACCACTAACTACAATATTATATCAAAAAAGATGGTGAAAAATAAATTCCAAGTTGGAAAAAGTGTATATACTTCGTCATTATATAACATGTTCAATGAAATTTGATCCATAAATTTTTACATATGGGACATAAAACATAACACGCCTTTATGATATTCATTCTGACATGGATGGTTTGTATTCCAGGTAATAAAATTTTTAAGAGTTTTTGCATCATAAAATGACAATCCTGATATTTGATTCCAATTAAGTTCAAATAATTCCTTGAAATAAAAAATTTTAAAATTGAATAATAACCCTATGGTTCTTGGATACCATGGATGCACTAGAACATACTAATATTCTCAACATTTTATAGTGTATGACAGGTGGAAGGAATGTGTGTTCATTTTCAATTAGATGTAGGGGCTTACTCTATATGTATTTCAATTGACATTAAATTCAATCTTACATTAAAAATTTCATTCTTCTTATCTTTAAAATATAGAATTGTTTCAATAAGACTATTATAGGTATTCTACTCAACATACATAAAATTGATTTTATTCTTGATCTCAAGAGATATCCAATATAGAATCTCAGAATGTATTAATTTTTTAATCCATATTTGTTTTTTAGTACCAGTTCTTTGTGTCTTTCTTAAGGTGACATTAATGTTTTTCACTATCTCAAAATATTGGTCATTTTGAAAGGGTTTGGATAATATCAATTTTTTTATTCATTAAATGCCTTTTTTAATATTCTATATGAGTTATGTATAGACAAAAACCCTTGATGACCCATGTGTATTGTTTTCATCCCATGTTGTATCTGACCAAATGACGTACCTTTTTCCTAAATTGGACAATATATATGGCCCTGGAAACTATATCAAGAAACAATTCTCTATACTGAGAAGTCATTTATTGTTAACATAATAATTAAATTCAATGGAAAATATTACTTTTTATATGAAATATATTCTATTATAACATACCCCCAAAAGTTTTCAAAATCATCAATTAATGGTCAGAAGTAAATATAAAAATATTTTTGAGGTTTTCTTGGCTTAAAAATCATTAAAATCGATATGATATATTTCCTCTTTATACAAAAATCAGAAGATAAGTAGTAAATCTCTAACCTAACTGGAAATAATCTATGTTTTCTACAAAGACTCTAATATTGATTCATTCTATCTACGCAGAACCCAATTCTTTTAATTCTAACATTATATACAAATTTAGAAAATTGTTTATCAATTTGCAAAAAAATTCTAAACTAAGATAGTTAATGTAATTTCCATCAGATATTCTCCCAAATACATTCCATATTAACCTTTTTCTTAATTCAAATTTTCATATAAACATTTCCTATAGGGAATTATAGAAATATACTAAATCTCATTATCATGTTTTTTTGGTACATGGAATAATATATGTATCATGTTTTGTTTTTTCTTTAATCTTTTATCGCGACATCCCACATGTAGGGAACTTAAAAATAATTTATTATTGCATTAAATATAACACAATGTCATTAGATTATGAATTTATCTCATTGTACCCAAATACTATTGGGAATAATTTCATTGATAAATATTTGTATTTCATAGAACCTATATATAAGAATTTTTTGGAATCACAATATATTTTCTCAATTAATATAGTCTTATAAGTTGTTTATACTTTGATATCATGAATCATTTCTTCAATTTTATCCGAAATTTCATTTTTAAAATCATCATCATCATTAGATCTTAAAAGCCAACCCAATTTCACTATGGTAAAACCAAGTTCTATAATATGGATTAAAAAAATTTAAAATTAAATTATTTTTGATTTTATTATATTGTGGTATTATCATATTTGAATATTTAAAGGAAGGAAAAAAATATTGTTGATTGGATAATTTTATTTGGAAAATTCCAGAAAAAATATCATCCCTTACCTCATATTCATCACTTGTTTGATTTGAAGTAATATAATTATGATTCGTTTTCACCTACATAAAATATGAACAACTAAATATATATATTAATTTGTCTCAAATTTTAAATTTAAATTTACTTTTATAGATTGAAATAGAAAGAAGAAATTCATTTTGTTTAATTTTTTCAACATTGTTCATTATGTACTGAAAAATTACAAAAACTGATTTTTTATTAAGAAAAACATAAATAAAAACAATGAATATAAATTAAATATATTATTACAAAACAATGATAATGTAAAATACATGATAACCACCAATAAATTAAATTAAAAAAAATTATAAAGAAAAGTAACATTTAGAATGTAGAATACATGTAAAAAGAGGGGAAAAGTAAACACACACATATTAAATCACATATAAATACCTATATGAATAATAATCACTAGAATCTTTTGAATTCTCTAGTTATAGTAGGTAATGAAAATAAACCATATTAAAATTATAGAATATAGGTTAACTTATTAAAAACACAAATATAAACTTATAAATCCACTTTAAAACATTGAACAAACAATAAACACATAAAATATTACTTAAAATTTAATATTATATTAAATTTTCAATTGAATAAATTAAATTAATTCACTAGAATAACCAAATAATTCAGAAAATAATTAAATTTCTCCTCCAAAAAATATCCATATTTTCCTTATAAACATATTTTAAAATAAAACTTATACCTATTTATTTTGGATCAAATAAACATTTCTCGTAAAATATTTTGCGAAATTCATATATAAAACCAAACAATTGTCTCCTATTATTAGTTAATATTAATTAAAACTTCTTGAAACCTATTTTTTAATCCCTTTCCATTATTAATAACCACTATAAACCATTTTATGCTCATTACACTTCATTAAATCTCACTTCAAAACCATAAAATTATTATAGTAAAAAATGGACAAAAACATTATTCGATAAATTCTTCAAAGCATAAAAAACTAATTAACAATAAATTTTATGAAGGATAGTTCATTTCATATGATCTAATTTTTATAGACCCTTATTCAAACACTTTACTTCCCTATATTAAAGAATATTCTATGGATGCAGTCGATGCATCATAATGTAATTAATAAGTTACCCTTAAAAATAAAAACATAAATAAAAATATATAAAAAAAATTCAATCACTCAATGTATAACTAGTAACCATTTAGAAAAACACCAATAATTAATCTAAAAATAAAATCACCTTTTAGTTTTTAGAATAAAAAAAGAGTGGTGAGGGTGGAAGAGGGGTAATTATGGATGTTAATAGGAGTGTATGAAAGTGTATGGTGGAGCGAAATGAGGGTTAAGAATGATGAACAATAGTAGATGGTAGTGGATAATAGTGGAAGATATTGGAGGAGGAAAATGGGATGGAAGAATGACGGTTCAAGTATAATGATGGAAATATAAAATATTGATGTTTGAAACAACGAAACAAAATTTTTGGATCCGACTATTATAAATAAACGTGTAATGTTTTATAAACTCATTTATTTTGTAATTGATGTTAAAATACAATTTTCATTATTGGTTAATTCATAGTTGATGTTTAATTTCATTTTTCATGGGATCTTATTTTATAAATGACATTGAATTTTTTTTCATTCTCATCGCAGGTTATAAAATAACTTATATTAAAAAAATCCACGATCATTTTATAAAATCTACGAGAAAAAGGCGTCATTAAAAATTAAACATTCAGAAGGGATGAAACAATCTCTAACAAACTACTAATATTATCCTTCTAAAATCAAAAACTAATAATATATGAGTTATGTTCATTGGTGTAGGATATTATTAAGAAACAAATATCTTTGAAGGGTTACAAAATAGTCCATACTGGGAGAAAATATGTCTAAGAAAAAATACTTTATTGATAAAAAATCAGACTCACTATATTTCCCAAATATTTTTTTTCAAGGCTCTCTAGAATTTTTTTTCAATGACTCTCATTCTCATCATATCTCTTATATTAAATCGTGGAATCTTTAATGAACACCACTAAAAAATTATCAAGATACTCCTTTGACAGTGTATTCATTAGATCTATAAATACAAAATGCCCATTAGTCCATCTAGAATGAATTAATGAAAACTCATAATGTCCGTACATTTTTTTAAATTCTATATTCAGTATATCAACCATCATCACCATTAGTTGATGATAACTAGAGTGAATATTTATCTTTGAAAAATATTTGGATCATTAATGTTGATTTAAAAATTCATCAATTCATAGTTAAAGAAACTTATTCTTTATAGTAATGGAATTTTGATGGACTATAGTTTTTCATTAAATTCCTATTGTGCTATACTAATTTAATAATATAATAAAACTCAGATAGATGTACTAAAAAAGTAGTATTTTTCAAGAACAAGTTTGGAACCCATAGGCATGGTCTATATGTTCTAGATTAATTTATTTAATTGAAATTACATTTGATTGATTGATTATAGAAAGAGAGAAAAAATGCATCAAGTACTATGTTTCAATTCAAGAGATGAGGCTTTCCATGTTTAGTGATTTTTAGGTTCGTGCACCAAGGAGTGAATTGATTATTGATTTATTCATTTTTTGTGATGGAATTGAGTCAGCAGAGATCTTTAGTCTGGGAACCTTGCAGTAATCATGTGATTACATCAATTTAATGGTCTTATACTAGGTTAAATCATAGTATTAGGTGACCCAAAATCCAATTTAAACCTAGGTAACTTGGATTTCATAATGTTTATACAAAAAATTGTCTTATAATTGGATGAAATGATATAGACCTCCTAAAATCACATATAATGGTAATGAAATATTAAAAAAGCAGAATAATGGAATTGATAAACATTTTTGCAGAAATCCAAAACATGAATAATAATGAAAATTCCTAACTACCATCCCCATTGAATCACATCACCCATCATACATAAAACTACTCTCTCATGATAGACATGATGAAAACGAGCATCATGGGTACACGAGAAGGATTTGCAGCAAATAAAATTGGTTAAGAAGGGCTTTAGATCTTTGCACATGACTCCTGAAGTCATTCATCATCTCCCCTCAGTTCAATATTCACTATGCTCCAACCATAATTTCAGATAATTTGGTCTCAAATTCAAAATCGCGTACCTTTTAATCTTTAGTGTTTTATGTTTCCTGGTACTTTCACGATGTTTAAATTATATGACATGGGATCCATCTAGCAGAGATTACTTTGCATATTTTTTTGTCTAAAATTTCTATGTCATGTATAGTGTATATGATGTGTAATGGATTTTTACAACATGTAATTACTTCATTAATAGTATTGATCAATAAAAAATTCATTAGAGTTTCCTGTAATGTAATGAAATACACAATATGTAAATTGCCTTTCTCCTTTTCTTCATCTCCCTATATCTTCATTTTTTTCCTTTTGACCTCAGAATTTAGTGTCAGACTGATTCATGAGTCATATTTTCATCCCTTTTCACTAATTTTATAAACATCTATTGTTATTACCAAAAATAACAACAAAGGGTAAAATGTTCCATCTTTTGGAAAAAATATCAAACTAAATATAGAAATAAATGGATTAAAATACCGTAAAATACATTTTGTAAATAAACTTATCACATTTATATCCTTATTATCGATGGAAAATCTCATTGATGCATCCATATATTTCATGAATAATACAAGGGATCCATAAGGTGAAACACTATAGTGTATAAATCCTTTATCACAAAACCCCTATATTTATTTCACCAATTCCACTAAATCCATTGATGTCATTCTATAGGGCGTTTCAGATATAGGTCTTTCATTTGGAATGAATACAATGGGTAATCAAAATCACGCTCAAATGGGTGACTATGTGATTACTATGGAAATAAATCATTGAATTTTTATACAATGTGTACATCATATATCCTAAGGATGTATTTTTCGTCCTATATAATGTTTTCTCAAACACTTTTCCTAATATCTCATTAAGTCGATCTATTGAATGTGGTCTTAGTAAAGACTCATGAAGAGAAATATCCCCCTATAAAATAAGGGTTTCTACATCCACTATAAAAATAGTGATATCATTGACTTGTTCTAGAAGAATATACATAAATTTAATAGGGGAGTTGTTATGATTTTCATTACCATACTAGACACCATCATTCTACAATATCATATACATAATTATCACATGATATTGAATTGTAAAATACAATTCATATTAATATTTGTGTAGTTTCCCCTATAAATAATAAGGTTTTCCATAGTACTTATTCTATTTAACAAGCTTCATCTAAATCTAGTCCCCAATGTTCATGTAACCTTTCTCTAATACCAACTGTGACATCCAAAACTCTAAAAACCTAGAGATGGTAATTATATAACATTATCTGTATAAAATACTAGTTTCTTGTAGTATCTGACTGCTTAATGTTCATAGAAGACTATATACATACATATATTACATTTTAAAACATAAGAAACAATGTGAACACATTTCATGAAAATAATTATCCCTTCCATAATATCATTGAAAATTACCAATTTTTATCCTCTAGGATTCTTATGAAAATGAAGAAAATAATGTTGATCTCATAATATTATTAAAGAGTACCATACAATTAAATCTATCATAATAAAAACATGGAATAATTGATAGTGTTTGAATAAATAAAAAATAGGTACCCATAATCAACTAAAACTGATAGTTTGTTAAATCTATAACAATTAATAAAAACATGGATAACAATAATAATTGATCTCATACAGATCAAATTCATAATTCATAACATAAAAACATGATTTCAATGCATTTTTCCAAGATAGTGTACTTATATGGGATTTTGTATACATAAAAAACTAATATGTTTTGTATCAAGAGACCTATAAATTTATTTTGGGGATATATAATTCCAGAACTCACCATTCCCACGATAAAGTTCAATTTATTCACCATAATAGTCAATAAGACCATTCATACAATCACCTAATTAACCTATGGAAGATTAAAAACATGTATATCTATTCAATGTGAAATATTGGAAAAAATGAATCCTTATTCAATATAATAATTTTTCTTTGTAGGAGAAAAACATATAATAAATTTATAAGATGTATGGAATTTTCAAAGTAACAATTAGTACCCTTATCAATGAAATATATTGGCGAGGGTGCATTCAATGTACTAGGTTATACATGAAACATGATAACCAGATTAAATATTTTTCATTATTAGAAGTCCAAGGAAATGGTGGTAAAATTCTTATTTATGATTCATTAATAGTGTTTTAATATTCAAATGTGTATCCCTTAAATGTGTAACTCTAGGTGTACAGTCATATGCCACTCATCGTGGATCAGGGGATGATTGAGTAAATTTTATACCAACCATTTTCAAAGTGATTACAATAAGTTTAATATATTCCCTAACCATGTCCACATTATAATATTTAGAAATATATTTTTTTTCTATGAAAGTACACAAACATTCTCTTTACCGAAATTTAGAATGGTTTTCCAACCATGGAAATGATTGTGCTTTACAATGGTTTTTGAAATACTAGAATCAAATTAAAATGAAATAGAGATAAATATATTTACCTGTAAATCTTATAAATCGCAAGGGTAATATGTTAAAATTTATTTCAGGGAAATGTATTCACTGGAAAAAAGGAAATGGGTGGTTAAAATAACATCAGCCCCAAAAAATGAAAATCAAGGCAAAAACCCCCACTTATGGATTGGGTCAAAACTCATTAAACAATACTTGAAGTAATGGGATTAAAATTAATCATCAAATACCCAATGTAAATTCATTTCATTATATAAAATTTAAAATATGTAGTTTATACACCACATAGAGGGAATTATGTGAATAAAAAAGTGTCTTAAAAGGCGTAATTTGAGATGAAAAACTCTTACCTCTTCATTGAATTGAAGTAATGTAATTTAAACTCCAATATAAAAAACATATCCATATCAATAAATTAATTAATAACTATACACATATATATTCATTTATATTCTTTGTAAATTCCTATTCTCTGTTTTAATTCTACAATCTTTCCACATTGGTTGTTTATTATTCTAATTGTTTGTAAATGTTTCATAATAGTGGTTTTTTTAATCATTATTAATGAAAATATCTTCATTAATAGGTCATTAAATTTTTTTTGTGGTGTTATGTAAATAATTACGATGTCTTAAATTCCATTCATGAGTTTTTTACTTTATATACTTGAAATTTATATTAATAACAAAAATGTTTCCGTGATATTTTTGATCGAAGTGGTTTTCATAATTGAGGAATTAAATATTGGTATAATACCTCTAGAATCAGTATCAAATAATTACATATATATTTTCTTTATATTTTATAGGTAATTAGGTTCGTATAGTAATTTTTAATATAAATTTATACAAATAATATTTATATAATTTTTAAATAAACCACTTTAGGGATAAGTTTGAACCGAACAAAATAAGGAGAACCCTATTCCAAAAAACCAAAAAACAAGAAACATTCAAATAGATAACTGCTCAAATGAATTAAAAATTCAAAGTTACAAATCAAAATTTCAGATGAAGCACAGTCATTGGCTTAGTCAACTAAATGATAGATCACATAATGAAACTTGTATATAGTTCGAGCATTACTCCTTGAGCCTAGAAAAGCATCCATCCATGCCACCAATAGCTCAAAACTACTTTCATGGATTATTGATGACTTCAGAACCTCTATAAAAATAAAAAAATCACTAACTGATCACTTAAACACATTGATGTCATAATAAGATCCCACAAACTAGTGAAATTCATAACAACGTCATATTTATGTCTACAACACCCTTGATAACACAAATAAAAACAAACTAATGTCATAATTAAATAAAACAAAAACCAATCCAATGAGATACATCACCTAATTAAAATATAAATTAGAAGAAAATAAGACCCTGAGAGAAATAACATTAGATGAAAATCATTAGATAATAATTGTTATAATATCAAATAAACTATATCAAATACATTCATCACCAACATTCATAGATGTCAAACCATAAACAATGCCATGCATCAAAAGAAGTACAACTAAATAACCATTACCAAGAAAACTTGGAGAAAGTGGAACTTCCACCACATGTCACATCTCCTAAAACACTCTATCTCTTAAACAAAAACACTCAAAAACCTCATTAGAAACCATCAAGCATAATAAAACTAGGAAGGAGACAGGTGCATGGAAGAAAAACTTGAGTAAGATCAGACATGACATCCACAATGATCCATTACTAAGATAGCACCATCTAGCCATACAGACAACTTCATCTTAAAATAATCACCAATGAAAAAGATATTGTAACTCAAATAGAAAATTATATCTTATGATAAAATTATAAATCATCTTCCAAAGGATAAAATAACATACAAACACCATCACTAGAAAATTTAATTTTACTATAAACCAAAGAAATATATGACACTAGATTATACTATCACTCTACATTGACTCATTAACATAAGTGTACTCTAGTTAAATGAACTATTAGGAGGTGGTTTTGTTGTAATTTCATTAAACATGAACCAAAATGATCATAGTTATCATTAATTACTATGATATATTAGAATTATTAATGAACGTGATTATGAATTAATGGATATGAAAATATTAAATAATTTTAATAAAAAAATTTCCTCTTAAAATGATTAATTCAAATTATTGAATTAATGAAGATCGTTTATTGACAATATAATTAATAGTTTCATCAATTTGTCATAATAACACCATAATGATATAATAAACTTAATATTTCCCCATTAAATCCATTTGTTGACCCATCAATTATGGATGGTGATGAAAATTTAATTTTTTTTCTTATAGTGGTTGTAGTCCAAAGGTATGCACGTATAACGGTTTTTCTTAATAGATGTGATAAATGAATAAATAATGAAATTCCCCTTAATATATTTACCTTATAACATATAAATGATAATGATTTAATTATCTAGTTTTGGTTGTAATAAATTATAGTGGAGAGAGTTAAGAATAAAATACAAGTAGTCAATAATACTCACCTTAGGGACTTGAATTTTCCTTGTAATTCCCTTTTAAAATGAATCAATTATGGTAAATAATGGTTGAATAATGATTTTGGACCTTGCATTTTTTGTGAATATTTGGTGGTAAACCCTATAATCCTACATCCAAAATATGAAGGTTTTAATCCTTAAATTCCCATTGGGGAATGTATGATATAGGTAGTGACATTGGCATGATGAAGGTAGTTAGTGACATTGGTATGATGTAGGCAGGATGATGCAATCATGTTGCCGCACTAGTCCTTCGGGCCATATTCATGGACAACTTGGCCATGGGCCTACTAACTATGTAATGGGTCTCCATGTACTTAGATATAAACATGTCTCTGATTTCATAATAAAGAGATGATTCAGATCCAACTTTTTTAAAAAAATATTTTGATCCTAGAAATGGGTTCTATGACTGCCATATTGGTCATGTTTCAAGGATAAATTTGATGGGATGGTGAATCTTGAAGTGGTTGGGATGTGAATAGTTTTTAGTTGAATATAAGGGTAGTTTTCGGAGTAACTAATATATTTTAAATAATTAAGTGATACAATCCATGGGTCAATGAAAAAAAATGGTAAACAGTGTAGGGGAAAGTGAGTGTGGATTGAAACTCACATCAATTACTCTTTTTTGGACAACATAGAGTGTTTTAATGATCTTTTTTGTCAATTTTTTTAGCTTTAAACCTAATTTAATTTATGCATGGTAATTAATATTTAACCATAAAAATAAATTTTAATGAAAAGAATTATGATTTCCCATTTTACCTATTATTACCCATCTATTTTAAAATTTAAAATTATTTTTATCAAATAAAATTTCTAATTATTAAAAACATTTATTTTAAAATAATTGTACTTAATCGAGTAAAAATAGTTGTATAAAAATAACATTATTATGCCTAATATATGTATATATAATATAAAATTATCTTGGATAATTATTTCATTGAAAAAAAAATTATTTATTATAAAAAAATGTATGAGGCCTTCATGGAAATCCATAATCGCATCTAGCCTTGAAAATAATTTATCCAAATAAAATACTGAAAATATTTTTGGATTAAACTATCATTTCAATTAGTTTTAAAAATTGTGGACATAGGATTTAAAAGGTCAAATAATATTTTAAAATGAATAAACTATTTATATAAAAAAATATTTTTTTACTTAAAAGATTTTGTCACTATAATTTTATACATAAATTCTAGTGATGTCATAAGAGACATGATTTTAACAAAAATGTTATTTCCACTATTTAGCTAAAAATATAATTTTTGGAAAAAAACATTATTTTATTTTTATATATTATATTTATAATGAATTTAAAAATGAACTTTGTATTTCTAATATCATATTCTAACATTAAAAAATTTAAATTTTAAGTGTGTAAATAAATAACTGTTATTTCGAGTGTGTTAGTCTGGGCTACGGTGTTTACCTATTATGGTAGGATCTCGGGTATTATATCACACTATAATATCTGGGCACTATCATGGAGAATAAAATGGTCTTATATGTTATCAGTATTTCATTGGATCAATATATTGATCCTCAAATTTGGATAGAATAATTCATGATCTTACCATGAAATTATGTCTCAAGGAAATTATAGAGAGGTTGGGAGGAAAGATAATTCACATACTCCCTTAAAAATACATTTTTTGTTCTTAAATATATATATAAATACTTAGTACATAACATCAAAATATTTATTTAGGACCTTATGGATTTTAACCCCTAAAAAACATATATGACTCTTATAACATTTCGAAAATTTCATGACATTTTTCCACATTCTTGTAACATCTAAAATATGTTTCATAATAAAATATGGGTCATTAAATCAATGAACTCTCACATAAAAATTAAAAACCATGATTTTTTAATATTTATTTGAAAAATATTTTTCATTATACTCACTAAAAAACATTAGAATATAATAAGTAAAGAAATTTAATTGTTATTATTCCAAAATCAAATAAAAATGATTTTTTTATTTCCTTTGTGATTGTATTGAAATAGTTATTCCTGGACCCCCTAAATTAGTCCACCCATGTCCTAAAAACCAATTAACTAAATTAGACAAGAATCATAATACATTATGTGTGTGATCATCTAGTGACTTATCTCAATATAAGTGATTAATACTCATAGAATAGGAGAAGAGTGGTCCCTTTGGAGATAAGGTTAATTCACAAAGTCTCCAACCCCCTATATAATTAATATTTGTAATATAATATCTTTGTCTCACAATATCCACTAATGTAGGATGAACACTTCATGTCATTATCTTTTTGTGCTTAATTTATTCATTTCTATATAGGATAGACATACCTTTAATGACTATGGTCATGTAGTAAATAAATTTACTATTATTCTAGTTAGATAATACTGAAATATATCATCCTTTTGAAATAGAAAAATTATTTATTCATCATTGATCTAATTAAATAACTTTAATGACACAACCAATGAATGAAACCTCACCATGGAATAATGTTCATGATTTTCATATTGAATCAAAGTTTTTTATCAAACGGTACACATTGACAGTGATCTCATGTTAATAGACCAATGTATATGAATATAAATGGGAACAAACTAAGAAACCAAAATCATCTAGTGTTCCTATAAGTGATATATTACTAATTATCTCATATTAATGTGATCACCAAATGTGAAAACTGGGATAAAAACTCTAAATTCTTATGAGCCCCTAGAACTCGATATCCAAACATCATTTATGTCCCATTAGTTTGATTTATTTAAACAATAGGATATGTTTTTACGATTAATCTACTAGTATCTCAATGTTGTCATTATAGCTGGAAAGTTTTATAACATTTTTTACCACAAATAATATATGGATAATACCATCTAAATAGTGGATCCATAAGTATTAAATATATTATGTAATGTGTAAATCATGAATAACACTCCATTTATATGAAATGTAAATCAAAATGTAATATTCACATTGGGTTAAGGGATCCCACATTTACAAAACCCCCACTTTAAGCAAATACATCCTTTTGGGAATAAAATTGTTATTTATGGCATGAAAAAATATTTCTTCAAATAGTTATAGATTTAAGTACATGTATTTACATGTTTACCTACATAGATATATTAAAAAATTTTATATAACCTAATTTATTAAGAATCATAAATAGTTCTTATCAATAAGTATAAACCATTTCTACCCTATCATAATCTTTAAATCATAGTTTTTACCTATCGTACGATTCATATAACTAGAATAAATCCTTACATATTCAACACCGCTACTTTATATTCATCGAAATCTAGAACAAACTCTATATTTTTATATATGATTACCAATATTATCAATATCATTTCCTTATCCTAAATAAGATATTAGATTACTCGATCCATAGAGAGGATAATTTTCATGCCTTTATAACTAGTGTTAATTATTATCCATATACTTGGCACATATCCCTTGTACATTCTCAATTACAAATGGATAACACTTCCTACTTCAAGTGTATTTCACTCATATTTATTACATATTTTCATAGAATAATTAATTTATTGTAAATATTTAATTTAGATCATTGAATAGAATATGTTATAGATCCCTCACGATAGAAAATTAATTTCTAATCAACATTTTAATTTCCACCTATTTATTATAACTAAATTATTGGAGATATTTAGGAAATTTAAATTAAAAACAATTCTTTCTTATATTTTTCAATATTTTTTCATTATATATACTTTGTATATGATCAAGAAATTCACTTGATCTACCTCAATAGATCTTTTTCCATTGAACCTGGGTTGCTACATTTAGTAAATATTTTTATTGTTAGATTTATCCAAGTTTTAAATAACTTTAATAATAATTGAAATATTTCATATGTTTTGAACATATGTTTTCAGGGAAAACAATGGTGTCCCAACTATCTTATCTTATAAAAATAGCATATTATCAATCATAAAGATTATTATATGATCATGAGGACTGAATTAATCTATAAATGGATCTATATAACTTAAATTCCTTATTATTATTCTTTGGAGTCAATAACCATTTCTAGTTTCACCATATAAACACCTTAAATGAATGGTGGTCTTAACATATGATGTTTATTATAATGATGATAGAAAATTTCAATTATGAGTATAATTATACTGGATTTAAGAATAAATAAATTTTATAAATAATTTAGTATTATTAGTGCCATTATTATTTCATCCATGTATTATTTCTCATTATTAACCTCCAATATATTTACATAAATTAGATAGACTACCAAAATAAAAACATTATTTAGAAACATGGAATCTATTTTTTCAATTCATATAAAAATTTCAATTATTTTTTATAACTATTTTGTTCTTCATTTTAGGGTTAATATTCATTATTCTTATAGAATAATATATCACCTTAACATGGTGAAAATAAAACGATGTCACTTCTGTTTTATGGTTCCTTTGTAGTATGTTTCTTCAGAATAATTCCAGTTCCATGGGCTCTTTAATAAGTTGTTCCAATGAATATTATTTGTACATCTTAATTTTTGACTAAGTATAGGTCAATATTTATCCCACTCTCTCAAATAAATATGTTCACCATTTATAAAAATATATTTATTCACCTGATTATTATTTTTCAATCATATGAATTTATTTAGTATCCTAAACAACATTTCGGATAATTATCTTAGATGGACTTTTTCTAATTATTGATTCATGTTTTTTCATTGACTAATCCTTAAAAAATTCTTTGTATGAAATCACTTTATGTATATCATAATGGATTTAATTTATATAATAACTCATGATATACATTGTTTTAATAATTTTTTCATATGGTAATTAGTAAAAATTGTTATTAGTGAAGCAGGTCTTGAAAAGAATATGGAATAAATTTCAAGGAACATATGATTCATCATTAATCCTCCTTTTACTAACATTATGGATCATATTTCTATAATGAAATGTTATTTACTTAATTACACCACTATATATTTTAATGATAAATGAACATATGTGTGACTCATCATTGATCCTCATTTTAATAATCATGGATCTAATGTGAAAAGGGAAATTTTATTTTTTTGAATAAATTCACTCCATATTCTTAATGATCTATGAATACTTTGTTAATATATACTCCAATAATCCTTCCCAGAAGTTCCAATATCCTCTCCAAGTATATTCATCTGTTCACTTTTACACCCTTTATATCTACTAATGTAATCTCATGAATTTTTTGAAATTACTTGTATCTTATAATTGTAATAGTTCACATTATCTTGTTGAAGTAATTTAGGCTGATTTTTATATGGCCTTTATTTCTCAAGGGTTCTTTTTATAAAAAATGATAAGTAGGTGTTATTACAATACATAAGGTTTTTTCTCTAAATATTCTAAGTATCATTAATGTTTTATCTGAAACAACTACTAATAGTTTTAAATAATAATGAGTTATCTTTGAACAACTGGGTATGAGTATTACATTTTATTCATTATTTATTTAAAATGATTCATATAATAATTAAATATTAGTTATGCATGAAATACCATAAAAAAATTTGACCCTAAATTTTCTATTTTAATTCAAAAAATATCTATAGACTCAAAATAATCATTCACTTAAGTCATGTTATTCTCTCCACATAAATAGGTATCATCCTTTCTAAAACATTTAGAGAATGAACCTTTACATCTAGTAATATTTATTGATTTCATTGGTTAATATATTTTTGACAAGTCAATGTAAATGAAATATTGTATCTAATACCCAATTAATATAAAAATAATTATACCAAAAACTGTCTGAGACATGATTTTTCCACCTACCCCATACCTCAAAAATTTTATTAACGAAAATAGGAGTTGTGGTGAATACATGAGGTGTAAGGGTATTACTCCATTAATAAAGGGAAATATTATACACACATATGTATTAACACTCACAAAGTAGATAAAGAAAACCCATATATGTTTGGTGAAGCAAACCATCAGCAATGATAGATCCATGATTTGTTGGGTCAACCATAATACAAACATCAATCATTGAGGACAGATCCATATTTTAGTAATATTTATATGTTAGATATTATCATCTCATAAAGGATACTAGATGAGTTTGGATTAATTTTTTCATTAAATATAAAAAACTATGTTGTCATCAGGCATTATGAGAGAATGTTGTCCCTAAGAACATGAATACTCACATAATCACATTAAACAACTTGAAAAACACAATAGAAACCAAGGCAGTACAAGATATAAATCAAGATCTTTAATATTAAACAACTGAATATAATCATTAATACATTTATATATTATTATCAAATAATGAAAATGTGAAAAATATATTATACTTCTCTATAAGTTTAGCATGTATCATCAAAAAACACCTTAACTAGATTTGAGGATCACTCTTTAAATGTATCCAATTGTCCTAAAGTCCAATCATGGAAATAGATCACAATTTAATTTAATGGTGTCCGGTATATTTTTTTAATAATACAAGTGGATGATAATACATATGGTCAATAGATTTTAATTACAAAATCCATTTCATGTTGTGAGAGAAAATTATAATTTATGATTTCATGAACATTTAAAAAAGGTTGATTTAAAATTTGATAATTAGATTATATTTCTATGGGATGGGATATCATAATAGAGTGTATTTATTGAAATATGACGGTTTTATGAATGGATTAAGCTGCTTGGGTGGATAATAGACTTGTGGGATTTTCTATTTTAAAAAAACTAAAGATACCATTGGGTACTTAGTGTGGGTCCACTAGGTAATCGATGATATTAGAAAGGGTATAGTGAGCGTAGGTTACTCACTAGATGGCCAATGGAAAGTAACTAGGAAGTCGATGGCCCATTTAGATCTCATTGGTGGAAACCAGATACCCTATAGGTTATTCTTACATTTTTGTTTTAAATTATATATTGAATAATATTTTTATAAAATCTTATAAATCCATCTCCCATAGCCGCTCAGGAATGGATAACATATGCGTTCAATATTACATTCTCCCTTATCCTTTCCCTTTTTTCAAATCTATTTTTTTCACCTCTATTATGATTTTTGAGATATATATTTTAATTTAATTCTATAATTGAGGGTAATATAAAACCTAATATATCCCCAACTATTTTTTTTAACTCACGTGTATTTTGATAAAGTCGCTAAATAGATAAATTTAAATAGATTTATCGATTCCATGCCAACATTGTTGAATTATCTAGTCATAAATGATAAATTAACTTATAGTACATCAATGCTTATTTTCCATTATATATAATTCCATAAGTCTTGTAACGTATATGTAGTGTTGTGTGTAGCCATGTGAAATCGAGTTAGCGTGAAAAATATTTTGACCACAGGGTTTCCAATTTTCAGGTTGGTCTATGTAGAGTCTCTAATGGTAAGAATTGTCGTTCTATACAAGGATCAGTAATTATGAGACCAATTGACCTCTATTAATTAAGGGGCTATGATATCTAATTATATGTGGTAGATAGCAAATAGGTCTTCATGATTAGATAATTTTAAAAGTATCATAGGTTAGTTTCCATTAAGAAAGTATAATGGGTCTATAAATCCTTGAATACATTGTTGGTTGTTAAGGTGACATATTATCAGGTGAGTTATTTGGATCCTCTCTTTATGATATGACTAGAGGAATTAGTTTTTTTAGATACTTCCTTATATAAGAAGTTGGGAATATGCCCCCGTTTGGGCCTTCAGGCCACCGATTTGGTCCCTGAGTCCTTTAAGGCCTTCGGGCCACCCGAGCCTTTTGGTAAGTAAGGCCTTCGGTCCACCTCAAGGCCTCTGGGCCACCTTATGTGTAGATGAAAACCAGAAAACCTACAAGGAACAAGCTTTACGAGGGGGATGATCAAACGAGCTTTCACCACAGAAGAAGCTAAACGGATTTCAAGAATGAGAGGGTATGGCAGCTACCATCGGGACAAGCCTGTACATGCATGAGAATGCCTAGCCGAACAGCCATGCGAAGGTGGAGAGCTGGTTTCACGATGAAGTTGCTGGGGAAGAGCAGTTCCAAGTAGTTAGTCTGGGTTGTATGTAATGTTTGAATCCTATGGTCAATGAATTCATCTAAGGCCTACAATTTACGGGCCTTGTATGGGTTCCACCTCGCCCCTTGAAAGGTGGATTATCAAATGTCAATAAAAATTGAAGGCCTTAAGGATATTGGATGGTATTGAGGTAATTTAGAAATATGTAAGATTTGGAAGTGATAATTAGAATGGTCAAATCTGAAATAAGAGTGGCATCATAGATTTTAATCCCTATATGGTGATATATATGACTTAGTATAATTGAGTAATGAATCAAAGAAGTTCCAAGTAAAAAGAGGAATTTTTCCCCATAGTCATATGAGATAGATTATTGACTAATCTTAAACAATTCATATGATTGATTTTAATATGGTGGATAGAGTGTATGCAGAATAGTGAGTGTTGATTATCTTAATTGTATATATGGGTGTTTCATTGGTTGTTGGAGCTCGATTCCTGAGTCACGATCTAAAACTCACCTACTATGAAGATGAAAGGTCCATGTTAGGGATTCATATACAACATTTTGGAGATAAGACTCTATCTATGAAAGGCTTAAGTGTGTGATGATGTTTTCTTAAATATGATTATCTAAAATGCATATAATATGATTCTTCAGTCCATTGATTTTATAGATTTTAGGGTACGACTATGATCCTTTATTCCCATAAAGTATATATTTGGTTCTAGAATATTTTACTGGGTGCCTAATGTATCACTAGTATAATATATAGATTTAGTTCCACGGTGTTAACATGAATTATAATTCAAATGATAATAATATCCATACATCAAGGATTATAATGTCTCATAATATATAAACATTGTTAAAAGTGTATTAAAATGAATTTAATCATCTGTTATAGAATAGACGCCATTAAAATTTTTCATTTAATGTGACTTATAGAATAACTGATATTAAAATATTTTAAAATTTTTAATACACACGAGTTATCCTATTTTTTATGATCTATTTTCAAAACTGTATTCTACTCTACTGAAGAGGATGCTCAACCCCCCCCCCCCCACCAACTACTTCCATTGATCAATTTTTACTTCTTTTTTATTTGTTTATCATCAATCATGAATTATTCTCCATATTTCCACCATCCAAGACTAAATTTGGCTCTCTAAAACCCGAATCTTCTCAACATAGGACTCATATCGTCCCATATTCCAACATATTTGTTCCATTGATTTTATACATCTTCTTTTCATCATTTATCATTAATATTACATCATTTTCCCTAGTTCTACCAATCTAGTATACATTTGGACCACTAAATAATAATTACACTTTTCTCAATTGAGTTTCATTATCTTCTTCATTTGATATCTATTTCAATTTCACTGTTATTAAAATAGAATGAATCTGAAATTCATGAATTGTTATTTAGGTTAACTTTTTAAAAAATCTTTAACTTGAATCTTTATATTTTTATGTCAATTTTTCAGTTTTTACAAATATTATTAATTATTTTTTAGATAAAATTTTCATTCAATAATATATATATATATAAATGTGTGTGTGTGTATTTTAAAATTATAATTTTTTGGTTATAATTAATTTAATATTATTAATGTTTTCTAATTATAGAATATGGGAAACAATTTTTTATTATTACAAATTTTGTATTTATAATTATTTTTATTTATTGTATTTTTGTGTAAAATCTTATTTTTGATCATAAATATTTTTCTAACAATAATATTTTTTGTTTTTTTGGGTTCTAAATTCTCTTCTGGTAAAAAACAATTTTCAGCTATAAATTGTTTCCCAATTATAAATTACTAGTTATAAATTTATGAATAAATATATTTTTTTTTGTTTATATGTCTGAAATTTTTTATTTATATATATACATATATATAATTTTTTATATGTATTAATATATTTATCTATTAGATTGTGACTCTAAGTAATTAATGGATAATAAATAAATAAATTTTTGAATAACTAGAGGTGAAAATGAGAAATTAGTTGAAACTTTATTCCGATTTTCTAAATAAAAAATTAAAAATATCTAATTTTCTATCCATGTATAATATTATTTAATATCAGAAAATTATGGAATTGATAAATCAATTATTATCTAATTATCAATGATTTTAATCATAATTTTACATGTGGGATTTGGAATGGTGAAATAAAAAACAAGACAAAATATAATGATGGTGACAATGTTTAACATGAGATAAAGGTTCATCGTGAAGAATTAATTCATGTGGTTGGCATTAAAACCATTGAAAAAACATGGTTTTTATTTTTTTAATGAGTTAATGATAAAAAATACTTTCATGTTTCACTAAACTAAAATTATTATCAGAAATGATTTTATTAGTTAACTATAGATAATGATTGTACATAGTGGTAAAATTTTAGCTAAATTATGTAAAATTTTAAAATAGTTATATCTAAAAGGAAATATGCTTCCATTATATAATTATGAGGGAAAAAAATCCCATGAGAATGGGGTATAAAAATAATCCTTATTTCTCCAATGACTATTTTTTGTATACTAAAGAATATGAATGTTTATCAGAATTTCATCAATAGGGGCCATCATAATATAATAAAGGTAAAAAAATAAAGGTATGATTAATTCTCAGGAAGAATAATTGAACCTCCCACTAAATTAATTTGATATCTTCTATAAATTACTCATTTGAAGAATCTATTTGAAAAATGAAAGGATGAAAAAAGGATGTGATGGAATGAAAATGAGTGCGTCTTAAATAGAAACCTACATCGCCTTACACATTAAAAACACTATAATTAATTTCATTAAAAAAAATAGAATTTTGAAATAATGATGGAAATTTTAAAAATGTGACTATATATATAATGAATATATATTGGAGCCTCAACAACCTATATAATTATTTGATTATTTTTTGGGTATTTTATAGCTTTTTGAAAATATATATTTGAATAGAACATATGTTATAATAAAATTGATTAATTTTTTACCAAATAATTCCAGAAATGAAATTTATTTTTATCTATCAAAATTGATTAGTGAAATAAAATTTATATGGGAGATAGGTTTTACCATTTTTTATGTACAAAAAAAAAGAGTTTTCCCTTTTTTTTGATTGGGTAATATTCAATATCATATAATTTTCTATACATAGAATCATATTTGGATATAGTGTTAAGGGTTATTAACATTTCCAATTTGAGAAGAATAGATTTAATATTATAAATTTCAGAATATAAGAAAGTAAATGTTGGATCATATTTATTAACAATTAAAAATGAATTTGACGGTTTACAAGTGGATGATTTTCCCCCAAAAAAATAACAGACCAAGATTATTATGAAAAGGTGAAAAAAATCTATGGCACATTTAGAAATGTGAAAAGATATGGTCATCAAATAAACACATGGAAGGAGAAAATACAATATCTTTTTTATATAAAAAGTTATACATTTTATACAAGTATTAGAAAGATATTTCAACCATTGAATATAATGGTATAAAGGTCATTACTGAAACACTATATTTTTTATGTAACAATTATAAAAGCCTCATTTCTTCATTAAAAATAAATTCTTGAGTTATTGAGTAAAATTTTTAGATTGATTACACAAAATTTTTCTTATCAGTATTTAAGTGCACCTTTTTTATTGTAATAATTCTAATATAAATTCTAATTATGTAATTAAACTTATTGATTTAAAAATATATAGTTGAAAAAGGGAACTATTTAACAAAGAGACATAAGATACATAAATATTTTTTTTCATTGATCCACAAAATTATTTTTTTTTCAGTTTGTTTTCAAGTGGAAAATTCATTTATAGGACAAGTATTTTCGATGATTCTATAGACTAATTTGTGATTTCATAATAAATTCAATGATTTCCTAATGAAAAAAAATTATCGTAATATACAAAATTCCAGGTTATTTAAAATTTTCACATTGAGTGGATACAAGAAATAATATTTTTTTACTCTCTTAATTATTCATATAAATTTTTATTTTCATTTTTTTGAAACATAAAGACAAAAAAATATATTTTTTAACATGATTTTTTCAATAATTTGATATATTTAATTTCTATCATTTTTGGGTAAAATTTATATTCCTAAATATTTGTTAATTTTTTTTTTGGTTTTAGAAACTTGAAATTTATATTTTTTCTAAATTTATACTTTTGAAAAACCAGTTTCTAACATGAGTATTAAAATTATTATATTACCATCGGTTTTTCAATTTCTGAATAATTTTTTTATATTTATTATATTTAGTGGCATATTTTTTAGTTAACATGCTTTACATAATTATATTTTTATGAAACACACATATGTATTGTCACTATTTTTTAACATGGATATTTTTCTAGACACTATTTTTACATATTTAGAAATATAGTAGATATAATTTTATTGTTACTATTAAAAATTATTTTCTAGCTTTTTAAAATAATTTTATCATCATAACATAAAATTAAAAAATAATCTCATCACATCAATCAATTTAAATGGTGTTCAAAAAGGAATTGGAACATTAATCAAAGAATATATTTGTTTTTAATATTTATATACATGTAATTATTAAATTATTTAATGAAACTAAACATTTTTTGTCAAAATTATTTGTAGCACCACTGGTGAACATCCTTGGGAAGAGTTTTCTTCTTATTATTCTCTAGAGAATATGTTATAATGGTTTGATATATTTATCTTACAAATTTAAAAAAATCATTCCATCATGTGTAACATTGGATATGAATTAAATTTAATGATAATGAAAACTGTGGTGTCCTATATACAATGCATTTTTGTTGTTATATTGACATGAAGAGACATTTTTTGATTAACATTCCATATCATTATTGTAATATAATAGACAAGACAATAAAAATTGTATTAATAGATTTTCTAATGATAAAATAAATAAATTTATTTAGTTTTAAAATATTCATCAAATATTATATATTTAGCATGACTAATATTAAATATATTTAATTATCGATAAAATTTGACTTTCATAAAGAAGAAAAAATTAATAAGGGGTGGATATCTTTTGAAAATTTTATATGGATATATTTTAAAACATTATTTTCCAAAAAAATATTTTTTCTTATGAGAGACTATAGCGACTCGCTAATAGTATGCCTAGAGCCGGTCTTTACTACCATTATATTGGCATGATTACAAGGAATCAAATCTTGAAAGACCTAATAGTTTAGCTGTTTTGGAAAACCATATTACATACATGATACACATTTTTCATTGGAAAAATATAATATAATAAAACATAATGCATAAAAAATAAAAATAAACTATATCCTTGATACTCATTCTAAGAATTCAAATTCTTATATTAGGTAAAGGGTAAAAATAAAGGTGAGCTCAGGTACTTAGTAAAGGTAATAATATAGTGGAAGTAATTATAAATAAATAAGAATAAAAACAATTAAATGTACATAACTGAATGCAACTTCTATTTAAAAAATTGGATAAATTATAATCAAAATGATAGGGTAGAGTAAAAAACACATTAATTTAATTAATAAACTGAAAAATAAATTCATTCATAGATTTTTTATTAGTGAAAATTTTCTAAATAATTATAAATAAAATTAACTTAATGAAATATCATTGGACGTCATGTATCTGGAACATAAACCCCTGCCATCAAGACCATTCACAAGATGGTTTAAGCCATTGAGTGAAAATTTGCCTATTATTCTTGAAAAAAACATGATGTTTTTTGTCAACTAATTTCATCTCCTGAGACTATTGATACATCTAGGGGATTACATTAAATGGTCACCAACCAATGTCTTAAATATCCAAAGCATTACTCATAAATCTAATAATAAATTTAATTTATAATTTTTTCTGTATTATAAAATATCCATATTGAATAAATAATATAGATTTATCAATAATTACCCATTGCAGAATAAGTAACAACAAGGGTTTTTGGAATTGATGTATGTAAATACTATAGAAATATCATTATAACATTCTTAAGGAAAGTATTCTTTAAATATTTCAAAGCGTCACATAACACCTTGAAATATTTTAATCACGATAACCATGAAGAAATAACATTAAATAAAACTTAAAATATTATGATCATATGTATATTTGTGATATAACATGTGAAATCGATGTATGTACACCATATAAAAGAAACCAGGTTCATAATATTACAATATGTCTCAATGAAATGAAATTCAGACGAAATCCCTTACCATGAGTCTGAATTTTCAAGTGTGTCTTTATATTCCTGAATAATAAACTTTTTTTTATTTTTTTATTTTTTTATATCCTTTAAATTTTATTATTAATTTCACCTCACTTATTATAATTTTGTATTCAAGTACTTAAAAAATTAATTTTAGGTTAGGTGTTTTGACCAAATTCGGTTCATGTGTCAAAAATGAATTTTTTGGTTGACAATGGTTGTAACACCCAAGACTTTTATAAGAAATATTTTGTTCTTTCACTACACACAATACTAGCTTGAATTTCTTTACACGCAATCGCGACCTTCCTTGATAATTTGCATCGTACGCAATACCGAGTTTCACTAAAAAACAATATGCTATTAAAATGTTATTAAAACTAGCTGTTATGAATAGTAATAACCACTTTTTGAAATTTTGGTATTTTTCTGGAAACATTCAATTTTTGATGAATAGTGAAAACACTGGGTTACTATTTAAAAACCGAATTTTTATTTAAATAATTTTTTATTTTATTTAAATTTATTTTAGGTCAAAATTGATACATAATACCTATATAAGTTCAATGTAATTAATTGGAGTAATTTTATAATAATTTTAGATATATTAAAATTTTATTAAACTTTTCACCGTCTTTTACCCACTTTCTAAGAGAATTTTCAAATTTACTTAAAACTTAATTTTACCGCTTCTCTGAGTGGAATTTCAAAAATCCGAGAGACATAGTCGATGTCAGTAAGTAAAATTTGGTTCAACGAGATGAAAATATTTTTTGGTGAATAGTAACTTTTTACTTTTATTTACCCTAGTTAAAAGTAAATAGGGTAATTAAGGGTAAAAATGATATTATTATTATCCCAACACATGTCCTAATTCTATTGGATAAGTGTAATTCGACCAAAAACAACCTTTGGAATAAAATATGACCATTTAGGCCCACTTGGATTAGATTAGGACATTTATTATTAATTTATTTCAAGAAGGGTTAAAATAGTTAAAATCAAAGTTTAATAAGTAAATAATTTTTAATATAGGTTTATACATAAGATAAATTCGACTATAAATATTCATTAGAAAGCTAAAACGGTTTCCTACATAATGAAAGTTTATTTGTAATTTTTAGACATTAAATAATTTAATTTATTTATGACATAATGATGATGCAGTAATTATATTATTAATGAAATATTGACATAATTGATGTTATAAATACCCAAATAAATGTAATTTGAGACTTTTCATGAATTACACTAATTTTCTATGTTAATATGACATGATAGTATTGATTTAATGCACTTTTTTCGAACTAATCATTCTGTTATGATTTTCACAAAATTAAATTACTAAATAGTGTCAAAATTGACATAAAATAGTTTTTAAAACAAATATTATATTATTAATTGTTATTTTATTCCTAAAAATCTAAGGTTCGGCCAAATGTATTAGATAAGGTTATTTATATTAATAATAAACAACTTGGGGTTCGTTTGTCTTGTTATAGTATTTTTATTATCCTTATAGTGTAAGAACACAAAAAGACACGGTAAAAGTAAAATTATATAACTTAAAATTAAATCTAAATGATAAGGTTAAAATAGTAAACTAAACTTGTCCAAATTCTACTATATGAGAGGAGTTAGACCCATCCCCACCTTAGTTTTTAAATAAATCAATTTGGAGCTATTTAAAACCGAATATGGCTTTATAATAAAATAATATTTTTAGTTTTTCCAAAGGAGCCCCTCTCCTCCCTTATAAAAGGGAGCCTCCTCCCTCTCTTCCTCACACCACTTTGAGCCTTCACGATTGGCCAAACGCTGCCAATTGCTCCTCTAAACTTCCATAGAAACATCTTAGAGGTCCTGGTCTTATTCAAGACCAATTTTAGTGCCCTAAAAGGAGGTCTCAAAAAAGCGCTTCAAAGAAGAGGTAATGTCTGTTACCGATTCTTTCAACTTTATTTCTTCTTCCACTTCTTCTTATTTTGTTGTTTCATTATGAATTAATAACATCAGTATCACTCGTATACTGATATGTTATTATAAGTAGGAAACAACCCTATTTAACCATCTATCCATCCTATGGAAAATGAAATCACTGTGTGTGCGTACGTACGGAATACCGTCTCCACGCCATGGTATAATCTATTTTACACCACCACCTTACTTGGATGGGTATAATGGTGTAAACAATGAATATATATGATTATTGTAAAGTGATATTGATTCTGAAATAGTATACATAAACTCCAATAAAATTCCACGATCATGGGAACGATATCATCGCTCATGCATACGTACGGAATACCGTCTCCACGATGTGATGCGACTCGTTCTACATGATTTTCATTGCATAATGATTATATAAATGAATTGAATGAATAAATATGATATATATTACACTAATACAATTTTTGAAATGAGGTATCTATATCCTAAAAAGAAGAATAAGAATTTATTCGACAAAACACGCATAAGAACAAAAAGTAATAAACACCCGAATAACAAGTAACAATGAAATATTACTAATAATAAGCTAAGAATATGATCATATATGATATCATAACAATGATTATGATTCTGGAATAATAAAATGACATTATTTAAATAATTATACTGGAGGTTCGGACACTTGCGAAGGAAATCGGACCTAAGGTAAGGGAAAATATCACAATCTCATTTTTATCTGAGATTGTTTATACTTTGGTATTTACTAGGGTGTATTTTATCATCCACATCCATGTTTCCTAAATATGTAATATTATTTCGATCCACCTAAAAAAATTTTAAATCCAATTTTACCCTTTGGTGAGTTTTTAGTAAAATATATGAAATGAATCTTTTGTCATTTTTCGTAAGAGGTACTTTTTGACTCTTCCCATAAAAGTATGAGAAGAAAGTTTTCTTAACTTATACGGCATGAATAGATTTTTAAAACATTATTTCCAAGAAGCTTCATTTACAAGTTTTCAAGTTTATTTTTAATCAAATTATTTTAGTTTAAAAATGTATGACATGTTAAGAAAGGAAAAAAAATTGATGTAAAAAGGATATTTTCCTCAAGGATGGAGTTCAAGTGTTTTATCAAAATTATTTTCCATCTAAGATAATATAGGGTTCTGTTTCTATCCATATTATTACATTGATTTGATTATGTTGTGATAAAATTATTTTTATGAATTCCTTTATCTTATATGAATTGTTTTATGATGTCACGATGTTTAAGAATCCCATTTTTATTACATGGGTTATGCTATGATGTATGGTTTATGATTTTGTGGAACACATAAGAATGGTATCATTAAGAGATGGGTGGGACCTATATCTCCCTCCAATGCATTGGGTAAATATTTTATATCTCATGAGATAGACATTGCTGGAATGGCTGGTTAAACCGGTTCAGTGAAACAGGACTGAAACGATGAATGAACTCGGTTCAGAAATGGACTTTGTACACTAAGATAGTATTGGAAATGAGTCATGAATAATAAGACATGATCCTCTATGATTATGTTTGTATGACAAAAAGCTTCATGTTATAAGTTATGATTATTGTGATTACATTTCACTGCCATGATTTATCCCATGTTATGAAATTATGATCTCTTTTGCAGGGTAAGATTTCCAAAATGTTTCTTTTCTTTACTCTTACTGAGCATTTGAGCTCACCCTTTTGTATGCTTTCTTTCCCCAGGTAAGGAAGAAGGTTATTAAGTAAGATATGCCAAAAGGGACTATAGATATGATGAAATAAATGGGAGACAGTGTAGACGCTTTATGAACCAGTTGTTCATGTTTTTCCTAGTTTCTAAAGACACTATACCTATAAGGTCCTTTCCTGGTTTTGATATATGTTGTAATAAGTGTACTTTAATTTTGAAGTACTAACAATGTATGTAAAGTATGGGTCGTTATAATGGTCAAATGGGCCATTATATAAACATCTCCAAAATATTAATCATGAAATAATTATAATATTTAAAGACCAATTATCCTTTTGAAACCAATAATAAATTATGTAAATGAAAAAATGAACCAATGTTACAATTATGGAGACAGTAGGTTGTGCGTAAACTTGAGTAACATTCTCATTTTTCAGTGAGAATTATGTAAAGAAGGAAAGTAGCATTATATCTTTTCAGAATTATAAATATATCATAAATTCGATTTAATTTAATCATATTGTAACAACCCGAGATTTTATGGAAATTATTAATTTTAATTTCCTTGATTTCTTTTGTTGTACGCTACACAAATATTATCTTGCACTATACGCAACACCGTATTAGCTTGCAGTATACACAAAACTATTCTTGGATTGTGTTACACGCAATTTCATGTTCGTTTGATAATAGTCATTCTACACAACATTGAGTGTATATATATATAGATATATTCAATGTATAAATGAAATATGGTTGGATTCTATTATAAAAAACAATGAAGGAGTCTTTCACAACACGCAACCCTGACTTGGCTTGCATTACACGCAATCGCGACCTTCCTTGATAACGTGTGTAGTACGCAATACCGGATTTCACAAAAAAATGATATATTGTTATAATATTATTATGGACTAGCCGTTATGAATATTATTAACTACATTTTGAATTTTATAACATTATTATTCATCTTACAGATTTTCTAGAATATGTTATGAGAACAAAATAAATTTTTCATGTAAAATATGTATTTTTCAAAAAAATTAGTTTTCTCGCCTTTTGATGGCACACCCACATTAAATATTGTTTTTGACATGTCTATAAGTTCATGTTGATAAAATAAAATTATTCTTTGGAATCAGAAAATAAAAATTTACTTTGGATAAATTTTTCATATTATTCTGATAACTTTCATATTTTAATGAATAGTAAAAACATGATATATTTTAATTAAAAACAACTTTTGCATCGCAATAATTTATATGGTAAGATAATCTTTTTAATTGTTTTTAAAGTGTAACTAGAATATATTTTTACCATTTAATCCAATGTTGGTCGTTGGAATTAATTTCACTTTGAAATTGGAAATAAAAAAGTATCAATCTTTTGATAGTTATTGTTTCTTAAAGACAGGCTATTTTTTTGATAACGAGAATAAATTTTAAAATTAATTAATTCCACTTATATGTTTTGAATTTGGAAAAATAGATGTCAATTTTGAATTCAGAATATAAAATAATTCTTAGGCTGATGTTTTGGTATTTTTCTAAAAAACATCAATTTTTGATGAATAGTCAAACCATTTAGTGGTAGTTAAAAAACATAATTTTTTGTATAAATGAAATTTTACCACTTTTGTGAATTGAATTTATAAAATCCGAGAGACATGGTTAATATCATGTACTAAAATTTGGTTCAATGAGATGAAAATAATTTTTGGTGAATATTAACTTTTTACTTTTATTTACCACGGTTAAAAGTAAATAGGGTAATTAAGGGTAATAAATGATATTATTATTACCCTAACACATGTAATAATTCTATTGGATAAGTTTAATTCGACCAAAAACAACCTTAGGAATAAAATATGACCATTTAGGTCCACTTGGATTAGATTAGTACATTTATTATTAATTTATTTAAAGTAGGGTTAAAACAGTTAAAATAAAAGTTTAATAGCTAAATCATTTTTAATATAGGGTTATACATAAGATATATTCTACTATAAATATTACTTAGAAAGATAAAGAGAATTCCTACCTAATGGTATTTTATTTATAATTTTTAAATATTAAATATTTTATGTTATTTTTTACACAATGGTGATGTTGTAATTACCTAAATAATGAAATATTAAAATAATTTATGTTATAAATACCCAAATAAATTTAATTTGAGACTTTTTATGAATTACAATAATTTTCTAGGTTAATATGACATTTTATTACTGAATTAATTAACTTTGGTAGAACTAATCATGCTGTTATGATTTTCAGAAAAATCAATTATCAAATAGTGTCAAAATTGACCTAAAATAGTTTTTAAAATAAATATTATATTATTAATTTTTATTATATTCCTAAAAATCTAAGGTTCATCCAAGATACTTATATCATTATTGGTGAATCATTAATGGACCACTTGGGGGTATATTGGATGTATATGGTATGTTTATTAACTATATAATATAAAAATACAAGGTGACATGATAAATGTCAATCTAATTCACTAAGAGTTAAAACTAAAAGATAAGGTCAATATAATGACCCAAACCTGTCTAAAATATATTGGTTGAGAGGATTTCGACCCATAACCACCTTATATTCTAAATAAATCAATTTGGAGCTATTAAAAACCGAATATGTCTTTATTATAAAATAATATTTTAAGTTTTTCCAAAGGTGCCCCTCTCCTCCCATATAAAAAGGGCACCCCTTCCATCTTCTCTTAACACCCTTTTGAGCCTTTAATCTCGGCCACCCCTGAAAATTTCTCTTCTAAACTTTCCTAGAATCATTTTGTAGGTTCTGGTCTTCTCAAAATACCAACTCTACTTCCTTAAGAGAAGGATTAAAGGAGGGGCGTCGAAGAAGAGGTAATCTCTTCTTCCGATTCTCTCAAGTTTCTTTCTTCATCTAATTATTCATACTTAGTTGTCTCATTGTAAAGTAATAACATAATTATTAATTATATAATGATATTTTATTATAAATATGAGACAACCCTATTTCACCTTCTATCCATCCTACGGAAAACGAAATCACCGCGCGTGCATACGTACGGAATACCGTCTCCACGTCGTGGTGTAATCTGTTTTCGACCAACACCTTACTTGGATGGGTATAATGGTGTAGAGAAATAACTATATATGATTATTGTAAAGTGATATTGATTTTGAAATATTATACATACACTTCAATACAATTCCACGATCATGGGAATGATATCATCGCTCGTGCGTACGTACGGACTACCGTCTCCCCGATGCGATGAGATTCAATCTCCATGTTAACCATTCATGAATGATTATAAAGTTTATATAATAAATAATCATGAAATATATGACATAATAATGATAATGGATTTATGTATATATATCTGTATGTCATCTACTTAATTCCATTCAATTCAATAAGGAAACGAAAACAGCGTTCATGCGTACGTACGGCCTACCGTCTCCATGAACGGTGTATTTCATTCCATTTATCGATCTATAATATATATATGTATATGATGAATATATATTACATATAAATCATGTTTTACATTCTATAATTAAGTAAATCAGGATATAAGTAATAATATCAAGAACAACAAGTCCAAACATGTACGATAAATATAAACGATTTTACCCAAAACGCTGCTTTAACATGGAACTTACAAAAGAACGGGTAATATAAAGTCATAATTGAACCATATATGATATCATAACAATTAATATGATTCTATACTAATTCAATGACATTATGAAAATCATTATAGAGTTGGTTCAGATACGTACGAAGCATATCGGACCTAAGGTAATAGATAACTTTTCCAATCTCGTTTTTACCCGAGATTATTTATTCGTAAGTATTTACTCGGGTTATATTTATCATCCATGTCCCTATTTTCTAAAAATGCTTTCATATATGTTTAAATTACTTCTTACCCATTTTTAAATTTTACTACATGTTATGTATGAAATCTTTCTTTTGTTTACCATACAAGGTACTTTTTGACTTTTCTAGAAAAAGTACGAGAAGAATGTTTTTTTAACTTTTATGGCATGAAAGGATTTTTATCGTTTTATAAAGCCTTTTTTTCAAGAAGATTCCTCCAAAATATTTCATATCTATTTTTAAAAAATCCTTTTCTTTAAAAATTTCATGGCATTTTTTGAAAATAAAATGACATTAAAGATGAACAGATATTTTCCTCAAGAGTTCATTTCTAGTGTTTTATCATAACCATTTTCCATCAAAGATGACATTATTTCATATGTGTATGTTTCAAGTATAACATCTCTATGATTTAAATGGTTTCAATTTTCTTATTATGAAATGATATCCATTTGTTTTATATGGATTATGTTATGATGGGATGATATTTATGAAACCCATTTTATTCTTTGGGTTATGATGAATGATATATGTTTATTTTATGGCACAAGTAAGAATGATTTAATTATGATATGGGTGGGACATATATCTCCCTCCAATGCATTGGGTAAATATTTATATCTCATGAGATAGACATGGTGGGAATATAACGCTAATCTAGTTCAGTAATACAGGACTGGAACGAGGAGTGAACTCGATTCAGAAAGGGACTTTGTCCACTAAGATGGTCTTGGAAGCAATGCCTTGGAAACTATGGAAATCATAACATGTGCATAATGGTTTCCACAATCACAAGTTTTATTCCCATGCTATTTTAATATGATTTATGTTCCTTTATGATATATGCCTTACGTACTTCCAAGATTTAGGTCTTTGTTCAAGATTTTGATGTTTAGATTTTATGTTCAAGATTTTGCATTCAAATGTTTATTGATTGTTTTATGTTCTCTATGTTTACCCTTATTGAGAATTTGAGATCACCCCTTTTATGTTTTCTTTTCCCCAGGATTCAAAGAATGTTTTTAGGTAAGAAAACAAAAGGGGAAGATCTTGACGGGAGATGTTGAAGATTTTTCACCATGATTAGAAGATTATGTTCCGAGTTTCCAAAGACGCTAAAATATTACGGTCCTTGACTATTGGTTTTTGTTATGTATTAAGTATTCTGCAAAATTAATGTAATGTCCAAGTATGTCAATATTTTGACCTCTATAGTTGGTATCAGAGGAAAGTTTTAGTCAGCCTTTGGAAACTAGGATGCGAAAACTTTAGGGAGATCC
The DNA here is from genome assembly GCA_963277665.1 of Viscum album. Taxonomy (NCBI): domain Eukaryota; kingdom Viridiplantae; phylum Streptophyta; class Magnoliopsida; order Santalales; family Viscaceae; genus Viscum; species Viscum album. The sequence continues at coordinate 449,034 of CAUJRU010000375.1, read as the reverse complement.
CTAGAGATATTTCTAAGGTATGTCAAGGGATTTCCCTAAGGTTAAGTATAAGTATAGGTTATAGTACTAGAATTATGGTAATGATATTAGAATTAAACCTAAGATGTTAGAGGTCATAGGTACTCCCCCTTGATTTTGTTATTTTCCTTGTATGGTTTTTTCCTCTCACAGAATTATTTTTGTGTTTTAGTCAATGGAGGGAACCAGAAGGAATTAGGTTAACATTGAATCCAATGGAAAAATTGGTGACTATGAGAAACGAAATTTAATAATGCCTAGAGATAAATATATTGTGATTATGCCGAATTATTCATCGTGATATATGATTAACAAGGTGAAATTCAGTTGTATTCCAAATTCATCAAATAAGAGGAAGATAGAGTTTTATGCATGTTCGCATGTTGAGGAGCATAAATAAAGGAAGATTGAGATTTCTAATGAAGGGAAGACGAACCTTGATGAATAAATAAAATGGAGGGGAAGATGTTATCTGTGTGGAGAGAAGGGTCATAGAGTGACTAATTGTTATAGAGTTCAATGTCTTATCTGTGGAGAACATTGGCATTACAGAACTAATTGCCCTGACCTAAGAGGTTACTTCTAAATCAAGGATGTACTTATTCTATGACAATCACTGAAGAGGATGGATTTAAGTGTTTATTTATTTGTATTAATGAATAATGTTCTTGAGGTACTTTTATGGTATATTGGAATATCTATGTATTGGTCAATTTTGGTTTTCAATAAGAGTATGATACTGGTAACCATGAAAAGTGAGTGAAATATCTTTGGAAAGCAGATGATATGCGCAAAATGAATGGATAAGGAGAAAATAATATGTTTGACAGTATTCAAGAGCTCTTGACTGATATAATGACAAACTTATATTGTGGTTTGAGTATATAGAATTTTTGAATTTTGGTATGTGGAAAGAGTTAACTTTTGACAGCATTCAAGTTTTCACTAAGGTTCAATGTGTATTCATTTTTCAAAAGAATACATGATTAAGGTATTCACATGATTAGAATGTGACCAACAAGATATATTAGGGATAAATGATGGTATTCACATCCTTGTTATATGACCTTTTTAGTAATCGTTCTCTTTATACTATGAGTTTGGAAAGTAGTATTTTGGATAAACCTAAAGATTCGAATGGATTATTTTGAACATAAGTTAGTCTTGTTTAAGGATAGATTTTTTTTTAATATTATTGATAGAATGTTATAATATTATAGTTTTAGAAAATGGACAACTCATAGGACGGATGACAACTCATCTTGTCGGACAAGGATGCAGGAATCAAACTGACAACCAAAGTGTGACATGCCTTTATCGCCTACCACTAGCCTACAGGAAGTCCCTGGTTAGTAGAAACTAGTTTTATTTTATTAATCGCTATGATAGCTGATGTATAATTCCATTTTAGCAACCATATACGATTAATCTCAGCATAGATGGACTTCTATATATTTAATAAATTGTGCTAAAATTTTTGCGATAGAAATAGATGGAATGACCTATCATTCTATTGCATAATCTTCTAGCACTTCACAGAAGACAAATTCAACTTCATTTCGTTAAGAGATGATGTTGAAATTGTTCAAGGCACAAACAATAGTGAGATTGTACCAAAATCAAGTAAGTATTTCTTTTAATTATTCTTCAACTTTAGGGGAATGATCTTGAAAACCAAAAATGTTGTCCTAATGTCCTCATATCCGTTGAATTAGATGGTACCGTAAATCATCACAAATTTTTGGCGTTGTGATTAATGGATTTTTCATAGCCATGTTCTCTACCACTCTCCATCATAACTTGATGGTTAGATTTATCTTCCATATCCATATTTTCACCTATGTTGTACTATGTGGAAACCCAATGCTGAGTTACTTTGGGTGACCGTTATGATTCTAACATTCCTTTTTAAAATGAAGTACTAGTATTCCTTTTTATGATGTGGGTTTCTATGAAAGAAACTTTCATGTAGTAAACCATTTATGACCCCGATGAATTTCGAGGGCAAAATTAAGGGGGGTAGAATGTAACAACCTGAGATTTTATGAGTATTATTCATTTTAATTTCCTTGATGTCTTATGTTATTCACTACAAAAATATTATCTTACGCTATACGCAACACCGTATTATCTTGAAGTATACGCAACACTATTCTTGGATTGTGTTACACACAATTTCACATTCGTTTGATAATAGTCATTCTACGCAACATTGAGTGTATATATATATATATATATATTCAATGTATAAATGAAATATGGCTGTATTCTGTTATACAAAACAATGAAAGAGTCTTTCACAACACGCAACACTGACTTGGTTTTCATTACACACAATCACGACCTTCTTCGATAGCGTGTGTAGTACGCAATACCGGGTTTCACTAAACTGAAGGTTCCGGGTGAAGCAGAAGCGTGTGGGTGGATGTGCCCACTTGGCTGTTTGTCATTTGCAATGATCAATCTGGGATCAATACGACGATAAATGCCAGTCTCCATGGATTGAATCATAGAAAAAGGCAAAGAAGATGGTTTTTCCCGGAACCACAAACAAGGATCGTTACAGGTTGAGTATAATTAATTTAATTAATTATAAAGAAATACCTTTTGGGCATTCTTCCTTCATTGATGTTCTCGATCACGTTTTCGATGTGATCCGTCATTTCATCGCAGAAGCCAAGTGTATACTCCCTCTAGCGGTGATCCACACGTGTACCTCGTATCTCTGGACGTCACCAAAGGATTCTACAAGTGCTAGCATGGAGAAGCCTTTTCTTACGTTGTCCACCTTAGATCATCTTGATCTGATGGAAGAGGATCTCTCTCAGTCTTGAGAGCATTCTTGGAGGAAAAGGTTCTTTCGGCCTTGAAATAATTCTCTAGAGATGTTGTGTCCAATGATTCTCTTGTGTGTTGGAAAAGAGTTGGGGTTGTGAGGATATTTATAATCGGGTGTGTGGGGTTATAGAGTTATGAAAATAAATAAACGCGTTAAGAAATTTATTTATTTCATTGACTCTTTATTTAAAACCCCACATCGAATAAATAATTCCTTGACATGCGCCCATGCTGATTATAATAAATATCATTTAAAACAATATTATATCCTCAAAATCCCGACTGAAAAAACTACATGGCGTGTAATAATAAATACACGACGTGTACTTGTTTTTCATTTAAAACTACACGGCGTGTACATTAAATGTACACGGCGTGTATATCTTATTTTCATTTATTCATTTCCTTTCCAAAATAAAACTACACTGCGTGTAATAATACACGGCGTGTACTTGTTTTATTTTATTTTTCCTCCATCATTAAAAACAACTTAGGCTTTCTTGAATAATTATTAAACCACGTACGGGAATAATCTTTATTCAACTTGAGATACTTGGATACACATAGTGTGTGACCCTCCAGGCCTCTTTCTCGTTGGCATTAGGCAGTCTTGCCTAAAGTCCAAGATTACTATCTAACAACGGGTCAAGGCACCCAAGAGAAAGAAGTTGACACCGCATTGACGTATCACCTCATACGAAGGCTTACTGTGTAATTTAATCCCTTTGTCTCAATATCTCATCAAGAAGGTTTCATGGAAGTGTCATCAACCTATATGCTTGATATTTCGTTCTTTGAATACCTGAAATAAACTTGTCATTTACACCATCGCCATGTAATTTAATGGGACAATTCTATTTCAATCAAAGAGCCGAGATATCAACTTCCATAAATGGAAGGCACAAATCCTTCCTCAACTTATCCATTAACAACATGTCACTCATGACGCACCCAACGTACACTACTTCCCGCCAACTGTCTGCGTGAAGGTTTTCGTCAGTAAATCTAAGTGCGCGAGTCATGACATGAGTTAGTGATAATCTTCCAGTCGAAGGACCATTACACACACTCAAAGATAGAAATATCTGATGACACCAAGACATGCAGAATTACTACTGGCAGGTCTATTCTCATAATCTCCCATCCTGGAGATTACCAAGTGTGAACTCCACGAGAGAGAGTCTCGTCTTCTTATGAGTACTCGCACATGACGGTCTGTATACTATGTGTCCTATCATAGTATGTCATCCAACCACAAAACTTTATTTAAGAATATTGTTATAACATTTCAAGGTTCTCATCATAGTGAGGATATGCTATGACCTTATTAATGCAAAAAATATTCCAGGACATTATTATATTATATTCATGCAGAACAATGAAAAATATATAATAAGTGAACATTTATGTAACCAAGTACAAAACAGTTGGTTATGAGGACACCAACCCTTTCAAAATCCCACTTGGACTAGAGCCAACTGCCTACGACTTTTAGTCCTCTAGACCTCACATGATGATCATGTTTCTGCTGAGTCAAGGCTTTAGTCAATGGGTCTACCACGTTGTCTTCTATGGAAATATTGCTCACTGCAACTTCACCTCTCTAAGAATAATCCCTCAAGAGATGATGCTTCCGAAATATGTGCTTTGTCCGCTGATGTGACCTTGGATATTTTACATGTGCCTTCGCTGTAGAATTATCACAATAGAGTGTGATAGGATCTTTACTGCTCGGTACAAAATCCAGCTCTAGGACGAAGCTTTGCAACCATACTGCATCTTTAGCTGCCTCAGAATCTGCGATATACTAAGATTCTGCTGTAGAATCTTCCACCACACTTTGTTTTGAGCTCTTCCAGCTCACTGCACCTCCATTCAAACTGAAGATGTATCCAGTCTGCGACTTCATGTCAACATGATCAGTCTGGAAACTAGCATCTACATGTCCTCTGATGACTAGTTCCTCATCTCCTCCATAAACAAGGAACATATACTTAGTATGCCTCAGATACTTAAGGATAGTCTTGACTGCCATCCAATGGAGGTCTCCTGGATCAGCTTGATATCTGCCTACCACACTTAATGCATAAGCAACATCTAGCCTAATACATAGCATAACATACATGACTGACCCAATCGCATATGCGTAAGGGATCCTTTCCATCCTCTTTCTTTCCTCATGTGTATGAGGACACATTTTCTTGGAAAGATGAATGTCATGTGACACTGGTAACAATCCCCTATTGGACTGTTCCATACTGAATCTCTTCAGTATCATGTCAATGTATGTACTTTGACTTAGGCCCAACATTCTCTTGGATCTATCATGATGGATCTTGATCCTAAGAATATATGCCGCCTCGCCCAAGTCTTTCATGGAGAATCATTTATGCAACCATACCTTAACTGACTATAAGACAGGTACTTCGTTTCCAATTAGCAATGTGTCATCAACATATACTATTAGGAAAACGACTGCACCTGCACTAAACCTTTTTTAGACACAAGGCTCACATTCATTCTTAACAAAGACAAATTCCATAACAGCTTCATCAAAACGAATTTTCCATGACCTTGATGCTTTCTTTAATCCATAAATGGATTTCTGCAACTTGCATACCTTGTTGGCATCCATTGGAGTCACAAACCCTTCAGGTTGTGTCATGTAGAAATCTTCCTGGAGGTTCCCATTAAGGAAAGATGTTTTGACATCCATTTGCCAAATTTCATAGTCATGGTAAGAAGTAATAGCCAATATGATTATGATGGACTTCAGCATTGCAACCGGTGAAAAGGTTTCATCATAGTCAATTCCATGACGCTGTCTAAAACCTTTTGCAACTAGTCGTGCCTTGTAGGTGCTGACTTGCCCCTCCATGTCCAGTTTCTTCTTGAATACCCATTTATTACCAATAGGATTTACATCAACTGGATGATCTACCAAAATCCAGACGTGGTTTTGGTACATGGAATCCATTTCAGAATTCATGGCTTCTTGCCACTTGGCAACGTCTGTGCCTTCAACTGCTTCCTTGTAGGTAAGAGTATCATCATTGTCAACCAATAATGAGTCACCATCCTCGGTGACAAGAAAACCATATCATTCTGGTTCTCTCACCTCTCTCATTCTCCTATGCAGTTCTTGTGTCTCTGGAAAAGATTGTTCTTCCACGGGGCTTTGTGTAATCTGTTCTTGTACCAACTCGTGTGTATATTGAGCCTAGACTTCATCAAAGTCTATCTCGCTCCCACTATCTCTTTTGGAGATGTGCTCCCTCTCAAGGAATATGGCGTGTCTTTCCACTGTAACCTTTTTGTCTGAGGGGTTGTATAGGTAATATCCCCTTGTTTCTTTGGGATATCCTATAAAGATAAACTTTGTGCCTCGAGGTGCAAGTTTGTTACCTGAAGAGGCCTTAACAAATGCTTCACTACCCCACACATGTAAATTCGATAACATGGCTTTGCGTCCACTCCATAATTTGTATGGAATACCATTTATCGATTTAGTTGGTACTTGGTTTAGTATGTGCGCTGCTATTTGTAATGCATATCCCCAAAAGGATAATGGAAGACTCGCATGACTCATCATTGATCTCACCATGTCCAACATGGTGCGGTTCCTCCTTTCACTTACACCATTCCACTGCGGTGTGTAAGGAGGAGTGAGTTGAGATAGAATCCCAAACTTTAGTATGAAATCAATGAAGTCTTGATTAAGATATTCTCCTCCTCTGTCTGAGTGGAGTTTCTTAACCTTCTTAACAAGCTGGTTCTCATCTTCATTCTTGTATTCTTTGAACAGATCAAAAGAATCTGACGTATACCTCATTAAATAGATATATCCATATCTACTAAAATCATCAGTAAAAGTTATGAAGTATGAGAACCCATCCCTTTCTTCTACTAGAAATGGTCCACACACATCTGTGTGAACTAATTCTAGAAGATCTTTATCTCTTTCACCATTCCACCTAAATGGGGCTTTGGTCATTTTTCCTTGTAGACATGCATGACTTACACCAAGTGGTTTTAGTTCGAAAGAATCTAAATACCCATCTTGATTTAATTTTGTCATGCGTTTCTCATTGACATGACCTAGCCGGTGATGCCAATGTTGGGTGTGGTATGAGTCATGTCAATTAACTTTGTTATCGATTTCCATTACTTGGTTTGTGTAGTCTAACACATAATGGTCGTTATATAAATGTGCCCTACCAAAACAAATTCTATCTTTATAAAAGTAGAAACATTCATTTCCAAACTTGAATATGAATCCATCAGTATCTAATCTGGATACTGAAATAATGTTTTTAGTAACAGAAGGCGCATAATAACAACCTTTCAAAACCAAGACCATCCTGGTAGGCAATGTGAGGTGGTAGTCTCCGACAGCTATAACAGCGAGTCTGGCTCCGTTGGCTTCTTGTAGATCTACCTCCCCTCGATCAATCTTCTTGAATCTACTTGGTTCCTGTATTTGGATACAGATGTGAGAAACACAAGTAGTATCTAATACCCAATTAGTATAAACAAATAGATTGAATTTGATAATGAACGCACCTGATGATTCCCCTTGCTTCCTTGGCTGGGTGTAGTTTTTCTTCCAGTGGCCCTTCTTTCCACATGCAAAACAAACAACATCATGTTCCTTTGCCTCCCCTTTGATCTTCCTTTTCTTGGAAGGCCTTGGAGAAGATTTGGGCTTAATGCTCTTCCCCTTCCCTTTCCTTTTATTCACCATAAGGACAGAAGGCTTTTTACGCTTCATGTCATTGTCCACTTGGAGAATAAGGATAAGAAGATCAGATAGAGACTTCTCAATATTGTTCATGTTGAAATTAACAACAATGTTTGAGAAGCTCTGGGGGAGTGATGCGAGAATGAGATCAGTACCTAGTTCTTCAGGGAGTTTAAACCCTAGAACCTCCAAGCACTCAATGTAGCCAATGAGCTTGACTACATGAGGCCCAGCTGGGGCACCCTCTCCAACCATGCTCTGAAACAGATCCTTGGAGATCTCAAACCTTTCCTGTCTTGCTCTCTCCTTGTATAAACCACGGAGGTGCTCGAGCATGTTGTAGGAATCCATGTCTGCATGAGACTTCATGAGCTCACTAGACATAGATGACAACATCAAACATTGAACGTCGAGAACATCATTCAAATTTTTATCATGGACTAGAAAATCTTCATCACTTGCCCCAGGGGCAGGAGAATCAGGAAGTGAGGACTCCAGCACGTAAAACTTCCGTTCATGGCATAGGATAACCCGAAGGCACCTAAACCATTCCTGAAAGTTACTGTCGGTGAGGATGTTTTCTTTATCCAGAATTGATCGCAGAGAAAATGAGGTTGATGTGTTTTTCATATTTATTCTACAATTTAAAAGAGCAGATTCATCAGTCATTTCTTGATTACATTTTATGAGAAATAATAAATTTTATTAAGTCTCCCGCTATTTTATCAAGTCCCAATGGCCCTCACCATTGAACTCGGAATGTCTAGTTGCTTTGACATTCTAGTGGCAAGGATCCATATTTCCCTTCGCATAACCCCAACTAGGGTTGGTCAAGCTATTTGAAGGTATTTAGGTAGGCAGGTCTTTGACAACTGTGAGCTTACAGTTCCTTGATCTGTTGAGCGGACTCCCCAATCATGAAATCCTAACTTGGATTTCCTCAAATCTTGCCTCCAATATTACATCAAGTCTAGAAAGGGCTACTTATCTTGATGTAATATGGTTAATTCAACCCAAAACCTTTCATAAGGGCTTCATTTATAAAAGTAAGTGTCCCGAAAAGGGTTGGTCAAACACATAGTTTTATTGAGTCTTTCCCTTAATCAAGTAACGGAAGGCTTGGTCTGACTTAATATGGCATTTGAGGGATTTTATTCTTTATGCGTATCTTTGCATTATCACATGCTTGTTAATAATAAGTGATGATTGCTTAAGTGATTAACCATGTTCTGATAATGTTTACGCGTAGTCCGGTTTTTATTTTAATCCATCTTTACATGCTTCTTCATTTTATTAATTATGTGATCACGACAACACATGCATAATAAATAAACCATGAAATCAGACAGAAATAAAATAAGATGGCATGATCATGAACTTCTATTTGGTTAGCTTATCTAGCGGTTTTGATAAGCTAACCCTGACCTAGGGAAAACTCCTTGAACCTGATGGTTCGTGTTTTGCAGCTCCCACTTGTCCACCTTTGTATCTTCTTGTGTTGGTTTCGCCTCGGCTTCGGGATTTGAATCGTCCCCTCTGGCTTGGGAGATCCTCCATTACATGGGTTTACATTAAAGAAACCATGGGCACGCAGGCCCTACATTTTATTAGAAGAAGGCTCACAGGCCAACAAATTTAAATTAAATAAATTTAAATGAAACCACACACATACAAATGGTCTTTGGTCTATCTCATGATCATCCATAGTATGCAACGACATTTACGCATATTTAGAATTCAAATTATTTTAATCGTTCTTTTATTTAAGATAAGACGCGCTCTAATTCAATAAATTGTGATCTTATAATTAATCAATTCATTATCTTAAATTCCTTTCTAAATTTCCTTGAGATTATTCTCATCCATATTCCTTGTATGGGTCTTTGTACATTGGAGGAAACCTGGTGAAATTCCATTTCTGGAAAGTACACAGTATGTAGTTTATAATTACACGGCGTGTATTTTATTTTCACCATTTATCCAAAGTACACGCTGGGGCTTTGGCGTGTTTTCTGTACTTTGGAAATTTTAGAGTACACGGCATGTAGATGAATCAAACACGGCATGTACTTCCTTGTTACGCGGTAACCGGCCTGGCAATCCCGTGTACGCGGTACGCAGCTTATCTTTGTACACGGTTTCACCTGGGTCGGAATGGACTACACGGCATGTTGTTCCAACATACACGCCATGTATTTGGGTTTCCATGTGCCGTTCTATTCTGGTCAACACGGCGTGATTAAAACTTAGGCACAATCAATTCACACAACGTGGTTTGGAGGACCAGTGTCGGTTCATTGAACCTAAGTACACGATGTGTAGTTTTAATTACACGTCGTGTAATCCCGTGTTGTATAGACAGAAATAGCGGCTCCTCCGGATGAGTTCCTCGTTTTTATTTTAATCTTAATTAATTTTAAAAGGTCATTTCTGTGATATGAATCGAGAAACGAAGGAGGAAGAATAGATCTCATTAATTCAGATTTATAGAAAGATTTATTTCGAATTGAATCAAATATGAATGCATAAATTATCAACGAAAATTATATAACTATAATCAACATTGTAACCTCCCTCTGATACCATTTGAAGGTTCCGGGCGCAGCGGAAGCGCATGGGTGGATGTGCCCAATTGGCTTTTTTTCATTAGCAATGATCAATCCGGGATCAATACGACAATAAATGCCAGTCTCCACGGATCGAATCATAGAAAAAGAAAAAGAAGATGGTTTGTCCCAGAACCAAAAACAAGGATCATTACAGGTTGATTATAATTAATTTAATTAATTATAAAGAAATACCTTTTGGGTGTTCTTTCTTTATTAATGTTCTCGATCATGTTGTCGATGTGATCCGTCGTTGCGTCGCAGAAGCCAAGTGTAGACTCCCTCTAGCGGTGATCCACATGTGTACCTCGTATCTCTGGACGTCGCCAAAGGATTCTTCGAGTGCTAGCGTGGAGAAGCCTTTTCTTGCATTGTCCACCTTAGATCGTCTTGATCTGATGGAAGAGGATTCCTCTCGGTCTTGAGAGTGTTCTAGGAGGAAAAGGTTATTTCGGCCTTGAAAGAATTCTCTAGAGATGTTGTGTCCAACGATTTTCTTGTGTGTTGGAAAAGAGTTGGGGTTGTGAGGATATTTATAATCGGGTGTGTGGGGTTATAGAGTTATGACAATAAAAAACGTGTTACGCGTTTTATTTATTTCATTGACTCTTTATTTAAAACCCCCATGTCGAATAAATAATTCCTTGACATGCGCCCACGCTGATTATAATAAATATCATTTAAAACAATATTATATCCTCAAAATCCCGACTGGAAAAACTACACGGCGTGTAATAATACATACATGGCGTGTACTTGTTTTTCATTGAAAACTACACGGCGTGTACATTAAATGTACACAGAGTGTATATCGTGTTTTCATTTATTCATTTCCATTCCAAAATAAAAATACACTGCGTGTAATAATACATGGCGTGTACTTGTTTTATTTTATTTATCCTCCATCATTAAAAAAAACTTAGGCTTCCTTGAATAATTATTAAACCACGTAGGGGAATAATCTTTATTCAACATGAGATACTTGGATACACATAGTGTGTGGCCCTCTAGGCCTCTTTCTCGTTGGCATTATGTAGTCTTTCCTAAAGTCCAAGATTACTGTCTAGCAACGGGTCAAGGCACCCAAGAGAAAGAAGTTGACGCCGTATTGACGTATCACCTCATACGAACACTTACTGTGTAATTTAATCGCTTTGTCTCAATATCTCATCAAGCAGGTTTCATGGCAGTGTCATAAACCTATATGCTTGATATGTCATTCTTTGACTACCTGAAATAAACTCGTCGTTTACACCATGGCCATGGAATTTAATGCGACAGTTCTATTTCAATCAAAGGGCAGAGATATCAACTTCCATAAATGGAAGGGACAAATCCTTCCTCGACTTATCTATTAACAACATGTCACTCGTGACGCACCCAACGTACCCTACTTCCCGCCAACTGTCTATGTGATGGTTTTCGTCAGTAAATCTAAGTGCGCGAGTCATGACATGCGTTAATGATAATCTTCCAGTCTAAGGACCATTACACACGCTCGTAGATAGCAATATCCGATGACACCAATACATGCGGAATTACTACTGGCGGGTCTGTTCTCATAATCTCCCATCTTGGATATTACCAAGTGCGAACTCCATGAGAGAGAGCCTCATCTTCTTATGAGTACTCGCACATGATGATCTGTATACTATGTATCCTATCATAGTATGTCATCCAACCGCAGAACTTTATTTAAGAATATTTTTATAACATTTCAAGGTTCCCATTATAGCGGGGATCTGCTATGACCTTATTAATGCAACAAATATTCTAGGACATCATTATATTATAGTCATGCAAAACAATGAACAATATATAATAAGTTAACATTTATGTAACCAAAGTACAAAACAGTTGGTTCTGAGGACACCAACCCTTACATAAACAACGATATATTGTTATAATATTATTATGGACTAGTAGTTACGAATAGTATTAACAACATTTTGAATTTTATAACATTATTATTCATCTTACACATTTTCTAGAATATGGTATGAGAACAAAATAATTTTTTTGAGTAAAATATGTATTTTTAAAAAATTGCAGTTTTCCAGCCTTTTGATGGCGCACCCACTTCAAATCTTGTTTTTGACATGTCTATAAGTTCAATTTGACAAAATAAAATTCTTATTTGGAATCACGATAAAAAATTTACTTTGGATAAAATTTTCATATTATTCTGATAACTTTCATATTTTAATGAATAGTAAAAACACGCTATATTTTAATTAAAACCAACTTTTTTCATCGCAATAATTTATATGGCTATATTTCCTTTTTAATTGGTTTTAAAGTGTAATTATAATATATTTTTACCATTTAATCCAATTTTGGTCATTAGAATTAATTTCACTTTCAAATTGGATATAAACAAGTATCAATCTTTTGATAGTTATTGTTTCTTAAAAACACTCTATTTGTTTTGATAATGAGAATTAATTTTAAAATTAATTAATTACACTTTTATGTATTGAATTTGGAAAAATATACTTCAATTTTGAATTCGGAATATCAAATAATGCTTAGGCTGAATTTTTTGTATTTTTCTGAAAAACTTCAATTTTCGTTGAATAGGGAAACCACTTAGTGGTAGTTATAAAACTGAATTTTTCATTTAAATAAAAATTTACCACTTATGTGAATTGAATTTCGAAAATCCGAGAGACACGGTTAATATCAAGGTCTAAAATGTGGTTCAATGAGACTGTTTTCGACGCTTTCGCCGGTGCGCGCGCGTCCGTCCGCGGGGGAGGGCGCGCTGCTTGTTGCCCCGTATTCCCGCTTTCCAAAGGCGGGCGACATCCGTTCCTTGTTCAGGGATGTCTGCTCCTTGATCAAAACTGGGATGATGGGATGTCAGCCTTTCCCTCCGTGGATTCCTCCTCGGAGGTCATTACCTAGTCCGGGTCTCCCTCATAGATTTAAGACGGGTCTGTGATGCTCATTCCCTGTGCCATATCTACATGGATGCCAGTAAATTACGCTGCTTCCGTAAAGAAGCTCCAAGGGGTCTTGTCGGGACAACAACCTTCGGTGAGGAGAATGGTCACGTTGGGGCGTCGTCGGCATGTCTGTCTTTGGTCCCTCATCACAGTGCTTCTTGAGGGCGCGGAAGCCTGAGGCATCCCACATCGAACGCGGGGAATGTGTACAATCTGAGGTTTTCCTCAGATTCCCATGTTTAACACGGGGTATGTCGCGAGTTTAACGTCTTGCGGAGACGGATCGGTTTGAAGGATCCCTAGGGGGAACACCGATGTTGGGGCCAACACGTGGGCGGCTTCCCATATATCATGGAGTGAGATGGGGTGGCATGATCTCAACGGAATGTGGCGGCCCGGGTAAGGATCAGGATCGACGGTGGAGTGAGACATGGGTCTTACGTTCTGAGATGACCCAAGAGGGGGGATACAGTTTAACGTCATGCGGGACGCGATACAGTTTAACGTCATGCGGGACACGATACAGTTTAATGTCATGCGGGACGGAATACAGTTTAACGTCTTGTGGGACGGAATACAGTTTAACGTCATGCGGGACGGAATACAGTTTAACGTCATGCGGGACGGAATACAGTTTAACGTCATGCGGTACGGAATACAGTTTAACATCATGCGGGACGAAATATTTGGGGCTTACGCTCTGAGGTGGCCCAGGCTGGTCAGGGAACCGACATGGCGAGGTCGGGACGACCGGGTGGTGGGCTTGAACCTCGTGGAGGCTTCGTACGTACCATGCGTTAGCACGGATCAAAGTCCACATAGTCCCCTGGGATGGGGCTTACACTCTGGGGCAGCCCATAAGAGGATGTCCTGGTCGATGTGCACTCTAAGCCCACGTGAGTCATGCTCGGTGTGAGAAACAAGAGGCAGGAGGGACCAGACGATCACGTCGCAAAGAGTGCGTCCGTGTGAAGCAGAATGGGGCTTACGCGTTGAGCGGCCCAAAGAGGAAATAGGGGCTTACGCGTGGTTAGCGGCCCTTGGTGTCGGGGATTACTCCAGGGTGGAGGCCCGTGGTGCGACAAAGCGCAGTGGGAAAAGGAATCCACTGGCCTTGTCAGGGGGGATGTACGGAGATGCACGAGTGCAATCATCCGCAAGAAAGGCTAGGGGCTTACGCTCTGAGGCAGCCCTTCCCCCGCAGACAAACGCCGCTCCGACAAGGAGGATATCATTCCATGTGAGGAAGTGTCCATTCCCATGGATACGAGTGGGCGTAAAGAATGTCCGAGCTGGGGGGACCCTGCGAGCGAAGCACGGGGTCGAACCACCGTTTAACGTCTTGTGTTAAGGACGAGGTGCTTAGCAGTTTAACGTCCTGCAGCTTGGACGAGGTGTGTTTGCTCCACACCCCTAGGGCTTACATGCCCAACGCCCTCTAACCCTTGTGGAAGGGAAGGCATCAACATGGCCATAATGAAAGGGGCCGCAGGGAGAACCACCGGGGGGTCCACGTTAGCGTGGCTATGCGAAGAAGCAATAGTCGTTAGCGTGCCTATGCGGAGAAGCATAAGGCAAAGCAACGCAACGGGAAACACGGCCCAAGGGACCTTGAGGTTACTTCGAATGATCCTAGGAGGCCGTACGGGAAAACAATGCATGGTGCGCATGCCCGGCAGGGGAGACATCAGGTGCCGGTGCAGGGGGCAGCCAAGGGGCGTCAAGGTGAGGAGTCCTAGGGTTTGCGCGCAAAAGGGAAGGTTTGCGCGCAAAAGACCGGGACGGCGCGCAATTGGAGCAAAGGAATTGCACGTGGAGAGGGAACTACGCACAGGGTTTTGCGCACATGGCAGCCTATTGTGCGCACGAGGCACAAATTGCACGCAAGGCTGGAATACTACAGAGTGGGAAAATTCACTGAAGCCGGTGGAGTTGCGTGCAAAGGAGAACTTCGGGGAAGGTTCCGCGAAATGAGGGTTTTACCTGGAAGTCATCTTTCGCGCGGGGGGAGCCGAATTACATGCATGGGAGTCGCTTTGGATTCCTCATCCCCCAAACCGTTTGGGGTCACCTTCTATTTATAGGCGACCTCCAGCGCGGAATCGAGGTGGAGGGTAAAATTCTTCGCACTGAGCGTAGTCGGCGCGCAAAAGCTCACCACGTGGAACCGGGGCACGCAAAGATTGCGCGCCTCAACGGCTCAATTCTGTGAAACCCGGTGATTCTACACGCGCAGAACAATTTTTCGCGCGGAGCCTCTTTTATTTCGCGCACAACATCCTGGGCCTCCGGATCAGGCCTCTGATTACGAATATGACTTCGCTTCGTCATTTCGAAACTTCCTCCGGGAGTTACGGGATTTTTTCGGCGTCAACCAATGCCCCCCTTGGAATTGGATCGATGAGAGTTCGCAAAGATCGGATTTCAAGGGAAACACAAAAATGCCAAAGTGTTGAGCCTCCTGGTCAAGTTGCGCGAAAAATTCTAATGGGGCGCGCAAAAGCTACGGACGCGCGCGAAATCCTCTTTCCACGCGGCGTGAAACCCTGGCCTTTCCTATAAAAAGGGGAGCTGGGTCCCAAATCCGTACTTCCGCTTTTTCCACGCGATAAGATTATCACTCTCGTGCGCGAAATCGCTTCCGCTGTTGTGCGTAATAACGCTATGGCAGCACGGAATTCCATCCGAAATTCGGCCGTGATCTCGTGCCTCGTCGGGCTTTTTCGCGCTCCGCGTGCCGATTGCGCACTTATCTCCCAGATTCCGCGCAAGTCATCCAGATTTCGCACAGATCTCTCCGATTCCGCGCACTTCATCCTGATTTCACCCAACTCCCGAAAAATTAGAGATGGCCGCAAACCAAGTTGATGAGGTGGAAGTCGCTGCCCATAGGACAGAAATGGCGGAAAACGAGGAGGTTTATGGGTCCAAGGTGATTGTATCCAACAATATGACCTTGTTCAACCTGCTGACTCCGGCCCATAAGGCATATCCCTTATCGGACAACCTCCCGCTCTGGAATTTTGGCATCCTGGAGGAGGTGCCCCTGCCGGGATTTGAAGTAGACATGCCACGGTCTTGAGTGAGTCGGGAGGACGAACATCCTCGCTAAAACATCACCAACAACGTCCATCCTGCAAGGGAAACTAGACATATGGATGTTTATGTCCTGAACCCAAGGACTAGGTCCATTACCAGAGACGAGCCTGTGGCGGAGGATTCTCCGGCCCTCTACGCGAGCACGTTCCGTCAAAGCATCACGGATGACACGAAGGGCTGGCTGAAGGATTGGGACTTGCGGTTCGGGGGTAACTTCACTAGCGAATGGGCCTGGGCATTCTAGGTTCGCCATACCTGTGACCAGTTCGGGGAAGAACTGCGGTATATCGGCCTGTTCGAGGCGGTATGGACATCGCAGTTCCACTTCCACCGCCAGCCTGAACTTGGACCGGAGCTATTCACCCGGTGGTCTCCTGATAACAACACGTTCCACCTTCATCATGGGTAAGTCGGCATTAGTCTCTGGGACGTTCACTGCATCGGAGGTATCCCACTGGAGGGTTACCAATACGACGAGTTCGTTACTCCAAAGAACACCTGGGGAGACAGGTCGCAGATGCCTATGCTGACATGGCACCTGCTGCAGCTGGCCAAGGAGAGGCTGGGGGTCAAGGACTTCCTGAAGGACATCGCCTACAAGGGCTGGTTCAGCCTGTTCCTTGAGAGGGATCCCACCGTCAAGATGCTAGGACAGGGAAAACGGTGCCCAACCACGACTCAGAGGAGCAAGGACAGGTTATACAGAAGACCCTGGAGGCAGGGAAATACCAATCATGGGGTTACCTCGTCATTGAGGCCCGAGACCCAAACGTCGGCTATTCCGGGTTCCTTGCCGCCTTCCTGAGTGGGTGGCTCCTGCCGGTGCGGGACGCGAGGATGGGCATCCGTCCAGCGACTTTGGTGATGGCGGGCTCCATGGCCACCAACAAATGGTTCAACTTGGGCGTCCCCATGCCGGCCAAGCTGTATACCATCTTGGGGCGTACCTCACGAGGGGGGTCACCTCGGAGAGTCTGTGGTCCCTTCCAGATATTCCATGGCTAGGTGGCGGCTCATCTCAGCGGGTATACATTCCCATCCTTGCCGTCTTCTTGAGCGGGTGGCTCCTGCTGGTGGGGGACACGAGGATGGGTGTCCGTCCAGCGACTTTGGTGATGGCGGGCCCCATGGACACCAACAAATGGTTCAACTTGGGTGTCCCCATGCTGGCCAAGCTGTATACCATCCTGGGGCACATCTCACGAGGGGGGTCACCTCGTAGAGTCTGTGGTCCCTTCCAGATCTTCCATGGCTGGGTGGCGGCTCATCTCAGCGGGTATACTTTCCCAAACGCCGTTCGTCCTCTGGGAAATGGCTTGCGACCGTCCTTGCTAAGCATTGCAGGGGTGGCGCCATTGATGCTCAATGAGGAGGGCATGAGTATCCGCATCGTCAACCATGCCAACTTCAACTTCAGCCTGTTCCCCACCCCAGTTGGCCAGATGGTGGACAATGATCGAGGCTCTCTAGAACAGTTGGAATACTTCCATAGCATTTGGGGCGGGGTGATCGTGGCTCGGATCGACGGGAAGGTAATCTGCGAGCCTTACGTGCCATCCCGATTCGCCAGGAAGTTCGGGTGCCTCCAACGAATGCCAAAGAATGTATTCACGGCTGTCTGGCAGGAGAAGAATCCATGCGTCCTGCGCCAGATGTGGTTGATGTTTACCACTTTCGGCTCTGGCGACGTCGTTACTCTTCCTCCCACCAGGGTCGATGCCGTCCTAGAAACCAAATATGCCGAAAACTAGACCATTGCATACCCTGAGGGGCTGTTATGAAAGCACGTTCGGCAACTCGAGGCTACTCATGCGGAAACCGGGCGACATGAAAGAAGGAACGGTGCTGTCGGAAGGGGAGGACCAAGGGCACGTCAGGCAGCGAGGCCTACGCAGGTTGGGACTTCGGCAACGGGAACATCACATGGTGCTGCCACATCCTCGTTACCCACAGGGGGATCACATGAGATGGCCAGGGAACTTCCCAGGAAGAAGATATGATATCTGCTCGAACCTTCCCAAGACGCAATTCTCCCGGCACTGTGGTCGGCCTGGATGACCCTGCAGAAATCGCTGAGCGTTGAATCCATATGACAGAAGATAATGCAGAACGGGATCCAACTGCCGGAGGTCAGGATCGTTCGAATTACCGACCGAGTGAACTTCCATCGGCGGCATGCTTATCTGACGGCCATGGACGCATACGCACGCCAAAGGGGGTGGCCTGCGGAGCCAACATTCCTAGTGAAAGTGATGCTCGACCAGGAGCATGATCCGGAAGCGATGTCGCCGGGAGAAGGTGACAGTGACGAAGAGCCAGAGGGGGAGGAGGAAACCGTAGAGGACGAAGGCAAGGGAGAAGATGAAGAAGAGGATCCCGAAGGTGATGGGTCGCAAGGGGCGACCTACCAAGGGAGTCTCCGAGAGAGTGGCGATATTTCCAACTCTGATCTCGACATAACCGAGATTATCGAGGTTTGTCTCTGTCTTCATTCATTTCCCTCATTCATCTATTCTACTTTCCAACTTCTAACTCACTTCCACATCCTACTCAGGAGCAGTTGAGCGGTGGACGGGCGTCCCCACCAGAGGAGGGAGGAGAGGAACCTGTGGAACATGATAGGGATCCGACACCCATCATTGAATTAACCAGCGTAGAGGGGTGTCCCCTTATGGTGGCTCCTACAGTGGTCGAAACACTGGGGACTGATGCTCTGGATTCCAGTAAATCTCACGCTTCACTACAGGTGCTTGGTGTCAAAAGATCCCGTCTGACCAGCGTATGCCCTGCGCAATGATCTCAACACTGGAGGCACGTCATGCTGCGGAGCCCGGGCCATCCGCGAGTGGACCAGCGGCGGACATACCACCTCGCTTGGAACATGCTCTCTACACTGAGTCGACCCCGACAATTGATGAACAGGGGCGGCGGGCATCAGCGGCGCTGTTCCTGAAACGCGGTCGGAAGCTGGTGGAGGAATCATTGCTGGTGGGGCGAGAGAAGGTCGCCCGGACGTCGAGGATTCTATTCCTAATGAAGATATCTCTGGGGTGGATCCTGCTACCGATCTGTTGGCGGCCTTCCCCCTATACTGACCCGCTGACCCTGAGGAGATTGATGACTCAGAATCAAAGGCCTCCAAGGAGAGCCGGATGACACGACGTAAATGGTGGAAGTGTATCCAGTGCTTCCTCAGGCCTCCCCAGTCGGATTGGCTGAGGCGGATGGGATCACTTCAGAACTGGATCCGCTTCCTGTGCGCCGAAGGGGCTGATGCTCAGCGCCTTCATCTGACGGTCCGTGATTACATGGCCGAGAAGATACGCAAGAGCAGCCGACGCACCGACATTTCCCAGTGCTGGGAAGGATCGGCGAGCGCTCAAGCACTGCTGAGGGCGGAGCATGAAGTCCGGCACCTCGAAGGGCAGGCGGCAGATAAAGAGGCCTTCATCGCAACATGCTCTGATCTCGTGGAGCAACTAATGGCCTAGCTGGATGATGCGCAGGAACAACTGGTGGAGGCGATTCACCAAATGACCGTACATGAAACCGAGCGGGCGCTGGCACAAGCTAGGGCTGGCAAGCTGCGCTCTATCGTGGTCGATGAGGAGAGAGTCTTCAAAGAGCGATAAGCGGTCCTGGAGGCTACCAGCCAGAGGGTAGCAGCGTTGGAAAGATCGTTTCAACACGCTAATCCCTAAGTGATTTGTTTTTGCCATCTCATGAACTTTCTGCTTGTACTGCTCATCGTCTCAATCCAATATGTGGTCAAATCCACTGATTTGTACCGTTGGTTTCATGCGCTCAACCATAGTTCTGAAATTAATAACAACTCAACCCTAGGCTCCTGTGGGTCGTGCCCAACCCAAGAAGCGGAAGATGCTCGTACCATCATTTCGTTCAACTATGGGGCATTGACCAAGCTTCAGGCGTCCAAAATTGGGCCTGGACTTCTGAGGAGACCCCTGAGCTGATTGATGTGTCGACTTCTCAATGTGCTCTTACACACAAGTGGGGCAATGCCGGGGGCATTAAAATCAATCTGAACATAGGGGAATGGAGAGGAACGGTGAATCACGCTGCCCAAATTCGGAACCCAATGGGGTGCCACCATGGAGGATAACTGTCAACCGTGGTGGAAACACACCATCCATATCACGTGGGCCTGGAATGGGAGGACAATAAATGAGGGCTGACCGCTGACCATGTTCGCAACACGAGGCCTAACTCAAATATCGTTGGTCAGTTTTCCGGAACGTTGGCCCAGGATAGTAGGCAGACCATAGGTCGAGCATCCATACTGTTAGGGGGTCCCGTCAAACATGACCAGTTCTCCGGAATGTTGGCCCAGGATAGTAGGCGGACCATAGGTCGAGCATCCATACTGTTAGGGGGTCCGGTCAAACACCAAAGGAAATGAGGGTCCGAATAAGGGGGGACGCAAGGCGTGGAAGGTGGAGTGGTGGTTTTTTCGAACAGAGCCCAACACTCCGAAAATTACGCCACCATGGCGAAGGCGCATTAGGCGGATGCACCAACCTGATCACAGGTCGTCCCAATTTCCAGGCAGGACCTCTTTGGCGAGAGAACTGCCGCTTCCCATTATTACCATGGGGCATCCCGAACATGCTCAGGGTAGATATCCCGATTACACCACCTCCCATGAAGTCGGGCCGAGTAGCCGACAATAAGGAAGGACGAGGTTTAGTAATCCATGGGGATGGACCCAAGACGAAACGTCCGGGCGGTCCTACGTATCTCATAAGGATGAGAATCAAGCCACACGTAGTTCTGAAAATATAGTTTAATGTCATGCATGATGAAATATAGTTTAACGTCATGCGGGATGAAATATGGATCTTAGTTTTAGGTCTTAGAGCTCGGACCGTGAGGATCTTAGTTTTAGGTCTTAGAGCTCGGACCGTGAGGATCTTAGTTTTTGGTCTTAGAGCTCGGACCGTGAGGATCTTAGTTTTAGGTCTTAGAGCTACGACCGTGAGGATCTTAGTTTTAGGTGTTAGAGCTCAGACCGTGAGGATCTTAGTTTTAGGTCTTAGAGCTCGGACCGTGAGGATCTATGTTTTAGGTCTTAGAGCTCAGACCGAGAGGATCTTAGTTTTAGGTCTTAGAGCTCGGACCGTGAGGATCTTAGTTTTAGGACTTAGAGCTCGGACCGTGAGGATCTTAGTTTTAGGTCTTAGAGCTCGGACCGTAAGGAAAGGGGAGAAACAGACACATGGCCAGGCGGTTACAAAACCCGACGTGAAGGAGGACCTAATCCCTACTTAACATGTGCTCTCCAGGGAAATGCTCGAGTCGAGGGACCGAACACGGAGGTAGGATGGACCCACGGGGAAGTTCCCCAGGCATTCCTACGTATCTCATAAGGATGACAATCAAGCCATACGTAGTTCTGAATGTGACATGGTAAGATACCAGTGCCAAGGGAAAAGGGGAGTGCGTGCGTGGCCCTTGCACTAGAAGAAGAGGAATTTGATAAATCTTGTTTGTCCTTTAAGGTGAGTGGTTTTTTTGTTGTGAAGCGACAGACCTAGAGTAGCAGGCCATGGTGTCACCCCAAGCATCAAGCCGTGATAGGCATTGACAAATGGCATGGCACAAGACCAATACCCAATGTGATGTCCTCTACAATGAGGTCACCACAATGCAGTGCTGTTATTCATCGTGCGGCCAGGACAATAATGTCACAGTTTAGGGTCGTGTGATAGGACCAACAACACAGTTTAAGGTCATCTGGTTTTGACCAAGAGCACAGTTTAAGGTCATATGGTTTGGACCAACATCACAATTTATGGTCATATGGTTTGGACCAACAGAACAGTTTAAGGTCATATGGTTTGGACCAACACCAAAGTTTAAGGTCATATGGTTTGGACCAACACCACAGTTTAAGGTCCTATGGTTTGGACCAACATCATAGTTTAAGGTCATATGGTTTGGACCAACACCACAGTTTAAGGTCATATGGTTTGGACCAACAGCACAGTTTAAGGTCATATGGTTTGGACCAACACCACAGTTTAAGGTCATATGGTTTGGACCAACACCACAGTTTAAGGTCATATGGTTTGGACTAACACCAAAGTTTAAGGTTATACAGTTTGGACCAACAACACAGTTTAAGGTCATATGGTTTGGACCAACAGCACAGTTTATGGTCATATGGTTTGGACCAACAGTAGAGTTTAAGGTCATATGGTTTGGACCAACAGCACAGTTTAAGGTCATTTGGTTTGGACCAACAGCACAGTTTATGGTCATATGGTTTGGACCAACAGCAGAGTTTAAGGTCATATGGTTTGGACCAACAGCACAGTTTAAGGTCATATGGTTTGGACCAACAGCACAGTTTATGGTCATATGGTTTGGACCAACACCACAATTTAAGGTCATATGGTTTGGACCAACAGCACAGTTTAAGGTCATATGGTTTGGACCAACACCACAGTTTTAGGTCATATGGTTTGGACCAACAACACAGTTTAAGGTCATATGGTTTGGACCAACATCACAGTTTAAGGTCATATGGTTTGGACCAACAGCACAGTTTAAGGTCATATGGTTTGGACCAACAGCATAGTTTAAGGTCATATGGTTTGGACCAACACCACAGTTTAAGGTCATATGGATTGGACCATCCGAGAGAGGAGCCTCGGGCAAAGGGGCCTACGAGGGTTCAACAATCAGGGAGGGGCAGCAGATGCTAGCTCCCAGCTATGCTGGGACCAAAACGCAATGTCTGGGCGACTCCTCACTCCCCAAGGGGATGATGGTCAAGCTGCACACAACCTGTAAAGAAGAGACCCAGCCACATACTCTAGCGCTCAAATCGCGGGAGCCCCGAGAGACACCGTTACACAGCTCGGTCTGTCTGATGTGCGGGGGTGTACTGAGGGTTAGTACAAGGAGTGTCGAGATTCCACCTTGACACGGCGGGGCAGAACATGACATGAACCATGACACCAACATTTAGGGCCTGCGGAACCGGCATGACGACTGAGGATTACTGTTGACCATGTTCGCAACACAACATCATGTCGTGTTAGCCATGGGGAAAAACAAATGAGCATCAACCGCTGACCATGTTCACAACACGAGACTTGTATCAATTCGTTGTTTTAAACCCTCAGGGGTGTTGGCCCATGACGGTAGGAGAGCCCTTGGGCGTTGTATCCAGGCCGTTCTTGGGGGTCCCTCCGGGTATGAAGGATGACGGGGGCCCGAATGAAGGGGAACACAAAGCTTGGCAAGTGGATGGAACTTGCCTAAGTCGAATCTGACACTCCAAGTTCTAGACCGGAGTGCCTTGAGCACATCAGAAGACCACTGGAAAGGGTCAGAGGGCTCAGTCTGAGAGCGGCCAAGAGATGGAGGATCCCTGGGAAAAATAGGGGTGTAATGCCAAACACCCTGGGCACCGGGAGATCGTGGGATCTCCTAAGAGATGGGGCTGGACCTGACATCTAGGTGTTCAGGCGGTCCTACGTATCCCATATGGATGGGGATCAAGACACACGTAGTTCTTGATATGCATCTTTAAGTGCCATTGGACAGAGGAGGGCTAAACCCTGAGAACAGGGTGCGTGTGGTGCAACCATTGCAAACCCGACGTGAATGGGGACATAATCTCACACCACGCCACGTGACCCTGTGGTCAAAGTCCCAAAGGCGAAACAGACGCGACGTCGGACCTCAAGATGGACCCAAAGACGAAAGGTCTGGGCGTTCCTACGTATCCCATTAGGATGGGAATCAAGCTAGACGTATTTTTGTCAATACAGTTTAACGTCATGTTTGATGAAATATAGATCTTAGTTTTAGGTCTTAGAGCTCGGACCGTGAAAAGAAAGGGCGGAGTTTGGTCACTCTTGGGCTGGACCCGAGACAAAATGTCTGGGCGGTCCTATGTATCCCATTAGGATGGGAATCAAGCTAGACGTAGTTCTGGCAATACAGCTTAACGTCATGTTGGACGAAATATAGATCTTAGTTTTAGGTCTTAGAGCTCGGACTGTGAAAAGGGCAGAACCAAAAGAGAATCTTAGTTTTAAGTCTTAGAGCTCAGACCATGGAGCCCAAATGTAGGGCAGAGTGTAGTTTAAGGTCATGCAGGACCATACAGTCTGGGAAATGTACTTCTTGAGGAACCTGGCATTGGTGGGAGGAGTGATATGCTCACCATCCATAGTCACCAGGGAATACGCACCATTGGGATAGATCTTATGGACAATAAAAGCTCCCTCTCACTTGGGTTCCAACTTGGGTGGTTTCCTACCGGGAATCATTGGTGCTCTGAGAGCCAACACCAGGTCACCTTGCAGGAAGGAGCGGAGGTGAACCTTCTTATCGAAAGCTCGAGCCATCCTGCTCTGATGCCTTTCCAAGTTATGTAAAGCGCGAAGCCTACTTTTGTCCAACGCTTCCAATTCGGCTAGACGGATCTCGGAAACGCTGTCCAGCGCTTGCTGGTCGTAGACTGCTGTGCGCAATGAGTGCAGTTGGACCTCGATGGGAAGGACGACCTCAACTCCGTATACCAGGGAATACGGGGTCACCTGGGTGGAATTGTGACTCGTCGTCCTATAATCCCAGAGGGCGTTGGGGAGCTTTTCCGGCGAACTTTTCTTGTTCTGACCAACCATTTTTTGCAGAATGTTAGAGAGGGTTTTGTTAAATGACTAAATCTGTCCCTTATCCTATGCGTGATAGCAGGAGGTGTGGTTAGAGCGAATGTTGTACTTGGCGTATAATCTCTTCATCTCGGCCTCTCGGAATTTGGTTCCATTATCCGTGAGGATAGCATGAGTTATTACAAACCTGTGAATGATATTGGAACTCACGAAGTCGGCGATAGAACCAGCCTTGACTTCCCTAAGAGGGGCTGCCTCTACCCACTTTGAGACGAAATCCGTGGCGGTTAAGATGAACCGGCACTGGCGGGCCGTCGCCGGTGGGTAAGGCCCTACGACATCCAACCCCCGAACTGCAAAGGGCCAAGAATACATAGTAGTATGGAGAGGCTCCGGTGGCCGATGCACAAAGTTAGCATGAACTTGGAACGCATGACACCTCTTGGCGTACTCAATGCAGTCATGGATCATGGAGGGCCAGAATTATCCCAGTCTTTGAATCTGGTGGGACAACTTTGACCCAGCCTGGTGGGTGCCACAGGAACCAGCGTGCACTTCCTGCATGACCTGTGGGATCTCAACTCCTTGAAGACAACGGAGGAGAACACCATCAAACCCACACCTGTAAAGGAGATTCTCACGGCTGGGACCGCTTTGAAGGGTGAATTGCGGCGCACGGCGCCGGATTCGTTCCCACTCTGCTCGGTCCATCGGAAGACTGTCGTGTCGGAGATATTCAACCAATGGTGTTCTCCAGTCAGGAACTGTCTCCATCACCACGCCTGAAGCCCCGGGGGGTCCGGACGCGGGGGCACAAGCGGTGAGATGGATCACTCACGGGCCATGATCTCCCTCCGGGATAACAGGAGAAATAACTCTTCGGTGCGCCACGTGGATGATTAGGTCAACCTGTTCGGGCTCTGCGAGTGATGCGGCCAGGCTGGCCAAAGCATCTGTTCGACTGTTCTGCGACCAGGGAACGTGAACGACAGCTGGTCGGGAGGGTAACTTATCCATTATATGGAGGGTGCACTCCAGCAACGACATGAGTTCTAGCTTCCTGATGGCATAGTCACCGTTAACCTGTTTGATGACTAGCTCAGAGTCCCCTTTGACATATAGGTGGGGTACGTTAACCTCTAGAGCCAACTCGAGGCCGGTGTTGAGGGCATGATATTCTGCCTCATTGTTGGTGCAGCCTTCCGACAACAAGAAAGAATATGGAAGAATGGCTTGCTCTGGGGTGATGAAGATGATACCCAGACCCACTCTGTTAATCCTAGGATCGTTGACCCTTCTACCGGTAGGGCTTCGGGAGGAACCATCAAAGTGAATCTACCAGCATGGGGTGGCGTGATCGACTGAGAGGATTGCCTCATCAGGAAAGCCCAAATCCAGTGGCTGGTCCGCAGAGGTTGGATGAGCAGCTAAGAAGTCTGCCAACGCATGTCCTTTTACGACCTTCTGAGTAATGAACCTAATGTCGAACTGCTGGAGGATCACCGCCCAGTATGCCAATCGGCCGATCAACATGGCGGGCTCAGGATGTATTTCAACGGGTCTACCCGAGAGACCAGTTGTACCTCATGGTGCTGCAAGTTGTGCCGCAATTTTTGTACGGCGAATATGAGCGCCAGACAGCTCTTCTCGATGAGAGAGTATCAAACTTCCACGTCAAGGAGTATGCAGCTGAGGTAGTAGAGGCTATTCTCCGTTCCCTCGTTGTTCTTCTGGGCGATAAGGGCGCCGAGGGATCGCTCTAGGGCGGTCACATAAAGGACCAGAGGCTTTTCGGGAACGGGTGGAATCAGGACCAGAGGTTGAAGTAGATACTGCTTGATTTCCTCAAAAGAAGTCTGACACTCTTCATCCCACCCATAGGCGGCGCCTTTCTTTATGAGTCGAGAAAAGGGCTTACACTTGCTGGCCAGATTCGCAATGAATCGGCGTATATAGGCTAAGTGGACTTGGAGGCCTCGAAGCTCCCGAATAGTACTCAGGGGAGGCATCTGACTGATGGCCTTGATCTTCTCAGGGTCGATCTCGATACCTCGATACCTGACGATGAATCTAAGAGACTTTCCAGAGGTGACCCAAAAGGCACACTTCAACGGGTTCACCTTCAAGTGGCGAGAACAGAGCAAACCGAACACTTTCTCAAGGTCTTTGAGATGGTCCTGGATCTGACGAGATTTAACCACCAGGTCATCTACATATCACTCCACCAACGTCCCGAGGATCGGCTTGAATATGCGGTGCATAGCCCGTTGATACGTGGCACCCGCATTCTTGAGGCCGAAGGGCATAACCCGATATCAGAAAGTGCCCTGGGGGGCCCTTAAGGTAGTGAACTCTTCATCCTCGGGGGCCATCCGGATCTGGTTATACCCGGAGTACCCATCCATGAAGGAGAGGGCTTGGATCCCAGCCGTTGCGTCGATCAACAGCTCTATCACGGGGAAGGGGAAAGTCATCCTTCGGACAGTGGCAATTAAGATCACGGAAGTCGATGCAGACCCTGATCTGCCCGTTCTTCTTCCTGACGAGCACAATATTGGCTAGCCACCTGGGGTACTGGACTTCCTGGACGAAGTTGGCCTTAATGAGCTTATCAACTTTAGCCTCATCCATGGAACCGTTAAAGGGGTGCATCTTTCTGGGAGGCTACTTGAACCTGCGATGGTTTGCTGGGAGGCCAAGGCGGTGGACGGCTACCTGGGGATCTAGTCCCGGCATCTCGTTATAACTCCCGGAAAACATATCACGGTTCTATCTGAGGAAGTCTATGTACTGTTTCCGTTCCTCGGGAGGCATAGTGGCGCTGACCAATGTGGGTCTCGGGTCCGCCTCACTACCGAGGTTCACCTGTATGAGCTCGTCGACCATGGCAGAGATGCCCTCCACAAAGGCAGAAGGAGCATCTTCCATGTCTTCTTCTCCGCTTGGGGAAGGATCGACCATGGGGGGAGCCGTTTCGGGGCTTCTCGACCCTGATGGGGAGCTAGAACCGGCTTGGGCAGCAGAGGTCGTCACGACGGGAGACTCATGCACCGCGGAGACCGTAGCAACAAAGGCGGTTGATCCAATCCCATCCGGCCTGCGGCCCAAGGGGCCACGCTTTACGACATCGAAGCAGTGGTGTCGCGTTGGCTTGATTCGGTCGATCCTGGCTCGGCGAAACAGGCACGTATGTCGTACCGCTGTTGCGATAAGCCCAACGTCCCAATATTGTACATGGGTAGGAGGCTCGGGGATCACCCATGCCTGGTTGGTGTAAGAGTACGAGGTGATTTCCCGTCGTCGCTTAGACATGGAAATATGCATTCCTCTGGTACCCGAGACAACAAAGCACTCTCCCATATCGGGAGTCGTGGCCTCCAACCGATGGATTGGGAAGACATATGCGTCATCAAAACCTACCCAGGGATCACTCGCGACAGCAGCAGGCTCAACCTCACCTGCCAGGATCTGCTTGTCCTTGCTCTTGTAATAGTCAGCATCCAGGTAACGAGCTTTACAAGAGGCAAACGGGGACGCATCTCCTTGGAGCACACCCACTCGACCCTTAAGGGGTTATTTGAGGCACTAATGGTATGACATGGGAACCGCTGCGTGAAGATGGGGCCACGGCCATCCCATCAATGCATTGTAGGCAGTGTCCTGAGAGACAACTATGATTTCAGTATTGGCAATTAAGCTGCAGAACTGGGTCTTCAGACGAATCTTTCCGAGTGGAGTTTTCTCGGTCCTGTCATACACCTGGATTCGGAGGTCGGAGGGAGTTAAATCATCCTCAGACAACCCCAGCTTTCGCAGTGTCCGAGTTGGGATCAAGTTAATCCCAGAACCCGTGTTGACAAGACAACGACAGACCTCCATGCCATTGAACTGGCCGGTGATGTACAACGGGTAGATGTGCCCCTGTATGGGAGGGTCTTCATCTTCACCGGAGAATGAGATAACCGCCTGACATTCGGCGTCCTCAATCACCTCGGTGTGGAAGGCTTCTGCGGCCGCTACCTCCGTTTCAAACTGGAGGGGGCTACTTAGAGCCTCGGCGAGCACCTCACACATTTCGGACGACAGGAGGAGGGCCTCAAGGATGGAAAGCCTTGCCGGAATGCTGGGCAGATGCTTCAGGACATCATACTTTCGCGCCAAATGCGAGCTTCTGCTTACAGGAGGTCGCTCTGCGATTGGGGGCATGACGGGCCATGCTGGCTGGACCGGTGACTGACTGGTACTAGGCACGTCCCGCTGTTCACCATCTGAAGCCCGGGAGGTGGCTTCCATGCTAGGACCGGAAGGCCGTAGTCGGCCAATGGCAGGGCTGGGCTGGTTGCGACGCAGGCAAGGCAATTCCGCCCGATCCAGCAACACAAACGGTGGTAGAAGAAAACCTGTTGTCATCGGGTGAGGGAGACGCGAGTGCTGCTCTCTATACCGGGCTTGCTGCCTGGTCTCGGTAGCGTGCACGGCCTGACTGGAGTTGACGACTGTCGTGCCCCGGCAATTCACGTATCCACGACTTCGTCGATGTTGGCGATGGCTGGGGACATTGGGGAGGTCCACCTGGCGCTCCTCATCGTCGGGAGCCACAAAGGGATTTACCAACTCTACGGTGTTAACCGAAGCGTACCCCGGGCTCTCGGGGAGGTTCACCTGGCGCTCCTCACCGTCGGGATCCACAAAGGGATTTACCAACTCTACGGTGTTAACCGAAGCATACCCCGGGCTCTCGGGGAGGTCCACCTGGTGCTCTTGACCGTCGGGGGCCACAAATGGATTTACCAACTCTACGGTGCTAACCGAAGCATACCCCGGGCTCTCGGGGAGGTCCACCTGGCGCTCCTCATTGTCGGGAGCCACAAAGGGATTTACCAACTCTACGGTGTTAACTGAAGCGTACCCCGGGCTCTCGGGGAGGTCCACCTGGCACTCCTCTTCGTCGGGAGCCACAAATGTATTTACCAACTCTACGGTGTTAACCGAAGCGTACCCCGGCCTCTCACTCGAGGAGTCATCCATTACCGGACGGGGTCTCGGAGGGATCCCCATTTCCGAGGGCATGAAATCGCCAAGCGTGCTAGAAGACGACGACAATGGCAGGGAACGTTATTTCTTCTTGCGTCGCCGCCTGCTCTTCTGGGAAGAAGTAGGCTGGGACGACGATGCCTAAGCGACACTCGTAGATTCTGAGGGCTCTGGATGATCCAGGCGGGCACTGATGATGCCATGGGCATGGGCAACCGTCCTGCGGGCCATCCATTCGTTATACTTCCGGGACCCACGGTCGGAAACCTGTTCCCACCCATCCATGTCGTCACTACTACCATCTGATCCCACAAAGACACCTGCCACCTGTGTCGGGGCTGGCCCCAACCTGACTATGTTGTTTTCAATCTGGTCTTGGAGCCAGTACTTGAACACATAGCATTGATGGATGGTGTGTCCTAGGAACCGGTGGTAAGGGAAGTAGTTAGGGTGATCCGTGAGACACGCCTCTTCTGGCTTCCGACACTCAGGCAGTCGCATGATCCTCTACTCCAAGGCGCTACAGAAATAACCGGGGACCTGGGCCTCGCCAAATGAGTAAGACTGATTCCTTCTGTCTAAAAAGGGGACTCTTGGGGGATGACCATGTCCAGGGGCCGGAGGAGCAGGCCGAGGAGGCGGAGCCGGATTACCTCTCCTAGGTGGCGGCGGTGCGTTACGCGGAGGCGCCTGCCGATTTTGAGGCGGTCGCTGCTGGGCCGGAGGCTGTGGGGGTGGACCCCTAAGAGCCTGCTGAGCTGGCCTCACTGGAAACAACTCTAGCTGTCTGGGGCCCTCTATCTTCGCCACAGCAGCGGGCTCGGCTCTGTCGGCTCTCCTTGCAGAGATCACAGGAGGCAGCGAGCGTGCCTGACTGGCCTGTTGCAGGGCTTCTTCGAGGCGCTGAGCCTTGTCAGAGAAGTCCCGAAACCCTCTAGGGTAATTCTGCGTGATCAGGGAAGGAACCAACTCCGCCTTGAAGTTCCCCACACACATCGTCAGTAATTGCTCCTGAGTCAATGGCATGTAAAGGGAGTACGTGAGCCCCTTCCACCGGGCGACGAAGTCCGCGACTCGCTCGTCGGGCCTTTGCTTGCACCTGAAGAGGTATGCAATGTTCGTCTTCCGGGTTGTGGAACTGAGCTGGTAGAGGAATTTTCGGTGAAGGTCCTCCCAGCTAGTCACGAACCCAACAGAGAGCTGGATGTACCAAACGAATGCTGGTCCTTCTAGTGTCTGAACAAAGCACCGGAGCTTGGCAGCCTCCTGCTGCGCCGGAGTCCCTAACATAGGCCCGCACCTCGAGTTGAAGTGGGCCAAGTGTTGTGGCGGGTCTCCGGTCCCGTTAAAGGCGGCAAAAGTGGGGTTTCCAAATCCCGGCGGGGCCGACATGTCATCCACCCATGTGAGGTATGACTTGTCGTCTGGTGGGATCGCCACCTGCCGAGTTTCCAGGGCCTCTAAGCGAGCGATGAGTACTTCCACCAGATCATCCGGATGCGGATTCCTATCCTGATGGGGATCTCTAACCAAAAGTGCATTGCCAGGATCTTCGATATGATAGTCACGCTCAGCGGCTCGGGGGGAAGCTGGCGGAGCGACTCTTGGAGTGGCGGGAGGAAATTGAGCAGGGTCCCCCAGGTTGTCTCGCCGCTCGGGAGGGTTCGGTGAAACATATCGTGCCCTCTTGCCATGGGATCCGGTGTCTCCCCTATCGGCGAACACAACACGGTCACGGTTTCCCGGGAGAATCTCAACAAGGGATAGATGCTCCTGCCCCTGCTGTCCTGGTCTAGGGTTGTTGTAGTTAGGTCGCCGCTCTGCAATGCGTTCGGCCAGGAGCTCATCAACCGGACTCTTTTCATTGGCTAGCTGTTGGCGCAGCGTGGCCTTCTCGGGATCTTCCTCTGCCTTCTGCACTGAGGCAGATGGGTCGGCGAGTCAGACAGACCCGACGGGCTCTTTACCCTTGCTGATGTTTCAACCCAGCGCCAGTGCCTCCGTGGGTACAGGAAGGCCTAGGAGGCTCCTCTATTGGTGAGTAATCCACCTAGATGGGTCCATTAGCGGCCTGTCCTCGGGGGTTGATTCCCCATCGAGGGGCTCCATAATGTTTCCCTCATCTGAAGGTTCAGCCATGTTGACTGCTACTGCCCTTGGCGACGTTCCATCAGGGCCACCCAGTGGATCGGGCTGCCGGCGGATCGCACAGAAGAGGAGAGCAGCGTACTGCCCCCACCCACAGATGTGCGCGTGCGGGGTGGCCTCCTCAATAAATCTACGGAGTACTTGAAAACTCTGGATGCATTGCTGCTGAAGGGCGTTGGGCATGTAAGTCCTAGGGGTGTGGAGCAAACCCACCTCGTCCAAGCTGCAGGACGTTAAACTACTAAGCACCCCGTCCTTAACACAAGGCCATAAACAGTGGTATGACCCCGTGCTTCGCACGCAGGGTCCCCCCATCTCGGACATTATTTACGCTCACTCATCTCCACGGGAATGGACTCTTCCTCACATGGAATGAGATCCTCTTTGTCGGAGCGGCGTTTGTCCGCGGGGGAAGGGCTGCCTCAGAGCGTAAGCCCCTAGCCTTTCTTGCGGATGATTGCACCCGTGCATCTCTGTACTTCCCCCCTGCCAAGGCCAGTGGAGTCCTTTTCCCAATGCGCTTTGTTGCACCACGTGCTTCCACCGTGGAGTAAGCCCCAACACCAAGGGCCGATAACCACGCGTAAGCCCCTATTTCCTCTTTGGACCGCTCAACGTGTAAGCCCCATTCCGCTTCTCACGGACGCACCCTTTGCGAGGTGATCGTCTGGTCCCTGCTGCCTCTTGTTTCTCACACCGAGCATGACTCACGTGGGCTTAGAGTGCGCATCGACCATGACATCCTCTTATGGGCCGCCCCAGAGCGTAAGCCCCATCCCAGCGAACTACGTGGACTTTGATCCGTGCTAGCGCATGGTATGTAGGAAGCCTCCACGAGGTTCAAGCCCACCACCCGGTCATCCCGACCTCTCCATGTCGGTTCCCTGACCACCTTGGTCCACCTCAGAGTGTAAGCCCCAAATATTCCGTCCCACATGACGTTAAACTGTATTCTGTCCCGCATGACGTTAAAATGTATTCTGTCCCACAT
This sequence comes from Viscum album, assembly GCA_963277665.1. NCBI lineage: Eukaryota > Viridiplantae > Streptophyta > Magnoliopsida > Santalales > Viscaceae > Viscum > Viscum album. Next base: position 415,960 of record CAUJRU010000375.1, on the reverse strand, counting down.
GACATTAAACTGTATTCCATCCCGCATGACGTTAAACAGTATTCCATCCCACAAGACGTTTAACTGTATTCCATACCGCATGAAGTTAAACTGTATCGCGTCCCGGATGACGTTAAACTGTATCGCATCCCGCATGACGTTAAACAGTATCCCCCCTCTTGGGCCATCTCAGAACGTAAGCCCCATGTCTCACTCCACCGTCCATCCTGATCCTTACCCGGGCCACCACATCCCGGTGAGATCATACCACCCCATCTCACTCCATGATATATGGGAAGCCACCCACGTGATGTCCCCAACATCGGTGTTCCCCCTAGGGATCCTTCAACCCGATCCGTCTCCGCAAGACGTTAAACTCGCAACATACCCCTGTGATGAGGGACCAAAGACAGACATGCCGACGACGCCCCAACGTGACCATTCTCCTCACTGAAGTTTGCTGTCCCAACAAGACCCCTTGGAGCGTCTTGACGGAAGCATCGTAATTAATTGGCTTTCATGTAGATATGGAACCAGGAATGAGCTTCACGAACACGTCTTAAATCTACGAGGGAGACCCGGACTGGGTAATGAGATCCGAGGAGGAATCCACGGAGGGAAAGACCGACATCCCATCATCCCGGTTTCGATCAAGGAGTAGACGTCCCTGAACAAGGAACAGATGTCACCCGCCTTTGGAAAGCTGGAATGAGGGGCAACAAGCAGCGCGCCCTTCCCCGCGGACGGACATCCGTGCCCCGGCGAATGCGTCAGAAACAAAAAATGGTGAACCCGACGTGATGGTTTTTCCGTAGTCAGGATGCCGCTCTGCAATGCGTTCGGCCAGGAGCTCATCAACCAGCCTCTTTTGCTCGGCTAGCTGTTGGCGCAGCGTGGCCTTCTCGGGATCTTCCTCTGCCTTCTGCACTGAGGCAGATGGGTCGGCGAGTTTGACAGACCCGATGGGCTCTTTACCCTTGCCGATGTTTCGGCCCAGAGCCAGTGCCTCCGTGGGTACAGGAAGGCCTAGGAGGCTCCTCTGTTGGCGAGTAATCCTCCTAGATGGGTCCAGTAGCAGCCTGTCCTTGGGGGGTGAGTCCTCGTCGAGGGGCTCCAAAATGTTTCCCTCATCTGAAGGTTCATACATGTTGACTGCTACTGCCCTTGGCGATGTTCCATCAGGGCCGCCCAGTGGATCGGACTGCCGGCGGATCGCACAGAAGAGGAGAGCAGCGTACTGCCCCCACCCACGTACGTGCACGTGGGGGGTGGCCTACTCAATAACTCTGTGGAGTACTTGAAAACTCTGGACGCATTGTTGCTGAAGGGACTTGTGGAGGCCCAGCGACTCGGGGTGCCGGACTGCAGGGAGTGCTGCTAGGTCATCCCGGTGACACTGCTCACCAATCTCCTTGAGATGCGCTTGGCTCCCAGGATTAGGCACTAGCTGATGACGGAGGCGGTAGTGAGTCACCCAAAGAATCTGGCGGAAGCATTCAAACTCTCCCGGGGTGAGTGACTCTGGCACATCAAAACCCAATTCTGCGACTGGCCAAAACATCTCAGGGAAGTGGCCCGCTGCAAGAACGGTCCAGAAGCTCCACGGGTCTGGCTCGGGGTCCGGAACTTTCTGCCCATGATCGTCCACTGAGGAAAGTCGGGGAACTGGCAATGGCGCCGAGGCAGGCCATCGGGGCGGTGGGCTGGCCGGAGGGGAATACGGTGAACAGGCCGATTGGTCGCCGATCCCTGAGTCATCCACCAGGGGTTGTAGGGCCTTGGACGCCACGTCCTGATAGTATGGGCCAGTGGATGGGCCTCCTGTCATAGCGTCGGTGCTCGCCGAGAGTGTGTTGCCTCGCGATCCTTCCGTCGGTCCCCAGATAAGTTCCTCACCCTACCTAACAGGGGAAGGAGGTGTTTCTGAGGAGATCAGCGGCAACTGCGGGCATGATCCCTAGCGGTACGCCAAGTCCTCGTCCTCCTGGATATACCTTTGAAGGGAGGAGGGAATCATACGAATCTCGCATTCGGGGAGTACGAGACTAACGCGCCGCGTCCCCATCCCTGCCCTCAACTCGAAAGGTTGGGGGGAGGTTCCATCGTCGAGTCGTACTCTACCTCAGAATCTGAGAAACGGGCTGGTCTGATTCCCGTCCAGACTCCCCTGACATTCTTCCTACGGCGACGACGCCCGGCCTTCCTGCCCCTGGGTAGCTCTTCAAGGTAAGGACGACATCCTTCATGGGGCCCCCCGGCCATAATAGAGATGGGGTAGAGGGGACCGAAGGCCGGGGTGCGAGAAGCATCGGGACAGATGTCGAAAGGGACATGGGGAGGACCTCCATGTGAGTGAGCGACTGGATACACAACGGCTCCATGCTCTTGACCGGTAGTAGGGGGAGTGACCTCATACTCCATGCAGTTGGTTCTGGAAGGAGTCATACCCGGAGCATAGCCGTCGTGAAGAAGCTTTCGGCTTCCCAGATCGGTGGCACAGAATGAGCCCTCATGGTGAGCGGCACTACCACGGATTGGTCTGCGGTGGCCATTGCCAGTGTCCGCGACCGGGAGATTCGACCCAACCTGCCTATAGGGCGGTCGAGGTTTCGATCCCAGTCGGGCACGCGGCTGCCCCTGCTCAACATGCGCAGGGATCTGGGAACAGGAGTCAGCAATGGCTAGGGCCACAATGGTTGCTGATGCTGGTGCCCCAGGATGGGCATTCTCCCCCACTCGCGCCCGACGCTGGCGTCGAGTCGGATGGGCCGGAACTGGCGGTGCGGGCATGAAGAGTGCATGCTCCTCGGCTCGGGGAGTTGGGCGGTGGCGTCAACGCAGCCTGGTGGGAGTTCTTGCCGGTAACCCCTGGGATGGATCGCCGATCGGATGGACCAGGACATCCCCCACCTCATTGGCGTAGGGGAAGGATATGTCAAAGCGCTCCAGGGATAGGCTCCCGAAGCGGTTGAACGTCGTCGTGGGGAGTGGCGGCTCCCTGTACGGTCCTCGAGGGTGGCGATGGTGGTAAGGCGCGGCCGCCTCTAGATCCAAGCGGGCCATTCCCCCAGTGGTGATGACCCCTTCCTCGTCATACCTACGAACCTGGTTATTGATCACCCTCCATTGGATGATTTTTGACAGGGAGAGGGGGCGCATCCGCCCGGATGCTACGACGGTCGAAGCCAGAGCGACCACCAAATAGGTGGGACCACGCGAGGTAGCCGCGTCGGTACTGCCCCTGCCCCTACGCCGGTGGGCAGGTGGCGATCGAGCTCCGAATGCAGTGATCTGATTCCTAGAAACAGGGAGATGAACCCATTAGTATCAACCGGAAAGGAGATCAACAACCAAGGCCCGACGTCATTCCGTCTCCCATGGTCGGCGAGAGGGATCCATGCTGACGATGTCATAGAATGGAGTAGTCAACGTCCTGACGGCCTCGACCCCTGCCGGGTTCACGCCCCGGTGAGGGTTACCCGAACCTGGTGACATTCTATTATTCTGAAGCCCCAACAGCTACCATTCCTCATGTTGAGGAGAAGAGATTCACGTCAGGTTCACCATTTTTTGTGGAGCCGACGCCCCAACGGCTACCATTCCCCGTGTTGAGGAGAAGAGCTTCACGTCGGGTTCACCATTTTTTGTTTCCGACGCTTTCACCGGGGCGCGCACGTCCATCAGCGGGGGAGGGTGTGCTGCTTGTTGCCCCGCATTCCTACTTTCCAAAGGCGGGCGACATCCGTTCCTTGTTCAGGGATGTATTCTCCTTGATCGAAACCGGGATGATGGGATATCGGTCCTTCCCTCCGTGGATTCCTCCTCGGAGCTCATTACCAAGCACGGGTCTCCCTCATAGATTTAAGACAGTTTCGTGAAGCTCATTCCCGGTGCCATATCTACATGGAAGCCAGTTAATTACACTGCTTCCATCAAGATGCTCCAAGGGGTCTTGTTGGGACAGCAACCTTCGGTGAGGAGAATGGTCACGTTGGGGCGTCATCGGCATGTCTATCTTTGGTCCCTCATCACAGGGTTTCTCGAGGGCGCGGAAGCCCGAGGCATCCCAAATCGAACACGGGGAATGTGTACCATCTGATGTTTTCCTCAGCTTCCCATGTTTAACACGGGGTATATCGCGAGTTTAACGTCTTGCGAAGACGGATCGGGTTGAAGGATCCCTAGTGGGGAACACCGATGTTGGGGCCAGCACGTGGGCGGCTTCCCATATATCATGGAGTGAGATGGGGTGGCATGATCTCACCAGGATGTGGCGGCCCGACTAAGGATCAAGATGGACGGTGGAGTGAGACATGGGGGTTACATTCTCATACGGCCCAAGAGGGGGGATACAGTTTAACGTCATGCGGGACGCGATACAGTTTAACGTCATGCGGGACGCGATACAGTTTAACGTCATGCGGAACGACATACAGTTTAACGTCTTGCGGGACGGAATACAGTTTAACGTCATGCTGGACGGAATACAGTTTAATGTCATTCGGGATGGAATACAGTTTAAGGTCACGCGGGACGGAATACAGTTTAACGTCATGCGGGACAGAATACAGTTTAACGTCATGCGGGATAGAATACAGTTTAACGTCATGCGGGACAAAATACATTTTAAGGTCATGCGGGACGGAATACAGTTTAACATCATGAGGGACGGAATACAGTTTAACGTCATGCAGGACGGAATACAGTTTAACGTCATGCGGGACGGAATACAGTTTAACGTCATGCAGGACGGAATATTTGGGGCTTACACTCTGAGGTCGCCCAAGGTGGTCAGGGAACTGACATGGAGAGGTCGGGACCACCGGTTGGTGGGCTTGATCCTCGTGGAGGATCAAAGTCCACGTAGTTCGCTGGGATGGGGCTTACGCTCTGGGGCGGCCCATAAGAGGATGTCATGGTCGATGCGAACTCTAAGTCCACGTGAGTCATGCTCGGTGTGAGAAACAAGAGGCAGTAGGGACCAGACGATCACGTCGCAAAGGGTGCGTCTGTGAGAAGCAGAATGGGGCTTATGCGTTGAGCGGCCCAAAGAGGAAATAGGGGCTTACGCGTGGTTAGAGGCCCTTGGTGTCGGGGCTTACTCCAGGGTGGCGGCCCGTGGTGCGACAAAGCGCAGTGGGAAAAGGACTCCAGTGGCCTTGGCAGGGGGGAAGTACGGAGATTCACGGGTGCAATCATCCGCAAGAAAGGCTAGGGGATTACGCTCTGAGGCAGCCCTTCCCCCGCGGACAAATGCCTCTCCGACAAGGAGGATCTCATTCCATGTGTGGAAGAGTCCATTCCCGTTGAGACGAGTGGGTGTAAAGAATGTCTGAGCTGGGGGGACCCTGCGTGCGAAGCACGGGGTCAAACCACAGTTTAACGTCTTGTGTTGGAAACGAGGTGCTTAGCAGTTTAATGTCCTGAATCTTGGATGAGGTGGGTTCGATCCACACCCCTAGGGCTTACATGCCCAACGCCCTCTACCCCTTGTGGAAGGGAAGGCATCGGCAAGGGCATAATGAAGGGGGGCTGTAGGGCGAACCACCGGGGGGTCCACGTTAGCATGGCTATGCGAAGAAGCAATATCCGTTAGCGTGCCTATGTGGAGAAGCATAAGGCAAAGCAACGCAATGGGAAGCACGGCCCAAGGGACCTTGAGGTTACATCGCACGAGCCTGGGAGGCCGTATGGGAAAACAACGCATGGCGCTCATGCCCGGCAGGGGAGACATCAAGTGCTGGTGCAGGGGGCAGCCAAGGGGCGTCAAGGTGAGGAGTCATGGGGTTTGCGCGCAAAAGGGAAGGTTTGCGCACAAAATATCGGGACGACATGCAATTGGAGAAAAGGAATTGCACGTAGAGAGGGAACTACGTGCAGGGTTTTGTGCGCAAGAAAGCCTATTGCGTGCACGAGGCACGGATTGCGCGCAAGGCTGGAATACTGCGGAGGGGGCAAATTCACTGAAGTCGGTGGAGTTGCGCACAAAGGAGAACTCCGGGGCAAGGTTCTGTGAAATGAGGGTTTTACCTGGAAGTCATCTTTCGCGCGGGGGGAGCCGAATTGTGCGCACGAGAGTCGCTTCGGATTCCTCAACCCCCAAACTGTTCGGGGTCACCTTCTATTTATAAGCGACCTCTGGCGCGGAATCCACGTGGCGCGCGAAATTCTTCACGTCGAGTGTAGTCGGCGCGCAAAATATCGCCGCGTGGAACCAGGGCGCGCAATGATTGTGCGCCTCAACGGCTCAATTCCGTGAAACCCGGTGATTCTACGCGCGCAGAACAATTTTTCGCGCGGAGCCTCCTTTATTTCGCGAACACATCCCCAGCCTCCGGATCGGGCCTCTGATTCTGAATATGATTTCGCTTCGTCATTTTAAAACTTCCTCCGGGAGTTATGGGCTTTTTTCGGCGTCAACAGAGACGAAAATAATTTTTGGTGAATTTTAACTTTTTACTTTTATTTACCATAGTTAAAAGTAAATATGGTAATTAAGGGAAACAAATATTATTATTATTACCCAAACACATGTCCTAATTATATTGGATAAGTGTAATTCGACCAAAAACAACCTTAGGAATAAAATATGACCATTTAGGTTCACTTGGATTAGATTAGGACATTTATTATTAATTTATTTAAAGAAGGGTTAAAATAGTTAAAATAAAGTTTTAATAACTCAATCATTTTTAATATAGGGTTATACATAAGATATGTAACACCCGTGATTTTATGTGAAATATGTTGTTTTTATGTTATATAAATCATCAAATGAATCTTTCACTACACACAACACTAGCTTGGATTTATTTACACGCAACCGCGACCTTCCTCGATAGCTTGCGTCGTACGCAATACCGAGTTTCACTAAACAATGATATGCTATTAAAATATTATTAAAACTAGCCATTATGAATAGTAATAACCACTTTTTGAAATTTTATAAATTTTATTTTTCAAAATGGACTTCATTTTTGGATTCGGAATATCAAAATTAGCCTTGGGTGAAATTTTGGTATTTTTCTGAAAACATTCAATTTTTGATGAATAGTGAAACCACTAAGTGGTAGTTAAAAAAACTGAATTTTTCATAAAACTTAATTTTACCGCTTCTGTGAGTGGAATTTCAAAAATCCGAGAGACATGGTTAATATCAAGGACTAAAATGTGGTTCAATGAGATGAAAATAATTTTTGGTGAATAGTAACTTTTTACTTTTATTTACCACGGTTAAAAGTAAATAGGGTAATTAAGTGTAAAAATGATATTATTATTACCCTAACACATGTCCTATTTCTATTGTAAAAGTGTAATTCGACCAAAAACAACCTTAGTAATAAAATATGACCATTTGGGCCCACATATATTAGATTAGGACATTTATTATTAATTTATTTAAAGAAGGGTTAAATAGTTAAAATCAATGTTTAATAAGTAAATCATTTTTAATATGGGGTTATACATAAGATAAATTAGACTATAAATATTCATTAGAAAGATAAAAATATTTCCTACATAATGGTATTTTATTTGTAATTTTTAGACATTATATAATTTAATTTATTTATGACACAACGATGATGTAGTAATTATCTTATTAATGAAATATTGACATAATTGATGTTATAAATACTAAAATAAATGTAATTTGAGACTTTTTATGAATTACAATAATTTTATAGGTTAATATGACATTTTAGTATTTATTTAAGTAACTTTGTTCGAACTAATCATTCTATTATGATTTTCACAAAAATCAATTACTAAATAGTGTCAAAATTGACATAAAATAGTTTTTAAAACAAATATTATATTACTAATTGTTATTTTATTCCAAAAATCTATGGTTCGACCAAATGTCTTAGATAAGGCTATATATATTAATAATAAACAGATTGGGGTTCGTTTGGCTTAATATGGTATGTTTATTAACCTTATTGTGTAAGAAAACAAGAAGACACGGTAAAAGTTAAATTCTCTAACTTAAAGTTAAATCTAAATGATAAGGTTAAAATTGATACCTAAACTTGTCTAAATTCTATTGGATGAGATTATTTCGACCCCTAACCACCTTATATTAGAAATATATCAATTTGGAGCTATTAAAAACTTAATTTGACTTTATAATAAAATAATATTTTTAGTTATTCCAAAGGTGCCCCTCTCCTCCCTTATAAAAGGGCACCTCCTCCTCCTCTTCTTCACACCACTTTGAGCCTTCACGCTCGGCCAAACCCTGCCAATTTCATCTCTCCACTTCCCTAGTTACATCCTAGAGGTTCTGGTCTTCTTCAAAGACCTATTTTAGTGCCCTAAAAGGAGGTCTCAAAGAAGCACTTCAAAGAAGAGGTAATGTCTGTTACCGATTCTTTCATCTTTATTTCTTCTTCCACTTATTCTTATTTAGTTGTTTCATTATGAAGTAATAACATCAGTATCACTCACATACTGATATGTTATTATAAGTATGAAACAACCCTATTTCACCATCTATCCATCCTACGGAAAAAGAAATCACTGCGCGTGCGTACGTACGGAATACCGTCTCCACGCCGTGGTGTAATCTATTTTCCACCACCACCTTACTTGGAGGGGTATAATGGTGTAAATAATGACTATATATGACTATTATAAAGTGATATGGATTCTGAAATAGTATACATACACTCCAATACAATTCCACGATCATAGGAATGATATCATCACTCGTGCGTACGTACAGAATACCATCTCCACGATGTGATGCGACTCGTTCTACATGATATTCATTTCATAATGATTATATAAATGAATTTAATGAATGAATATGATATATATTACACTAATACCATTCTGGAAATGAGTTATCTATAACCTAAAGAGAATAATAAGAATTTATTCGACAAAACACACATAAGAACAACAAGTAATAAACACCCGAATAACAAGTAGTAATGAAATTTTACTAATAAGAAGCTAAGAATATGACCATATATGATATCATAACAATAAGTATGATTCTGTAATAATTCAATAACATTATTTAAATCATTATACAGGAGGTTCGGACACTTACGAAGCAAATCGGACCTAAGGTAAGGGAAATATCACAATCTAATTTTTATCCTAGATTGTTTATACTTTGAAATTTACTAGGGTGTATTTTATCATCCACATCCATGTTTCCTTAATATGTAATATTATTTCCATCCACCTACAATTATTTAAATCCAATTTTACCCTTCGGTGAGTTTTTAGTAAAAGATATGAAAGGAATCTTTTTTCATTTTTCGTACGAGGTACTTTTTGACTTTTTCGACAAAAGTACGAGAAGAATGTTTTTTTAACTTATACAGTATGAATGGATTTTTAAAACATTACTTACAAGAAGATTACTTTACATGTTTTCAAGTTTATTTTTAATCAACATCTTTTAGTTTAAAATTGTATGACATGTTAAGAAAGGAAAAATGTTTTTGAAGAAGAAGGGATATTTTCCTCAAGAATGGAGTTCAAGAGTTTTATCAAAATTATTTTCCATCTAAGATAACATAGGGTTTTGTTTCTATCCCTATTATGACATAGATTTTATTATGTTTTGATGGAAATATTTTTATGAATTCCATTATCTTATATGAATTGTTTTATGATGTCACGATGTTTAAGATTCCCATTTTTTTATGCTATGAAGTATGGTTTATGATTTTGTGGCACAAATAAGAATGGTATACTTATGAGATGGGTGGGACCTATATCTACCTCCAATGCATTGGGTAAATATTTTATATCTCATGAGATAGACATGGCTAGAATGGTAGGTTATATGGGTTCAGTGAAACAGGACTGAAACGAGGAGTGAACTCGGTTCAGAAAGGGACTTTGTCCACTAAGATAGTCTTGGAAATGAGTCTTGACTAACAAGAAATGATTCTCTATGATTATGTGTGTATTCCACAAAGTTTCATGTTCTATGTTATGATTATTGGGATTACATTTCACTACTATGATTTACCCATGTTATGATATTATGATCTCTTTTGCAGGTTAAGATTTCCAAAATGTTCTGTTCTTATGAATATGATGTGATAGATATTTCTTTTGTTTACCCTTACTGAGAATTTGAGCTCAAACTTTTTTATGTTTTCTTTCCCCAGGTCATGAGGAAGGTTATTAAGTAAGATATGCCAAAAGGGACTATATATATGATGAAATAAATGGGAGACAATGTAGACGCTTTATGAACCAGTTGTTTATGTTTCCCAGTTTCTAAAGACACTATACCTATACAGTCCTTTTGTGTTTTTGTTATATAATGTAATAAGTATGCTTAAATTTTGAAGTATTAACAATATATGTAAATTATGGGTCGTTATAGTTGGTATCAGAGGAAAGGTATAGTCAACCTTTGAAAACTAGGATGTGAAAGCCTTAGTAAGAACCCTAAGGATAATTTTAAGCATATAACACAATAATAGTGTTTTAGAAATGGCCATGAATAACCTAGGATAAGACCTTAAGTGTGAAATTTTATTCTTTATTATGTGGTTTTCCTATTATAATTAGTGTTTCTCACACTATTCTTTGTGGTTTTAGTCAAAGGCTGGAACCCGAAGGAACCATGTTAATGCAGAATACGACGGGCAATGCAATGATTGTCCCCCTGAGCAACCAAAGGTTATAGGAGCTGGAATGAAAAATCTTGTAGCCATGCTCACACAACTTTCTCAAGCTATGAATCATGCAGGACTTCCAAATGAGCAATGGAAGAAGCAACATTCTGTTGAATCCTTCATGAGACATCGTCCTCATTCATTCAGCGGGTCTACTAATCCATTAGTTGCTGAACAATGGATTAGTACTACTGAAAAGATATTTTCAGTTCTACAATGTTTTGAGCATGATAAAGTCATCTTAGCAGTGTATCGTTTGGAAGGTGATGCTGATCAACGGTGGAATCTTATTAAGAATACGAGGCAAAGGGATGAAATTGAGTCCATGGAATGGGATGAGTTAAATAACTTATTTTTCAATAAGTACTTCCCTCGTATTCTCCGAACAAAGATGGAGAAAGAGTTTCTTGAACTGAAGCAAAAGGATGACGAATCTGTTGGTACCTATGAAGCAAATTTTACAAGACTTGCAAGATACGCTTCTGGTATTATTATCCAACCTGAGAGTAAGATCGATCAATTCTTTAGTGGATTAAAACCAAGTCTTCGAAGGGCCTTATCTATAAGGGACTTCAATATCTACGAGGAAATCGTTTGATGTGCTCTCAAAGTTGATATGGAGATTAGAGTAACTCATCAGTCATATGGGTTTGATAAGAAGAGGAAAATGGAATTCAAAGGAAAATCTAAAGAGTACACTAAAAAGAAGATGAGATTTCCCTTATTCTCAAAGTGTGGAAAGAAACATGGAGGGAGTTGTATTAAAGGGACAAGTAAAGGTTTCAAATGTGGAAAGGAAGGTCATCGGGCATTTGAATGCCGCGATGATGGGAAGAAGATGTCTAATAATGCAAACAAAGGAAGGGATACACAGAATGAACCTACTACACTTCAATGTTTCATGTGCAAGGAGATGGGGAATTATGCCAATAAATGCCCTAATCCACGGTTGATGATGATGGTCGACGTCAACAAACTCTTAAGGCTAAAGACAAAGGAAATTCACATGCAATTTCTATCAGCGATGTGGAGTACGATAACGATGTGGTGAAAGGTACACTTACCATCCACTCTAAAGTAGCAAATGTTTTATTTGATTCTGGATCCACCCACTCTTTTATTTCTGAAGAATTTTCTAAGGGTATCACCGTATTACCTCAACAATTAGATGTTGAGTTAGCTGTGACAACACCTAATGGCACAACAGTCGCATCAAAAGTTTATAATTCTTCTCCGATCGATGTTTGTGGGAAAGTGCTTCCTGCAAATCATGTGATCCTTCCTATAGTGGAATTTGATGTGATTCTTGGCATGGATTGACTTTCTTTATATGTAGCTCATATCAATTTCCAAAGAAGGGAAGTCACATTTCATATTCCAGATCAATCTATGATCATCTATCGATGCAAGGATGAACATAACCTTCCAGTGGAAATTTCTTCCATCTTATGGGTCTTGTTTCCACTAAATGAGGGTTATTTATCTCAAATGGTTGGTGAGAAACCCACTATTAATAATATTCCCATTGTACGGGAGTTTGATGATGTCTTTCTGGAGGAATTACCGGGTCTTTCACCAAATCGTGAAGTTGAGTTTTCAATAGAACTCGTACCGGGTGATTTGCCTATTTCAAAGACACCTTATAGAATGGCCCCAATTTAGTTGCAGGAATTGAAGAAGAAACTCCAAGAGAATATTGATAATGGATTCATATTCCCTAGTGAATCACCTTGGGGAGCACCTGTTCTATTTGTTATGAAGAAAGATGGATCAATGAGACTCTGCATTGATTATCGAGAACTTAACAAGATCACTATCAAGAACAAATATCCTCTCCCACGCATTGATGACTTATTTGACCAACTACGCGGAGCTCAATATATTTCCAAAATTGATCTTCGTTCAGGGTATCATCAATTAAGGGTCAAAAGGGTGGATATACCAAAGATGGCTTTCCGTATAAGGAATGGACACTATGAATTCATAGTGATGTCATTTGGTCTTACTAATGCCCCTGCTATTTTCATGGATCTGATGAATAGAGTCTTTAGAGACTATCTTGATCAGTTTGTGGTAGTCTTTATAGACGATATTCTTGTCTATTCAAAGAGAAAGGAAGAAAATGAAGATCACTTGAGAATTATATTGAAGACCCTGAGAAAGGAGAAGATTTATGCCAAATTTACCAAGTGTGAATTTTGGCTTCAAAAAGTTGCATTTTTGGGTCACATAATCTCAAAAGAGGGGATATCTGTGGATCCAGCAAAAACAGAGGTTATCGAAAGATGGTTGAGACCAACAATAGTAACTGAGATCCGAAGTTTTCTTGGTTTGGCTGGATATCATCGACATTTTGTGAAAGATTTTTCACGATTATCTAATCCACTCACCAAGTTGACTCAGAAAGGAGTTAAGTTTGTCTGGACGGAGGAATGTGAAGAGAATTTCAAGGAGTTGAAAAGAAGGTTATCCAATGCACCTGTGCTCACACTACCTTATAGTGGAGAAAGGGTTGTGATCTATAGTGATGCATCTAAGAATGGTTTGGGGTGTGTTCTTATGAAAAATGATATGGTGATAACTTATGCCTCACGACAGTTGGAAATCCATGAGAAAAATTACCCAACACACGATTTGGAGTTAGCTGCGGTAATCTTTGCATTAAAGATTTAGAGGCATTATCTTTATGGTGAAAGGTGTGATATTTATACTAAAAATAAAATTTTAAAGTATATTTTCACACAAAAGGAGATGAATATGCACCAAAGAAGATGGTTGGAGCTGATTAAGGATTATGACTGCTCAATCCATTACCACCCTGGGAAAGCAAACAAGGTGGCAGATGCATTAAGTCGACAAGACCATGCCAGTTTATCCAGTGTGAGGATCACAAAAGATCCAATATTTATAGATTTACAAAGGATGGATCTTGGAATTATAATGGAAGGGGGAAAATCATATCTTTCTCAAATGAATGTTCAACCATCTATACATGTGAAGATTAAAGAGGCATAGAAAGAAGATGTTGAGTTACACAAGAAGGTGAGAAATGTTCCTGAATTCACCCTTGATTGTGATGGGATAATAAAGTTCAGGAATCGGGTTTGTGTTCCTCCCATCCCGGAATTAAAGAAAGAGCTGTTGGATGAGGCTCATAGTTCTTCATTCTCTATTCATCCTGGAAGCACGAAGATTTATAGGGACCTAAAAGAGTACTTCTGGTGGGGTGGCATGAAAAGAGATGTTGCTGAATATGTCTGTCGATGCTTGGTTTTTCAGCAAGTTAAAGCTGAGAAACAGAAGTCTAAGGGGATGTTACAACCATTACCCATACCCGAATGGAAATGGGAAAACATCACTATGGACTTTTCCATAGGAATTCCTAAAACATCCAAAGACAATAATGCTATCTGGGTCACAGTTAATCTTCTTACCAAGTCTACACACTTCATTGCTATTAGAGAGGATTTCTTTCTGGATCAGCTTGCCAGGATATTGTAAAGGAAGTGGTAAGATTGCATGGAGTACTACTTTATATTATATCTGATTGGGATCCAAGATTTACCTCGAAGTTCTGGTGAAGTCTTCAGCATACTCTGGATACAAAGTTGAGTTTCATCACTGCTTATCATCCTCAGACAGACGGTCAGTCTGAGAGAACAATTCAAACCCTAGAAGATATGTTGAGAGCTTTCTTTATGGATTTCAAAGGTGGTTGGGATCAACACCTACCTTTGGTGGAATTTTCTTATAATAATAGCATTCAATCCAGTATTCAGATGGATCCTTATTAAGCTCTCTATGGAAAGAAATGCAGGACTCCAACTTGCTGGGATGAAGTTGGGGAAAGAAAGCTATTAGGACCTGATCTCATTGATGAAATGGAAGAAAAGGTAAAATCTATTCAATAACACATAATAGTAGCTCAGAGTCAACATAAAAGTTATGCCGACAACCGAAGAAAAGACCTAGAGTTTGAAGTAGGTGATAAGGTGTTCTTACGAATATCTCCCTGGAAGAGAGTCATGAGATTTGGAAAGAAGGGGAAGTTGAGCCCTAGAAATATCGGTCCTTTCGAAATACTGGATCGTGTTGGGAAGGTAGCGTACCGATTGGCGCTTCCACCGAATCTCTCTCAAGTTCACGATGTGTTCCATGTATCTCTCCTGAGAAAGTACATACCTGATCATTCACATGTACTTAGCTCAGAAGTTGTACTGCTAGAGAAAGATCTTTCTTATGAAGAACAGCTGATAGAGATTATGGATCGTAGTTAAAAAGTCCTATGAAGCAAGACTACTCGATTGGTGAATGTTTTATGGAGGAACCACCAAATAGAAGAAGCTACATGGGAGCTTGAGGATATGATGAGGGAGAGGTATCCTCATCTGTTTGTTACAAAGTGACGAATTTCGAGGGCGAAATTCATTTTAAGGGGGGTAGAATGTAACACCCGAGACTTTTATGTGAAATATTTTGTTTTTATGTTATATAAATCATCAATGTAATCTTTCACTACACACAACACTATCTTGGCTTTCTTTATACGCAACCGCGACCTTCCTCGATAGCTAGCGTCGTACGCAATACCGAGTTTCACTAAACAATGATATGCTATTAAAATATTATTAAAACTAGCCGTTATGAATAGTAATAACCACTTTTTGAAATTTTATCAATTTTATTTTTTGAAATGGACTTCATTTTTGGATTCGGAATATCGAAATTAGCCTAGGATGAAATATTGTATTTTTCTGAAAACATTCAATTTTTTATGAATAGTGAAACCACTAAGTGGTAGTTAAAAAAACTGAATTTTTCATAAAACTTAATTTTACCGCTTCTGTGAGTGGAATTTCAAAAATCCTAGAGACACGGTTAATATAAAGGACTAAAATGTGGTTCAATGAGATGAAAATAATTTTTGGTGAATAGTAACTTTTTACTTTTATTTACCACGGTTAAAAGTAAATAGGGTAATTAATGGTAAAAATGATATTATTATTACCCTAACACATGTCCTAATTCTATTGGACAAGTTTAATTCGACCAAAAACAACCTTAGGAATAAAATATGACCATTTAGGCCCACTTGGATTAGATTAGGACATTTATTATTAATTTATTTAAAGAAGGGTTAAATAGTTAAAATCAATGTTTAATAAGTAAATAATTTTTAATATGGGGTTATAAATAAGATAAATTAGACTATAAATATTCATTAGAAAGCTAAAAATATTTCCTACATAATGGTATTTTATTTGTAATTTTTAGACATTCAATAATTTAATTTATTTATGACACAACGATGATGCATTAATTATCTTATTAATGAAATAATGACATAATTGATGTTATAAATACCCAAAAAATGTAATTTGAGACTTTTTATGAATTAAACTAGTTTTATAGGTTACTATTACTTGTTATTGTTGATTTAAGTAACTTGGTTCGAACTAATCAGTCTGTTATGATTTTCATAAAAATCAATTACTAAATAGTGTCAAAATTGACATAAAATAGTTTTTTAAAAAAATATTATATTACTAATTGTTATTTTATTAATAAAAAAATAAGGATCAGAAAAATGACTTAGATAAGGCTATATATATTAATAATAAACAACTTGGGGTTCGTTTGGCTTGATATGGTAAGTTTATTAACCTTATAGTGTAAGAAAACAAGAAGACACGGTAAAAGTTAAATTATCTAACTTAAAGTTAAATCTAAATGATAAGGTTAAAATTGATACCTAAACTTGTCTAAATTCTATTGGATGAGCGGATTTAGACCCCTAACCACCTTATATTAGAAATATATCAATTTGGAGCTATTAAAAACCGAATTTGACTTTATAATAAAATAATATTTTTTGTTATTCCAAAGGTTCCCCTCTCCTCCCTTATAAAAGGGCACCTCCTCCCCCTCTTCCTCGCACCCCATTGAGCCATCAAGCTCGGCAAAACCCTGCCAATTTCTTCTCTCCACTTCCCTAGAAACATCCTAGAGGTTATGGTCTTTTTCAAAGACCTATTTTAGTGCCCTAAAAGGAGGTCTCAAAGAAGCACTTCAAAGAAGAGGTAATGTCCGTTACCGATTCTTTAATCTTTATTTCTTCTTCCACTTCTTCTTATTTATTTTTTTCATTATGAAATAATAACATTAGTATCACTCACATACTGATATGTTATTATATGTATGAAACAACCCTATTTCACCATATATCCATCCTACGGAAAAAGAAATCACCACGTGTGCGTACGTACGGAATACCGTCTCCACGTCGTGTTGTAATATATTTTCCACCACCACCTTACTTGGGTGGGTATAATGGTGTAAATAATGACTATATATGTCTATAATAAAGTGATATTTATTCTGAAATAGTATACATACAGTCCAATAAAATTCCACGATCATAGGAACGATATCATCACTCGTGCGTATGTACAGAATACCGTCTCCACGATGTGATGCGACTCGTTCTACATGATCTTCATTTCATAATGATTATATAAATGAATTGAATGAATTAATATGATATATATTACACTAATAACATTCTGTAAATGAGGTATCTATAACCTAAAGATAATAATAAGAATATATTCTACAAAACACACATAAGAACAAAAAGTAATAAACACCCGAATAACAAGTAGTAATGAAATATTACTAATAAGAAGCTAAGAATATGACCATATATGATATCATAACAATAATTATGATTCTGGAATAATTAAATAACATTATTTAAATCATTATACAGGAGGTTCAAACACTTACGAAGAAAATATGACCTAAGGTAAGGGAAATATCACAATCTCATTTTTATCCGAGATTGTTTATACTTTGAAATTTACTGGGGTGTATTTTATCATCCACATCCATGTTTCCTCAATATGTAATATTATTTAAATCCACCTAAAATTGGTTAAATCCAATTTTACCCTTTGTTGAGTTTTTAGTAAAAGATATTAAAGGAATATTTTGTCGTTTTTCATACGAGATACTTTTTGACTTTTCTGACAAAAGTACGAGAAGTGTGTTTTTTAACTTATATGGCATGAATGGATTTTTAAAACATTATTTCCAAGAAGATTCCTTTAAAAATTTTCAAGTTTATTTTTAATCAACTTATTTTAGTTTAAAATTGTATGACATGTTAAGAATGGAAAATAAATTTTGAAGAAGAAGGGATATTTTCCTCAAGAATGGAGTTCAAGAGTTTTATCAAAATTATTTTCCATCTAAGATAATATAGCGTTTTGTTTCTATCCCTATTATGACATGGATTTGATTATGTTGTGATGGAAATATTTTTATGAATTCCTTTATCTTATATGAATTGTTTTATGATGTCATGATGTTTAAGATTCCCATTTTTTTTTGCTATGATGTATAGTTTATGATTTTGTGGCACACATAAGAATGGTATCATTATGAGTTGGGTGGGACCTATATCTCCCTCAAATTCATTGGGTAAATATTTTATATCTCATGAGATAGACATTGTTGGAATGGTAGGTTATACTGGTTCAGTGAAACAGGACTGAAACGAGGAGTGAACTCGGTTCAGAATGGGACTTTGTCCACTAAGATAGTCTTGGCAATGAGTCTTGACTAACACGAAATGATTCTCTATGATTATGTGTGTATGACACAAAGTTTCATGTTTTAAGTTATGATTATTGGGATTACATTTCACTACTATTATTTATCCCATGTTATGATATTATGATCTCTTTTTCAGGTTAAGATTTCCAAAATGTTATGTTCTTATGAATATGATGTGATATATATTTCTTTTGTTTACCCTTACTGAGCATTTGAGCTCACCCTTTTGTATGTTTTCTTTCCCCAGGTCATGAAGAAGGTTATTATGTAAGATATGCCAAAATGGACTATAGATATGATGAAATAAATGGGAGTCAGTGTAGACGCTTTATGAACCAGTTGTTTATGTTTCCTAGTTTCTAACGACACTATACCTATACGGTCCATTCGTGGTTTTGTTATATGATGTAATAAGTACGCTTAAATTTTGAAGTATTAACAATATATGTAAAGTATGGGTCGTTATAAGATAAATTCGACTATAAATATTCATTACAAATCTAAAAATATTTCCTACCTAATGGTATTTTATTTATAATTTTTAGACATTAAATAATTTATGTTATTTATGACACAATGGTGATGAAGTAATTACCTAAATAATGAAATATTAAAATAATTGATGTTATAAATACACAAATAAATGTTATTTGAGACTTTTTATGAATTAAACTAATTTTCTAGGTTAATATTACATGTTATTATTGAATTAATTAACTTTTTTAGAACTAATAATGTTGTTATGATTTTCACAAAAATCCATTACCAAATAGTGTCAAAATTGACATAAAATTGTTTTTAAAAAAAATATTATACTATTAATTGTTATTATATTACTAAAAATACAAGGTTCGGCCAAGATACTTATATCATGATAGGTGAGTCATTAATGAACCACTTGGGGGTCTCTTGGATGTATATGGTATGTTTATCAACTATATAATAAAAAAATACAAAGTGACATGGTAAATGTCAATCTAATTAACTAAGAGTTGAAACTAAAAGATAAGGTTAATATAATGACACAAACCAGTCTAAAATATATTGGTTAAGAGGATTTAGACCCATCCCTACCTTAGTTCTAAATAAATCAATTTGGAGCTATTAAAAACCGAATATGACTTTATTATAAAATAATATTTTATGTTTTTCCAAAGGTGACCCTCTCCTCCCTTATAAAAAGGGCACCCCTTCCCTCTTCTCTTCACACCCTTTTGAGCCTTGAAGATCGGTCAAACCCTGACCATTTCTCTTCTCCACTTCCCTAGAATCATTATGGAGGTTCTGGTCTTCTCAAAAGACCAACTCTACTTCCTTGAGAGAAGGCTTGAAAGAGGTGCGTCGAAGAAGAGGTAATCTATTCTTCTGATTCTCTCAAGTTTCTTTCTTCTTATACTTCTTCTTCTTTAGTTGTCTCATTATAAAGTAATAACATCAGTATTAAGTATATACTGATATGTTATTATAAATACGAAACAACCATTTTTCACCTTCTATCCATCCTACAAAAAACAAAATCACCCCGCGCATGCGTACGTACGAAATACCGTCTCCACGTCGTGGTGTAATCTGTTTTCGACCACCACCTTACTTGGATGTGTATAATGTTGTAGATAAATAACTATACATGATTATTTTAAAGTGATATTGATTATGAAATTTTATACATACACTTCAATACAATTCCACGATCATGGGAATGATATCATCGCTTGTGCGTACGTACGGACTACCGTCTCCACGACGCGATGAGATTCATTTCCCATGTTAACCATTCATGAATGATTATAAAGTATATATAATGAATAATCATGAAATATATGACATAATAATGATACTGGATTTATGTATACATATATATTTATGACATCTACTTAATTACATTCAATTCAATAAGGAAACGAAAACAGCATTCAGGCGTACGTACGACCTACGGTCTCCATGAACGGTGTATTTCATTCCATTTATCGATATATGATATATATATATGTATATAATGTATATATATTACATATAAATAATGTTTTACATTATGGAATTAATTAAATCAGGATATAAGTAATAATATCAAGAACAACAAGTACAAAAATGTACGATAAATAAAACGATTTTACCCAAAACGCTGCTTTAACATGGAACTTACAAAAGAAAGTGTAATATAAAGTCATAATTGAACCATATATGATATCATAACAATTAAAATGATTCTTTACTAAGTCAATGAAAATATTTAAATCATCATATAGGAGGTTCAGATACGTACGAAGCATATCAGACCTAAGGTAAGGGATAACTTTTCCAATCTCGTTTTTACCCAAGATTGTTTATTCGTAAGTATTTACTGGGGTTATATTTATCATACATATCCCTATTTTATAAAAATTATTTCAAGTATGTTTAAAGTCCTTTTTACCCATTTTTGACTTTTACTACATGGTATGTATGGAATCTTTCTTTTTTTTACCATACGAGGTACATTTTGACTTTTCCAGCAAAAGTACGAGAAGAATGTTTTTTTAACTTATACAGCATGAAAGGATTTTTACGGTTTTATAAAACTTTATTTTCAAGAAGCATCCTACAAAATATTTCATGACAATTTTCAACAAAATCCTTTTCTTTTAAAATTGCATGGCATTTTGTGAAAAGAAAATGATTTTGAAGAAGAAAGGATATTTTCCTCAAGAGTTCATTTCAAGTGTTTTATCAAAACCATTTTCCATCAAAGATGAAATTATTTCATATGTGTGTGTTTCAAGTATAAAGTCCCTATGATTTACATGGTTTTAATTTTCTTATTATGAAATGATATCCATTTGTTTTATATGGATTATGTTATGATGGGATGATGTTTATGAAAACCATTTTATTCTTTGGGTTATGATGAATGATATATGTTTATGTTATGACACAAGTAAGAATGATTTCATTATGAGATGGGTGGGATATATATCTCCATCCAATGCATTGGATAAAGATTTATATCTCATGATATAGACATGGCTGGAATGGTAAGTTAATTCAGTTCAGTAATACTGGACTGGAACGAGGAGTGAACTCGATTCAGAAAGGGACTTTGTTCACTAAAATGGTCTTGCCAACAATGCATTGGCTACTATGGAAATCATATCATGTGATTAATGGTTTCCAAAATCACATGTTTTATTCCCATTATATTTTATCATGATTGATGTTCCTTTATGATATATGACTTACGTACATCCAAGATTTATGTGTTTGCTCAAGATTTTGATGTTTAGATTTTATGTTCAAGCTTTTGCATTCAAATGTTTATGGATTGTTTTATGTTCTCTATGTTTACCCTCACTGAGCATTTTAGCTCACCCTTTTTATGTTTTCTTTTCCCCAGGATTTAAAGAAAAATTTTAGGTAAGAAAAAAGGGTAAGATCTTTACGGGAGATTTTGAATATCTTTTACCACGATTAGAAGATTATGTTCTGAGTCTCCAAAGACACTAAACTATTATGGTCCTTGAGTGTTGGTTTTTATTATGTATTAAGTATTCCAAAAAATTAATTTAATGTCCATGTACGTCAAGATTTGGACCTCTATACATATATACTTCTTTATATAATTATTTTTTTTAAAGGAATCACATTGTGCAGAGGAGGCGGTTGTCCACACGTCCCAAAACGACGTTATAAATTTTTTTAGTGTGAAAAAAGGGAAATAAAAAATGATATATTATGTTAAATTAAATATAATTATGTAATTAATATCATATAGATCTAATTTATGTAACATATGTTTAATTAAAATCATTATTAATACATTCCATGTAATGTGTGAATTTATCACATCTCTTTGAAGAGGAAGTAGAGTACACGTTCACAAATGATGTTATTGTATTTACACCAAATACAACCCATAAAGTTATGTTCTATATAAAAAGTAAATATGTATTAAAAATATAAATATCATATTTAACTTATAAAAATATGTCCTCCATCATAATTTTCGACCTTGGTAGGTGGTAATGCAGAAACAAATGACGTCGTTTCGTGAGGCAGATGTTCTACTTACAAAAATGATAAGTTCGTTAACCATTTTATGAATGTGGGTGTAGGTATAGGTCAAAACCTAAACATAAAAAATTCATTATAATTTGGATACTGATGTTATGATATAATCATGTGACAATAAGAAATATATTGGGAGAGAAATAAATTAATCATAAATGCATTTTGTAGAATGTTACCTCTATTTCGGGTAACTACTTTTGGTTTGAACCAAAGGGATTACTTGGTTTTATTTATACAAAATTTGAGGCTACTAGGATGAGATGAGGTATTTTGAGATCTTATTTTGGCAGATGTTTCATTGTAAAAAGTGTCTTGATAGGTGTGATGAAGGGTATGAGTGAATGCATTTTTATAATGGAGGTGGTGTCATTCCAGTAAATACCAAAATGTAAACACTATTGGGAGATTTCCATTACCCCATGTGATTAAAAAATGAGAAAATAATGGATTAAATTTTAATTATAGTTGATAAAAATATCTACCACACAAAAATAATCACATTGTTTTATAATTTTTGTCTTTAGTCTTTAAGATTCCTTATATTTTTCATTTCGATTTTTCATTGAGGTAACTAGTTTTGCAACATAAGTAATTCAAACATTATGAATAAATTAATGGTAGATTGATTATAAAATACAGTCCCTCGTAATTTCAAAAATTATATATAATTTAAAAAAATTACATGTGTGTTGGGAATTAATTTTAAAACAAGAGCATGTAACGCACAAAAACACTGCTTTAGCACAGAACATGCAAACAACGTTTTCACTAAATATGGGTCAACGTATTAATTATAAAAGATCAATTGGTCCATGAATGTAAAATATTTGGTATTTATTAACACATAAAAATAACTTTGAAGAAGTTAGGATATTAATTAATTTTAAATCATTTAATAATATATCAGTTATTGTGAAGTTACATTAATGTCAATTTTGACATTATTTTTTTTTAATTTAAAAAACAAAAAAATTATTATAATTAAAATATATCAATTTATATATTGTTCAACATGATATATGAATCTACAAAAATAATGTAACATAATAATTTATTAAATTTACTTTATTTTTATTGTTTTAGTATCACTTATTTAATTTAATTATTAACTAAATAATCCATGCATTAGCATTTGAAAATAATTTAAGGTAATTATATCACATCTAAAATATAAAGTTAAATTTCCATGATAAAAAAATCATTTAAATTTAAAAGTAAGTTTTATAATTTAAACAATGTAGCTTCTCCCATACTTTAAATCTTTATGAATGTTAAAGGTTTGGAAGGTACATTTTTTGGTCTTTTTCCTTACATAACTTATTATAAGAGTAAATTTCTTGAACCTATGTCCAAATAACTCATACAATTAGAACCAAGGGGGGATATAGTTTATATATTGGCATAAAATAGATTTTGTACAATTTTCTGGGTAATATTTTCCATTAATATTTTTGTTTAGTCCCTTGTTATGCTTAATTTTACTTCAATCACAGTAATTAATTTTAATTAATTTCAATAATATTTTTCTTATAAAATTATGTTTATATAATTATAAATTATAAATTATTACTATAATAAACAATCAATACATGTTTTAAAATTCTAATCACATAGGTGGTACAAATTAATTTAAAATTACTCCTACAGATGGGATGAGAAAGTGGGCTTTTAAAGTAAAACTTTTCAAAACTTTTCATAGTTTCTATATCCAATTTCTACCAATAATTTATTTTAATGGTATAAATTGGATTAAATGATATAAAATTGGCCTAATTATAATTTAAAACCAAATTAAAACATCATTTATCTATATAAATAAATTAGATGGAAAAGTGTTTTTTAATTTAAATTCATTATTTTTTTACTATTCGTCAAAGAATGAAACTTCTATGAAAAATATCATAAATTCACCATAACCTAAATTGGATGTTCCTATTTCAAAAATTAATTTTATTGTTTACATATAAAATTTATAAATTTTTTAAAAATTGTATTTTAAATAGGTTCCCCACTAAAAGAGGTAAAACATGATTTTTCATGTAATGCATGCGAACTCAGGGTTATGTGTAGTGTAAGATTAACTTTTTGTATATATAAATCTAACAATAGAAATAAATTTATTCTAAAAATAAAATATTGTATTGTCTTGGTGTGTCACATTATCCCCACCTTAAATTAATTTCATCCTCAGAATTTAAACTTGATATCGATAATCTAGTGTTTCATATTTTAAAACATTATTGTTGGAAAAACCCACACCATAAATAGGGAAAAGAAAACATTTTCTTAATAAAATGTAATGTAAAAAATGTAAACTTCAAAAAAAATGATATTTTAAATAGGTTAACATTATTGAAAACATTGACATAGAATAAAAAATCAAACCACCGTTTTCTGAGTGTGAGTTTTAGAGAATATGTTTAGGAAAATGTCTATTAACACAAATCCATAAACTAGAAGTGTGAAAAATGATATTTATATCCTAAAAATGATTTTAATAGGAAAAAATTTGTTTTCATTACCCTTTTCCTAGATTTGATAAATTCATTCCCTATCAATGAATATACGTAAATATATGTTTCTATATACACAATATTTTACTTCGATTATGCCTGGAAGTATTTCTACATCATCTCTTAGCACAAAATGAATCATTCAGTGAAGTAATATATCAATCACTAAAACCACATACAAAGTTCAACTTCATCCATTTTATAAATTTTTAGAGTTTTGAAAATATTATGATTCAAAAATTTAGAAAGAATATCATTGGGTTTTCTAAAATGAACTTATCATTGGAATTTAATAAACATGAAGCAGTATTAAATTGTCACATTCCAAACTTGTGAATAAATTCATCATGAATACTCGGGAAATATGATAATAACATAAATTACCAAAAAATGTTATTTGAAACTTGAATTATTATTTATTCCTTATGTAAAACAAATGTTGTTGGATTTATTAATTAAATCTAAAAGTGTAGTAAACTTGATCAATGATGGAATAAACCATTTTTTAAAAAATATCATTAATCAGTTCCATGGTATTCGGTACAATCTAATTTAATTTATCCAAATTAAGCATCTATTTATTCTAAATTCATTATCTCAGTATCGGGAATATATTATGGGTCATATTTCCCTTAACCATGTGTTTTCCAAGAAGTTTAACTTTCTACCAAATCACTTTTCTTATTACCATTCAACATATTATCTCAAATCCTTAATAACAATGTACTGAAATACAATCCTAAAATATTAAATAATTCTTATAATAATTAAATAGTTGATAAAATACTCAAATGGAATAATTTTTTATTACAAACATGGATATATGAATCATTACTCTTCATATATGATAGTATAAAAAGATTTACCATGATATATTAGCCTTTTTAGGGTATATTCCTTTGGCACTTGAAAAAAATATTTCCATAGTGTCCCATATCATTATAATTGAATCATTGTATATTGGAAACATTCTTATTATCCTTACAATAATATGAACGATGTCCTTTGCCTCCACACCTGTAGAAAACTCCCATTAATTTTATGAAAGGAACAATGTGATTATTTCCACATTTATGACTTTTCGGAAAAAACATATTTCTCTTCTTCTAGTTCCATATTTTTTCCAGTAATCCCCTTATTCTTCTACTTCCCTCTAAAGCTATAATACATATCTAATTATTTCTTTGTATTGTTAGCATATGATATTTTATCCTCCTATGATAATAATTTTTGGGAGACTAGTACCCTTATAATTATTGGATTAAGAATATAAAATAAATGATAATTCTTACTCTTGGGATCATGTGTATTAGTGATGTTCATATTCATTATTCTAGGAACCATTACTAAATGACAACATAACCTATGTTAGATAATATCATTGTGAAACATAATGTTTTATCCCAAAATCAATATAATAATTAGCATAAATTGAAAAACGTATGTGTATATAATATCATAATCCTAAAATCGGTTTTATTGAGATCATCTTCTATACATATCCTCAAATTTTATCTTAGGTTAATATTCCATAATCTATGTTTTCTAAGTCATGCTTGAAAGGTTGCGGGTAAACATCCTTTGATACCAACTATGTCTACCCAAACCAATGTAATCCCAAAGTCGTTGTCTAATAGAATTACATTTTAATGATTATAGAGAATCAAATCCAGAAGGATAGAACATTTTATCATCTTTGGAAAACCATATTACATAAATGATACACATTTTACATTGGAAAAATAAAATAAAACATAATACATAACAAATAAAAATAAACTGCATCCTTGAAACTCATTCCAAGAATTGATCTTAAAATCCTGTTAAAATGATACAAAATAATGGTGAGATAAAATACTCAGTAAGGGTAAGCCTGCAATGGAAGTAATCTAGAAACAATAAGAATAAACAATACAGAAATATAAATTACTAAACACACCTTCAATTTAAACAACTGGATAAAGAATAATCAATAAGAAAAGGTAAATTACTGAAAACTCATTCCATTTTATAAATAAACTGTGAATTAAATTAATCCATATATGTTTTTCATATTGAAAATACTCAAGATAATTTTAATAGAAATAAAGGAAATTCTTAACTATTGGACACTACGTATCTGAAACATGAATTACTTCCATCAAGGCCTTTCACAATATGGTTTATGTATGTGGGTAGAAACCCATCTACTCTAATTGGAAAAAAATGGTTTATCACCAAATAATTTCATCTCATGTGAAGGCTGATTCATCAAGGGGATTACTTTAAATGGTCCCCAACCTGTATCTTTCATGTCCAAATCATTCCTGTGATATCGAATAATCAATTTAATTAATAAAAAATGATCCTTATCATAAAATATCCAAATTTAATAAATATGAAGGATTTATAAATAATTATTTTGTGGAGGATACATAACAAAAAGGTTTTTTGACATTGATGATTGATATTACTGTTGAAATATCATTAAAACACTCTTGAGGAAAAGTATCATTAAACATTCCTAAGTGTCCCGTGCCACACTGAAAATTTTGTATCATAATTCACATTAAGAAATATAATTTAATGAAACTTATAATATCATGATAATAATGAAATTCATGAAATAATATTTCAATTGTATATATATAAATAATATAGAAGAAACTGGGTTCATAACATTACAATATGTCAAAATGTAATGAAATTGAGGGGAAATCCCTTTCCTTGAGTCTGAATTTTCATGTGTGTCTTTGTATTCCCGAATAATTAACCTATTATAGATTTTCACATTCCTCATTAACTTTTTAAATTTTATTATTAATTTTACTTTACTTATGAAAATTCTTTAAACAACTACCTAAACAATTATGTTTACGTTGGGTGTTTTGTCCAAATTTGGTTCATGTGTCAAAAATGACTTTGGTAGGTTTTCTATGGTCAAAGAGTTAACTGTATACACATATCCAAAAAATAATAATAATTAAATAATTATCATATTTATACATTAATTATTCTTTTAAAATGAATCATAAAGGACTTTTGTGAAAAATGAACCAACCTTGCAATCCTGGAGACGGTAGGCCATGCAAACGCATGAGTAAGGTTCCCATTTTTCAATTATCTTTATGGTATCAAGATATGTAACATTATATATTTACGAAAATATAATTATTTAATAAATACCAATTTATTTAACCATATATACGTATATATATAATTATTGTGATGTAAAAGGGATTACATCGCGTCGAGGGGGCGGTAGTCCCGACATCCACGAGCGATGTTATCAATTTTTTTAATTTGTGAAATGTGTAATAAATAAAATTATATATTAAATTTTTATAAAATAAATTATTTAATTAATATAATATATATGTAATTTTTGGAACATATTTTTAATTAAAACAATCCTTAATAAATTCCATGTAATGTGTGAACGTATTACATCGCTTTGACGAGGTGGTACTCCACACATCCACAAATGATGATACCTTACTTACACAAAATGGAATGCATAAAGTTATGTGTTATATAATGATTAAAAAAGTATTAAGACAACATAAATAATATTAATATCATATAAAAATAGGGTGTCCATTATAATTCCCATCCATGATCGGTGGTAAAAGAAAAACTGACGATTTTTTTGTGAGGCAGTAGTTTATTGTACAAGAATTGTATATATGTATCCTATTTAATGGATGTGTGTGTATGTTTATGTCTAAACATTAACATAAAAACATTTCATTATATTTGTGATACTGATGTTATTAAATAATCATGTAATAATAATAAATTATGGAGTATATAAACAAAGAAAACATAAATGCACACTGAAGAATGTTACCTTTTTTTGGGTAAATACTTTTTGTTTGCACCAAAGGGATTACATGGTTTCTTTTCCTCCAAATTTGAATACTGTAGGATGAAATTAGGGATGTTTTAATATTATTTCAGCTGAGTATGAATGAGAAAAATTGTCTTGAGAGGTGTGATGATGGGAAATAGTGAATGCATTTTTTTAATGGAGGGGTGTCATTCCTGTAAATACCAAGAGGTAAACCCTATTTGGAAGTCTCCATGACCCCATGTGATTCCAAAATGGAGAAATAATGGATTAAAGTGAAATTTTTCTTGATTAAAATATCCACCAGACAATAATATGAGAAATTTTATAATTGTGTTCATTATTATTAATGTTTCCATATATTTTTCATTTCAACTTTTCACGTGTTTTGACCAAATTCAGTTCATGTGTCAAAAACGAATTTGTAGGTCAAAAATGGTCAAAGGGGACATTACATAAACATCTAAAAAATATTAACCATAAAATAATTATAATATTTATAGAAAAAGTATACTTTTAAAACCAATCATAAATTATTTTTATGAAAAAAATGATCCAATGTTAAATTATGGAGACGGTAGGTCGTGCATACACATGAGTAACGTTCTCATTTTTCAGTGATCATTATGTAAAGAAGTAAAGTAACATTATATCTTTTCATAATTATAATTATATCATAAATTCGATTTAATTTAATAATATATACTTATTAATATAATTATTTTGATTTAAAAGGAATCACATTGTGGTGAGGAAGAGGTTTTCCACACGTCCCGAACGATGTTATAACTTTTTTTATTGTGAAAAAAGGGAAATAAAAAAATGATATATTATGTTAAATTAAATATAATTATGTAATTAATATCATATAGATCTCATTTATGTCACATAATTTTGAATAAAATAATTCTTAAAACCTTCTATGTAATGTGTGAACTTATCACATAACATTGTGGTGGCGGTAGAGTACACGTCCACAAATGATGTTATTTTATTTACACCAAATACAACCCATAAAGTTATGTTCTATATACAAATTAAATTTGTATTAAAAAACATAACTATCATATATACCATATAAAAATATGTTTTCCATCATAATTTCTGACCATGATAGGTGGTAATGGAGAAACAAATGACATCATTTCATGAGGCTGAAGTTCTCCTTACAAAAACTATAAGTTCGTTAACCATTTTATGAAGGTGGGTGTAGGTGTAGGTCAAAACTTAAAAATAAAAAAATTCATTATAATTTGGATATTGATGTTATTATATAGTCATGTGACAATAAGAAATATACGGTGAGAGAAATAAATTAACCATAAAAGCACATTACAGAATATTACCTCTATATTGGGTCACTCATTTTGGTTTGCACCAAAGGGATTACTTGGTTTTATTTATGAAAAATTTGAGGCTTCTAGGATGAGATGAGGGATTTTGAGATCTTATTTTGGGAGAGGCTTCATGATAAAAATTGTCTTGATAGCTGTGATGAAGGGTAAGAGTGAATGACTTCTTATAATGGAGGGGGTGTCATTCTTGTAAATACCAAATGGTAAACACTATTGGGATAATTCCATTACCTCATGTGATTCAAAAATAAAAAATAATGGATTAAATTTTAATTATGGTCGATAAAAATCTATACCACACAAAAATAATCACATTTATTATAATTTTGGACTTTAGACTTTAAGATTCCTTATATTTTTAATTTTGTTTTTTTCGTTTAGGTAACTAGTTTTGCAACATAAGTAATTTAAAATGATGAATAAATTAATGGTAGATTTATTATAAAA
This sequence comes from Viscum album, assembly GCA_963277665.1. NCBI lineage: Eukaryota > Viridiplantae > Streptophyta > Magnoliopsida > Santalales > Viscaceae > Viscum > Viscum album. The sequence goes on along the minus strand of CAUJRU010000375.1, from coordinate 385,524 downwards.
TATATTCCCCCATAATTTAAAATATTATATCGAATTTAAAAAAATCACATGTGTGTTTGAAATTAATTTTAAAATAACAGCATGTAACGCCCAAAAACACTGATTTAGCCCAGATCATGCAAACAACGTCTTCACTAACTATGGGTAAACATATTAATTATAAAAGATGAATTGGTCCATTAATGTAAAATATTTGGAATTTATTAACACATAAAAATAACATGGAAGAGGTTATGATATTAATTAATTTTAAATCATTTAATAAAATATCATTTATTGTAAAGTTACATTAATGTCAATTTTGGCAATATTTATTAAATTTTAATTTAAAAACCATAAAAATATTATAATTAAAATATATCAACTTAAATGTTCTTCAACATGATATATGAATCTACAAAAATACCGTAACATAATAATTTATTAAATTTACTTTATTTTTATTGTTTTAGTAGCATTTATTTAATTTAATTATTAACTAAATAATCCATGAGTTAGCATTTGAAAATAATTTAATGTAATTATATCACATCTATAAAATAATGTTATATTACTATGATAATAAAATCATTTAAATTTAAAAATAATTTTTATAATTTAAACAATGCAGTCTCTCCCATACTCTAAATATTTATGAATTTTAAGGGTAAAGAAGGTTTATTTTTTGTATTTTTCTTTACATTACTTATTATAAGAGTCAATTTCATTAAACTATGTCCAAATAACTCAAAAAAATTAGAACCAATGGAGTATACGGTTTATATATTGGCATAAAATAGATTTTGTACAACTATCTAGGTAATATTATCCATTAATATTATGGTTTAGTCTCCTGTTATGCATAATTTAAATTTAATCACAGTAATTACTTTTAATTACTTTCTATAATATTTTTCATACAAAATTATGTTTATATAATTATAAATTATTAATTATAATGATAATAAATAATCAATCAATGTTTTCAAATTCTAATCACATAGGTTGTATAAATTAATTTAAAATTAATCATGGAGATGGGATGAGAAAGTGGGGTTTTAAAGTAAAAATGTTCAACATTTTTCATAGTTTTATTTCCAATTTAGGAGTAAAATTTATTCCAATGGTCTAAATTGGATTAAATGATATAAAATTGGACTAATTATAATTTAAAACTAAATCAAAAAATAATTTATCTATATAAATAAATTAGATGGAAAAGAATTTTTGTATTAAAAATCATTATTTCATACTATTCATCAAAGAATGAAACCTCTATGAAAAATATCTTATATTCACCATAACCTAAATTGGATGTTCATATTTCAAAAATGAATTTTATTTTTTACATATAAAATTTATAAATTTTGAAAAATTAGAATTAAAAAAGGTTCCCCACTAAAAGAGGTAAAACATGATTTTTCCTGTAATGCATGATAAATCCGGGTTATGTGTACTGTAAGATTAACATTGTGTATATATATTGATAACAAAAAAAAATTATTCTAAAAATTAAATATTTTAATGTCTTTGTGTGTTACATTATCCCCACCTTAAATTAATTTTATCCTCATAATTTAAACTTGATATCAATAATCTAGTGTTTGATATTTTAAAACATTATTGTTGGAAAAACCCACATCATAAATAGGGATAATAAAACATTTTCATAATAAAAGGTAATGTAAATAATGTGAACTTCAAAAAATGGTATTTTAAATAGGATAACATTATTGAAAACATGGAGATGGTAGAAAAAATAAAACCATTATGTTCTGAGTGTGAGTTATAGAGAATATGTTTAGGTAAAAGTTTATGAACATAAATCCATAAACTAGAGGGGTGAAAAATGATATTTGTATCATAAAAATTATTTTAATAGGACAAAATTTGGTTTTATGACCCTTTTACTAGAATTGATAAATTCTTTCACTATCTAAGAATACAAGTAAATATATGTTCCTAAAAACACAATATTTAACTTCAATTATGCCCCGAACTATTTCTACTTCATCTCTTAGAACAAGATGAATCATTCAGTGAAGTAATATATCAATCAATAAAACCGCATACAATGTTCAACTTAATCCATTTCATAAATTAGTAGATTTTCCAAAATATTATGATAGAAATCTTTAGAAAGAAGATCCTTGAGTTTTCTAAAATGAACACATCATTGGCCTTTATTAAACATGAAGCAGTTTTAAATTGTCACATTCCAAACATGTGAATACATTCATCATGTATTCTCTTGAAACATGATAATAACATAAATTACCAAAAAAGTTTTTTGAAACATGAATTATTCTTTATTATTTATGTAAAACACATGTTGTTGGATTTATTCATTAAATATTAAAGTGTAGTAAACTTGATCAATGATGGAATGAACCACTTTTAAAAAAATCATTAATAAGTTCCATGGTATTCGGTACAATATATTTTATTTTATCCAAATTTATCATCTATTTATTCCAAAATCATTATCTCAGTATCGGGAATATATTATGGGTCATATTTCTCATAACCATGTGTTTTCCTAGATGATTAACTTGCTATCAAATCACTTTTATTATTACCATTCAACATATTATCTCAAATCCTTAATAAAAAGTACTAAAATACAATCCTAAAATATTCAATAATTCTTATAACCATTAAATTATTGATAAAATAATCAAATGACATAATTTTTGAATAAAAACATGGATATACTAATCAGTACTCTTCATATATGGTAGTATAAAAAGCTTGAACATGATCCATTATCCTCATTTAGGGTATATTCATTTGGCACTTGAGACACATATTTCCATAGTGTTCCATCTCATTATAATTGAAGCATTATATATTTGAAACATTTTTATTATCCTTACAGTCACAAGCATGGTGTCCTTTACCTCCACACCTATAGAAAACTCCCATTTATTTTAAGAAAGGACCAGGGTAATTATTTCCAAATTTATGACTTGTCGGAAAAAACTTATTTCTATTCTTCCAATTACATATTTTTTTTCCAATAGTCCCCTTCTTCTTCTGCTTCCCTCTAAAGCCATAATACATATGTAATTATTTCTTTGAATAATTAGCATAAGATATTTTATCCTCCTATGATAATAATTTTTGAGAGACTAGTACCCTTTTAATTATTGGATTAAGAATATAAAATAAATGATAATTCTTACTCTTTAGATCATGTGTATTGGTGATGTTCGTATTCAATATTCTAGGAACCATTTATAAATGAACATATATCCTATGTTAGATAATATGATTGTGAAACAAATTTTTTTATCCCCAAAACAATATAATAATTATCATAAATTGGAAAACTTATGCGTATATAATCTCATAATCATAAAAATGGTTTTATTGGGATCATCTTCTATACATATCATTAAATTCTATCTTAGGGTTATATTCTATAATCTATGTTTTCTAAGTCAAGTTTCATAGGTTGCTGGTAAAATTCCTTTGATACCAACTGTGGCCACCCAACCAATGTGAGCCTAGAGCCGGTGTCAAAAACTATTACATTTAAATGATTATAGAGAATCAAATCCAGAAGGATAGAACATTTTAGCATCTTTGGAAAACCATATTACATAAATAATATAAATTTTACATTGGAAAAATAAAATAAAACATAATACATTAAAAAAATATACTGCATCCTTGAAACTCATTCAAAGAATTCATCTCAATATCATGGGAAAAGGATACAAAATAAGGGTGAGCTCAAATACTCCGTAAGGGTAAACCTACAATGGAAGTAATCTAGAATCAATAAGAATAAACAATATAGAAATCTAAATTACTAAACACACCTTCAATTTAAATAAATGGATAAGGAATAATTAATAAGAAATGGTAAATTACTAAAAACAAATGCCATTTGTTAAATAAACTGGGGATTAAATGAATCCATATATTCTTTTCATATTGAAAATACTCAAGATAATTATAATAGAAATTAAGGAAATTCATAATTATTAGACGTCATGTATCTGAAACATTAACTACAACCATCAAGACCTTTCACAATATGGTTTATGTATATGGGTAGAAACCCATCTACTCTCATTGAAAAAAATGGTTTATCGCCAACTAATTTCATCTCATTTCAATGCTGATTCATCAAGGGAATTACATTAAATGGTCCCCAACCTGTATCTTTCATGTCCAAATCATTCCCTAGATATCGAATAATCAATTTAATTAATAAAGAATGGTCTTTATCCCAAAATATCCAAATTTAATAAATATGATGGATTTATAAATAATTATTTGGTGGAGGATACATAACAACAAAGTTTTTTGACATTGATGAAGGAGTTTACCATTGGAATATCATTAAAACACTCTTGAGTAAAATAATCATTAAACATTCCAAAGTGTACCATGCCACATTGAAAATTTTGAATCATAATTCCCATTAAGAAATCTAATTAAATGAAACTTATAATATCACGAGAATAAGAAAATTCATGATATAATATTTAAATTGTATGTATATAAATAATATAGAAGAAAATGGGTTTATAACATTACAATATGTCTCAATGTAATGAAATTGAGAGGAAATCCATTTCCTTGAGTCTGAATTTTCATGTGTGTCTTTATATTCACAAATAATTAACTAATGCTAGATTTTCACTTTCCTCATTACCGTTTTTACTTTTATTATTACTTTTTCTTCACATATGATAATTTTTCATACAGCTACCTGAACAATTATGTTTACATTGGGTGTTTTGACCAAATTCGGTTCATGTGCCAAAAACGACTTTGGTAGGTTGACTATGGTCAACGAGTTCCTTATATACACATATCCAAAATAATAATAATAATAATAATTTCATATTTATCATATTTATACTTACATTATGATTTTAAAATGAATCATGAAGTACTTTTTTGAAAAATGAACCAACCTTGCAATCCTAGAGACGGTAGGCCATGCATACGCATGAGTAACGTTCCCATTTCTCAATGATCATTATAGAATGAAGGTAAGTAACATTATATAATTCCAAAAATATTATTATATCATAAATACCAATTTATTTAATCATATATAATTATATATATAATTATTGTGAAGTAAAAGAGATTACATCGCGTTGAGGAGGCGGTGGTCCAAACGTCCACGAGCGATGTTATCAAATTTTTTAATCTGTGAAAAGTGTAATAAATAAAATTATATATTAAATTTCTAGAAAATAAATTATTTCATGAATATCATATATATGTAATTTATGTAACACATTTTTAATTAAAACAATCGTTAATAAATTCCATGTAATGTGTGAACGTATCACATCGCTTTGAGGAGGCGGTAGTCCACACATCCACAAATGATGATACCATATTTACACGAAATTGTACGAATAAAGGTATGTGTTATATAAAGATTAAAAAAGCATTAAGACAACATAAATATCATATATATCATATAAAAATAGGTTGTCCATTATAATTCCCAACCATGAGAGGTGGTAAAGGAAAAAGTAACGTCTTTTTTTTGTGAGGCGGTAGTTTGTTGTACATGAACAGTAAGTTTATAGCCTATTTAATGGAATCATGTGTATGTTTATGTCTAAAAATTAATATAAATACATTTAATTATATTTAGTATACTGATGTTGTTAAATAATCATGTAATAATAATAAATTTTGGAGTAGATAAACAAATTAAACATAAATGCACATTGAAGAATGTTACCTATTTTTTTGGGTAAATACTTTTAGTTTTCACCAAATAGATTACTTTGTTTCCTTTCCTCCCAATTGGAAGATTTTGGGATGAAATTAAGGATGTTTAAATATTATTTCAGTTGAGTATGAATGAGAAAAATTGTCTTGAGAGGTGTGATGATGGGGAATAGTGAATTCCTTTTTATAATGGAGGGGTGTCATTCTAGTAAATACCAAGTGGTTCACCCAATTTTAAGGTCTCCCAAACCCCATGTGATTCCAAAATGAAAAATAGTGTATTAAAGTGAAATTTGTTTCGATTAAAATATCCACCACACAATAATATACGCAATTTTATTATTTTGTTCATTATTCTTACTATTTCCATATATTTTTCATTTTGGGTTTTCATTAGGTAACTGGTTTTCCAACCTAAGTAAATTTATCATTAATACTAAATTAAGGTGATATTTTTTAGAAAATATAGTCCAAATGAATTATAAATGTTACAAATAATTTAAAAAATAAAAATCTCATGTGTGTTTGGAATTAATTTCAAAACAACCGTATGTAACGCGCAAAAAGGCTGCTTTAACCCGAACCATGCTAACAATGTTTTTACTATATCTCTGTAAATCTGTTAAATATACAAGAAAATTTTATTCGGGAATGGAACTTGTTTTGTATTTATTAAAACTTATAACTAACTTTTTCAAATATTGGATTTTAATTATTTTTATATCATTCACTAAAATATCATTTATTGTAGAATAACATAAATTTCAATTTTGATATTATTTATTTAATTTCAATTCATTGATTATTAAAAAAACATTGTAATTAATATATACCAAGTTAAAATATTTCTAACTATATATATTCATCTAAAAATTAATTTAACATAATAATTCATTAAATTTATATTACTTTTAATTTTTTAACATCATTAATTTTATTTTATTATTTACTAAATAATCCATGTGTTAGCATTTGTTAAGAATTTTATGAAATTATATAATCAATAAAAAATAAATTTAAATTAAGGTGACAAAAAATCATTTATCATTCAAAATAATGTCTATAATTGAAACAATGTAGTTTATTCCTTACTATAAATCATTAGAAAATTTAAAGGTTGGGAGGGTTCATTTATGGTATTTTTCTTTAATTAACATACTATATGGGTCACATTCATGAATGTTCCCCAATAACTTATAAAAATATAAAAATATTAGATATTGTAGAACTATTAGAATCCAATGGATTTTGAATAAGTTTCGAGTTCATTTTCACCTTTATGATTAAGGCTTAGTCCCTTGTTATGATTAATTTAATCTTAATAATTTTATTAATTTTAATTAATTTTACAAATAATTTTGATCAAAAATTAGGTTAATATTTTGAGAAATTATAAATTAAGTTGTTTCCAAATATGGAATCCAAAATCAAAATTCTAATCACATAAGTGGAATAAATTAAATTAAAATTAATCTTACATATGGGTTGAAAAATAAGGAATTTTACAGAATTTTGTTTAAAATCATGCCATGTTTTTATATCCAATTCTAGAGTAAAATAGATTTCAATGAAATAAATTGCATTAAATGATATAAAATAGGTCTAATTATACATTAAAACCAAATAAAAACATAATTCACCTAAATAAATAATTATATGGAAAGTAGTTTTGAATTAAATTTTAATATTTTTCATTATTCATTAAAAAAGATCCAAAAATTGGATTTATAATAGGTTCTCCATTAAAAGGTGTAAAAAAACTCGGTTTTGTGTGTAAATGTACGCTAACTCAGTATTGTGTGTAGAGTAAGCTTAATTTTGGGGATAAATAATTATTAAAACAATATTCTAAAAGAAAAATGTTGTAAATTCTTGGGGTGTTACAGAGACAAAATGAAAATTCATTCTTCATTTTTTTATATTTTGAGACATGAAGGAAATATGTCTCTATTCAATAGGATGAATCCTTTGTTGTAGGATAATTATATTATTTAAAATAAAATTGTAAAATTATTTATTTATTAAATAATGAATTATTCATTTTTTCTTATGTAAAATTCCTCTAGGATACCGCAACATGAGATTCAGTAATTGAATGTATACTATCATACTTTTTAACTTGTATACTATCATTCATTGGAGGATCAACTGATTTTAATAAATCTTGATGAATCAAGAGTTGAATCCATCAACTGAATTGTATATTTTATTCTCAACCACCCATCTTCCCCAATATTCCATGAGAAATGGAAAGGGGAAAGGATTATAAAAAGGGTAAATATTTTTTAATATCTATTAATAGTAGTAACTCATACAATTATAATAATGTAATTTTCATTTTCTAGAATAATAATATTTTAATATTAATTTCAGTAATATGATATTTTAATATATCATTTAAAGATTCAGACCAATAAAGATAATTATAAAGGACCCTAAACATTGACGGTAGTATGGAAATTTTTTCTACTACTTTAAGAAAAAAAGAACACTTAGTTTTCATAAGAGGATATTAGGTGTGTGTCTATATTAATGAAATTATTCATCCTTTTATGGAATCGAGTAAGGAAGATTACACGGGGGGATGAATCATTGAAGTATATACTATGAGAGATGATTAATTTAATAACTGATTAACTTAAATCAAATGTATATGTTTATGTTTGGAATTTTTATGAGATCAACAAAACCTATATATAAGGACCTGACCTTAAAAAATTACATAATATTGAATTAAATGAATAATTCACATTGAGGATCTTTTCATGTTTAGAGTCATTGAAAATTAGGCCGTAACTATTACATTTCATTTAAAAAAAACAAAGTAGAAACTTCTACTCAGTTTCCAATTTTTCACAAAACAATAACTCTTTAAAAAAAGAGTCATGTCTAGTTCCATGTTTAAGAGAAAATGACTTTTCCTTGATCACATCCTTGACCCTATTCCACATTATGTCTCGTGAAATTTTTTTCAAAAACATAGGATGAGCATAAAAAGCGTAGTAAGAGATACACAAAGAAGGAAAACAGTTAGTTTTCCAAAATAACAATTAAACCATGAATACTTTAACATAAGTAATACTTTTCACATTTATGAAGTAGTAAATACTCTTCACTGAATAAAGGATCACTACTTACCCTTTTGTAACCAGAATATTACCATAAAACCCATATAAAGAACACATAACATATAAACGTAACTTGGGACATAAACATACTTAAATGGAATAACAATACAGTCGAATTCCACACATATCACTAAATAGAATAGCCATACAGATGACTTCCATACCCAATGCATTGGAGCTTATAACGTAACCACCCATTCTGGTTTTCACGGCACCACTCGTCATTTGGTTTATCACGTAACCACCTATCAAATGTCCAAGTACCATTATAAGATCATAACACATAAAACCATCATAAAGAAAGCCTAAATTTTCCACATTTCAATCAAATATTATCATTTAAATATATTGAAATAAAATAATCCTTTATCAAAACCATTTTGAATACCAAAATACGTAAAATAGTATATGGTACTTATTTTATTTTAAAAACATTACTGCTTATTGAGGAATCCAATGATAAAATAATACTTGTGGCAGTGGAAAAGTCGTTTTCACTAATTACATTAAAAGAAACATTCCTTTTTTCGTTTAGTAAAATGCTTCATAGATAATTATTCCCTTTGAAATATCTAGGGTGTTTATACATCGTATAAAAGAGAGTCGGGTATTAAAAAAGTATGAATCAATGAAAGGAGATTGAGACGAAGTCCCTTACCTTGTGTCCAACATGACTGGATTGTCCTTTAATCTCCTAAATAATAAAATAAAGTTAATTTCTACTTTCTTAAGAACCTTTTTCAAGTTTATTATTCCTTTTATATCACTTATTACCATGTTATAAACATTATGTTATCATTTAAGTTAATAAAGTTCGTTTTGTCAAAATTTGGTACTTGAGTAAAAAATGGACTACTTATTATTACACGTCGTTAATGTGGTCAAATGTTCATTATATAGAGATTTATATTCATGATTTTTATATCATATATATATTATATATTCAGTATATATATGTATTTATAATAGTACATAACATTTGTAGGTAAGAAATGAAATGCACCGTTCATGGAGACGGTAAGCCGTATGTACGCATGAACGCTACTATCATTTCTATTTCGCATTTTCATATAATTATTTCATAATGATACATAGTTATATTATAAATTATGTATAATATAATATATAATATCATTAACTTCATACTTTATATGTCCCACATATGGCATTAACGAGTCATATCACTTTGAGGGGGCGGTAGTCCGTACTTCCTCAAATGAAATTATGCCGTTACCAAAAATGGAAAGCATAAAGGTATTATATAAATTGAAAACATAGAAGCTTAAAGAAAAGATAAAAATAATATATATCATATATAAATATATTTTCTTCTTAATGGTAATCAGGATACGTGGTAGGATATAATCGAACAATCATCCTTTCATGAGGCGTTAATTTGCAATCCACAAAAATAGTAAGTTCTTCACCATTATATGGAGGTGTGTGTAAGTTTATTTATAATAAATATCATAACAAAATCCTATAATATTGGGGATACTGGTGTTTTTATAAAATAATAAAATAAAAAGAGTTTAGGGGTTGGAATGTAAAATAAAATAAAATAAGTAAAGAGAAATCGTTACATTTAATTTGGGTAACTCTCTTTGGCTTGAACCAAAATGGTTTTTTGAAGTTCCTTATGCCTATGTTAAGGCTTCTAGGTGTAAGAGAGGGATGTATGGAGCTTAATTGGGTAGATTTTGGACGTTCCAAAAGGCTTGATAGATTTGTGGAATTGGTTAGAAATGGTCACCTTTTATAACATGAAAGAGGGGCTCTTTAGGAAAGTGTGAAAATATTATTTTATTATAAAATTATATTCAGTTTCTAAAGGTCTAAAAGTCATTAGAGTCTACTATATGATTACTCAATGTAGAAATAAAATCATTCAATAATAATTGGACTGGTTTTGGATGTTATTTTAATATTTTTAATCTTATTTATATAAATTATTTATTAATGATTTAAACACTGCATCATTATTGTGTCATAAATAATTTAATTTATTTGATGTCTACATATTATAAAAAAATACCATGATGTAGGAAATTGTTTTATCTTTCCAATTAATATTTATAGTAAAAAATAGTACTTATATAACACCATATAATAATTAATTTACTAAAATATTTTTTATGTCATTTTTGCCTTTACTTTAAATTAATTAATCTAAAGTGTCATTATCATTCATAAGTGGCTCCATGGGGTCCCAAAAGTAATCCAACGATGTCCATGGTCAGTCGTTACTCATCCAATAAAGTTATGACAAGTTTTAATGTAATTTTGAATTATTATAATATTGTTTTTACCTTGAATTACCCTATTTACCTTTAATTGCGGTAAATAAAAGTCAAAAGTTACTATTCACTGAAAATTATTTTCATCTTATTGAACCACATTTTACTTAATAATAACAACCATGTATGTCGTATTTTCGAAATTAAATTCATAGAAGTGGTAAAATATCATTTAAATGAAGAAGTCTGTTTTTTTAACTACTACTAAGTGGTTTCACTGTTTATCAAAAATTGAATTTTTCATAAAAATACCAAAAAATCTGCCTAAGGTATATTTGATATTCGGAATTCAAAAATGATGCCTATTTTACCAAATTATAAACATATAATTTTCATTAATTAATTTTAAATTAATTCTCGTTGTTAAAACAAATAGCATGTTTTTAAGAAACAATAACTATCAAAAGATTGACACTTGTTTATGTCAAATTCAAAGTGAAATTAATTTCAATGAACAAAATTGGATTAAATGGTGAAAATATATTCTAATTACACTTTAAAAACAATTAAAAATATAATCTAACAATATAAATAAATTAGATTAAAATGTAGTTTTGAATTAAAATGCAATATTTTTCACTATTAATTAAAAATGAAAATTATCGGAAAAAATTCCAATAATATACAAAAGTAAATTTTGATGTCCCCATTATAAGAATAATTTTATTTGGTCAATTATAATGTATTAATGTGACCAAAAATATATTTAAATATGGTACACCATTAAAAGGCGGTAAATCGTCCATTTAATGTAAATTATGCTTAAAATTAGATTCATTCACATTTTAAGCTTCTAACATTTATTGGATAAATGTAAATACATTTAAAAAACATTTATAATCATATTTTAGTTAGTTAAGTTCATTCCTACCAATACAACGACTAGGAGTTAACTTCTATTTAAAATAATAATATTAATTTATTAGTGTGCAACCTAAGATTTCAAAGAAACCCGTTTTTTGCATATCTGGTATGCAATCAAACATAGAAACCCTTTTAAAGTAAAATTAATATTTAATTAATAAACATTAAGAAATATGAAAGTCTTTTATTCTTCATTTACCTAGGATGTTACATCCTTACCCCCTTTTGAAAATTACGTCCTCATAATTTTTATACACTTATAAATATAAGTTGGGGTATTTATCCCTCATAGAATTTTTAGATTCCCATGTTGCATCTTCAATCATATAGTTTTTCCACAAAACTTTTACCTGGTGAATTACTGTTTTCCACAAAACATGCTCTCTACGGTCAAGAATCTGGACTGGCTATTCTTCATGGGAGAGATTATATTCCAATTAAACTCCCTCTGGGATCAAAACATGCGATGGATCTGGTATATAATTTCTCAACATAAAAACATGAAGAACATTGTGTACCTAGTATAAACATAGAGGTTAAGCCACTTTGTATGCAACTGATTCATCTTTCTCCAAGATTTCATAATGTCAAATGAACCTCAGACTCAACTTTCCCTTCATAACAAAATTCATAACACTTTTCTATGGAGAAACTTTAAGAAAGAAATGATCACCTACCTCAAAAGAAATATCCTTCCTCCGGGTATCCGCATAAGTTTTCTGTCTTCTCTGAGCTGTTCTCATGGGATTCTGAATCAACTGAACTTTATCTTCCATATCTTCTTCTAATTCTGGTCCCATAAACTTCCTTTCACCTACTTCATCCCAAAAAGATGGAGTTCGACAATGCTTTCCATATAATGCCTTAAATGGAGAAATCTGTATACTGGACTGAAAAATGTTATTATAAGAAAATTAAATCAATGAAATATTTTGGTCCCAACATCCCTAGTAATCCAGTGAACAATCACGTAGCATATCATTTGAGGTCTAAATTGTTCATTATGACTCCTCATCTAATTGATGATGAAAATATGTACTAAAATTTAATTTAGTACCCAAGGACTTCTGAAGGCCTTTCCAAATGTTAAAAGTAAACCTAGGATTATGATCAGATTCAATAGAGAGGCTAACTCCATGCAACCTGACTATCTCTTTAACATACAACCGATCAATTTAATCTAGAGACAATGTATCTAGAATAGGAAGTAAATGACCATATTTAGTCAATAGATCAACTATAACCCAGATTACATTATTACCTTGATATGTCTTCAGTAATCCAACAAAAAATTCCAAGGATATAATTTTACATTTCCACTCTTCCACCAATAAAGACAGAAGAATTATTTTGGTAACTGTCGCTTTGTATTAACCTGCTGACAAGTCAAACACTTCACAGTAAAATCAGAAATCTCTATTTTCATTCCATCCAACCAGTAATACTCTCGAAGATCTCTATACATCTTAGTACTATCAGGGTGAACTGAAAACAAAAAACTATGAGCATCACATAACAACTCATTCTTCAAATGTGAATCCCAAGGAATATATAATCTCTTACCAAACCTCAAAACACAGTCATTATCAATGTAAAAATCATGCAACTTACCCTTCTGAACCATCTCTACCTTTTTATGAAACTCACTGCCTTCTTTCTATGCTTTCTTTATTCTACCTGATAGAGATGATTTCACTGACACCTGAAACAAAACAGAATAATTTCCTTCACCAAAAAATTCTATGCCAAAGTTCAACAAATCAAAAACCAAAGGATCTCGTTCCAAACGTAGCATGGTTAATGACACATTACTTTTTCGACTCAAAGCATTAGCCACTTTATTTTCTTTTCTCAGATGGTAATAGATCATGGAATCATAATCCTTGATTTATTCTAGCTATCTCCTCTGTCTCATGCTTAATTCATTCTGAGTGAATATATACTTTAAATTTTTGTGGTTAGTATATATTTCACATTTTACTCCATACAAATGATGGCTCCAAATTTTTAAAGTAAAAACAACAATACCTAATTCCAAATCATGTGTAGGGTAATTTAACTCATGAGTTTTCAACTAACGTGAAGCATAAGCAATTACCTGATCATTCTGCATAAGGACACAACCAAGTCCTTTCAACGAAGCATCAATGTAGGTAAATAATTCACCATCTCTAGAAGGCAGTTCCAAAACTGGAGCATTCGCCAATATTCATTTCAATTCCTGAAAACAATCATCATAATCTTTTTTCAAAATGAACATAACACCTTTTCAAGTTAACTTAATCATTGTACTAGATAACCATGAAAAATTTTCAAAAAACCTTCGGTAATAACCTGTCAAACCAAGAAAAATATATATCTCGGTAATATTTGTGGGTCTCGGCCATTCTTCAACAACTTTTGTTTTAGCAGGATCAATAGTTATTCCATTTTTTGAAACAATGTGACCAAGGAAAGAAATTTGTTGTAACCAAAACTCACACTTTCTGAATTTCCTGTAATGTTTCATTTGTTTTATGGTTTTCAAGATAACCCTTAAATGACTTTCATTTTCCTCTTTACTTTTAGAATAAACCAAAATATCATCAATGAACAAAACCACAAACATATCCAAGAACTCACAGAAAATTCTATTCATAAGATTCATTAATACATCAGGTGCATTGGTTAACCCGAATGGCATAACTAAAAATTCATAATGGCGATATCTAGTACAAAACATGGTCTTTGGAATTTTTTCATCCTTTACTTTCTACTGATGGTACCCCGATCTAAAGTCAATCTTTGAAAAATACTAAACTCCTTGGATCTGGTCAAACAAATCATCGATATGAGGAAAAGGATACTTGTTCTTTACAGTGATGTTATTCAATGCTCTATAATTACTGCAGATTCTCATTGAACCACCTTTGTTTTTAACAAACAAGAAAGGAGCACCCCATGGTGATGTGATAGGTCGAATGAAACCTATATCTAATAACTCATGCAATTGCTTCTTTAACTCTAAAAGTTCAATTTGACCAATTCAATAAGGGGGTTATGAAATTAGCTTAGCATAAATAACTAATTCAATAGTAAATTCAACTTCCTAATCATGTATTATTCCAGGCAACTCATTAGAAAAATCATCAAGGTACTCATTTACCACTAGCACATCATTAATCTAAATAGTTCCTTTATTTTCAAAAATATGTGCAAGGTAACATTCATTTCTATCTTTTACTATTTTCTCAGCTTCTGGATATGTTATCAAATGTAGAAGTTCATTCTTGTACACAAACTGTAAATCTATCTAAAATGAAACCTCTATAGCTCTGCAGTCAATCTTTGCTTGATAAACAGACAGCCAATCCATGCCCAAAATAACATCAAACCCTACTAGAGGCAAACCAATAAGGTTTGTATGTAGATTCTTCTCGCACACAAGGACCAAAAGGTTCTTATTTTTTATTTTGGTCTCATCATTTCAACTAGGTGTTTTTACAATGAGTTCTGTATTCATATAATGATATGGAATTACCAATTTTTTAGAAAACTTATAAGAAATGAAAGAGTGTGTAGACTCTGAATCAAACAAGACATCGACATAATCTGAACAATCAAATAGTATACCAGATACTACTTCGTTTGATGACCCAACATCTGCTGAAGTAGTTGAAATGTATTTCACCACCCCTTTATGCTTATAGTATGGCTGATTTCCCTCAGTTGAGTTCTTCTTTGGACATTCATTTGCATAATGACCCTTTTCATTAAACTTAAAATATCTTACTGATGGCTTTTCATTGCCTGCTTGATCATCTTCCTTACTATTACGAGCAATATAACCTGACCTACCACACCGAAAGCACTTCACTAACTTTGATAAACATTCCCCAGGATTATTTTTACCACACTTCTCACAAGTTGGATATTTAATTTTCTAACTCTAGGTTTCTTTGACGAATTCTTTCCCTTTTCCAGCCAACTGGACCTCTTATTCTGTTGTTTCTCAATGAACACATGATCATTGACAAACTCCATTTCCACCTTCTCTGCACATCGAAAACATTTTTCATAACTTTTGAACTCACGAGAGGCTATTTCTCTTCTAGATCATGGTTTCAGTACTCACTAAAATCGATTTATCTTAATATCAAGATCTCGGATGAAATTTGGAGCATACCTTTCTATTCAAGTGAATTTCTCATCATAAAGAGCCACTGAGTCATCATCCAGCCATAATTATAGGAATTGTTTTTCCATATTAAGACGAAACACCTTAGGAAAATATTTCTGAAGAAACATACCTTTGAATTCATCCCAATCAAGATAATCAATATCCTCACTATCCCTGAAATTTTTCACCATCAACCACCACTGATCAACTTCAACTTCAAAACCGTAAACAATGAGACTAACCATTTGATGTTCGGAACACCCCATGACATCCAAAATCTTCTCCAGTTCTTTAATCCACCCTTATGCTAGCACAGGGTCAGATGATCCTCTGAATGATGGGGGATGTTGTCTCGTGAAATGATCAACTACTGACATGTTCCTCTGCGGTTGATCTGGCTATTCTCCTACATGGATACCAATTTCATTTATATCCTGAGACAGTTGTGACATCACTAAAACAAACTATTCAGTTCCGATTCTAACCATCTCAGGTTGTTGATTTGGAAGGTTGTCTTCCTCTTGATGTCGTCCCAACGTAGCTTCCATGTTTCCTCTCCGGAAAACCATTCTGAACACATAAATATCTTAAGTGAAGTAACATGGTAATCTGTAAACGCTATATCATTTCAATATTACCATAAATTAATTTATGGAAATTTATTTAACAATACCCTAACTCCTAAAGTTGTCTAAACCGAACTTTGATACTAACTATAAGGACTCGGCCCTAAAACATTAAATAATATTGAATTAAACGAATAATTCACATTGAGGATATTTTCAAGTTTAGAGTTTTAGTGAATTAGGTCATAACTATTACAATTCATTTAAAAAAACAAAGTAGACAGTTCTACATAGTTTCTGTTTTTTCAAAAAACAAGAACTCTTGGAAAAAAAGTCTTGTCTGGTTCCTTTTTTAAGACAACATGACTTCTCCCTGATCCCATCCTTGACCCTATTCCACATTATGTCCTATGAAATGAATTTAAAAAACATGGGATGAGTATAAAAAGCTCAGTAAGGGATACACAAAGAAGGAAAACTGTTAGTTTTTCAAAACAACAAGTAAACCATGAATACTTTAACAAAAGTAATACTCTTAACCTTTATAAAGTAGTATATATTCTTCACTAAATAAAATATCACTAATTACCCTTTTGTAACCAAAATATTACCATAAGACCCATATAAAGAACACATAACATATAAAGTTAGCTTGGGAGATAAACATACTTAAATGGAATTACCATATGGTCGACTTTCACACATATCACTAAATGGAATAGCCATACGACCGACTTCCATACCCAATTCATTTAAGGTTATAACGTAACCACCCGTCCTGGTTTACATGGAACCACCCATAATTTGGTTTATCACGAAACTACCCGTCAAATGTCCAAGTACCAGTATAAAATAATAACACATAAAACAAAAATAAATCAATGATAACAATTTTAAATTTCAATAAAAAATCATCATATAAATATATTGACAAAAAATAATCCTTTATAAAGACTATTTTCAATAACAAAACACATAAAAGGGTATATGGTATTTATTTTGTTTTAAAAACATTGCGTCTTGTTGAGGAAGCCAAAGATCAAATAATACTCACAACGGCGGAAAAATCATTGTCACCGCTTACGTTAAAAAAATATTCCTTTTTGAAATTTGGCAAAATAATTCATAGAAAAAGATTCCCTTTGAAAGGTCAAGGGTGTTTATACAGAATATAAAATAATGTCATGTATTAAGACAAAATATGCCTCAATGAAGGGAGATTGAGATGAAGTCCGTTACATCGTGTCCAACTTGAATGGATCGTTCTTTAATCTCCTGAATAATAAAATAAAGTTAATTTATACATGCATAAGAACATTTTTCAAGTTTATTAATCCTTTTATATCACTTATTACCATGTTATAAACATTATGTAATCATTTAAGTTAATAACGTTCGTTTTGTTGATATTTGGTACTTGAGTCAAAAATGGACTTCTTATAATTTCATGTTGTTCATGTGGTCAAACGTTCATTATATCTAGAATGATATTCTTGATTTGGATATCATATATATCATATATATTCATTATATATATGTATTTATAATAGTACATACCATTTTTAGGTATGAAATGAAATGCACCGTTCAAGGAGACGGTAAACCGTATATACGCATGAACGCAACTTTCATTTCTATTTCACATTTTAATAAAATTAAAACATAATTATATATAGTTATATAATAATTACTGTATAATAGAATAAATAATATCATTAAATCCATTCTTTATACATCCCACATATGGAATTAACGAGTCATATCACTTTGAGGGGGAGATAGTCCGCACTTCCTCAAATGAAATTATCGCGTTTACCCATAATGGAAACCATAAAGGTATGATATAAATGGAAAATACAGAAGAATAAAGAAAACAAAAAAAATAATATATATCATATATAAATATAGTTTCATCTTATTTTCCACCATGATTGGTGGTAGGAGATAGTTGAACAATCCTCGTTTCGTGAGGCGTTAGTTTTCCATCCACAGAAACAGTATGTTCTTCACCCATTAGATGGAGGTCTGTGTAATTTTAGTTCGAATACTTCTCATAAAAACATCCTAGTATATTTATGATACTGGTGTTATAATAAAATAAGGGAATAAAAAGAATTTATGGGTTGGAAATATATAATAAAAGAAAATAAGTTAAGATAAAATGTTTTCATTAATTTCGGGGAATCCCTTTGGTTTGAACCAAAATGGTTTGTTGAAGTGTCTTATTACTAAGGAAAGGCTTATAGGTGGAATATAGGGATGTATGATGATTAATTGGGCAGATTTTGGATGAGCTAAAATGCTTTAGAGGTGTGAGGAATTGGTTAGAAATGGTCTCTTTTTATAAGGGGGAGGAGGGTCTCTTTAGAAAAGTGTGAAAATATTATTTTATTATATAATGATATTTGGTTTCTAAAGGTCCAAAAATAATTTGATTCAAAGATAAGATGACTCATGGTATAAATAAAATAATCCAATAATATATAAACATGTTTTGGATGTTATTTTAATATTTATAGTCTTATTTATTTAAATGATTTATTAATGAGGTAAACACATCATCAATATTATGTCATAAATAAATTAATTTATTCGATGTATAAAAATTATAAAAAAATACCATGATGTATGGAATATTTTTATCTTTCCAATAAATATTTATAGTCAAAACTATTACTTATATAACACCATATAAAAATTAATTTACTAAAAGAGTTTTGTTTAGGTCATTTTTGCCTTTACTTTAAATTAATTAATCTAAAGTGTCATTATCATTAATAAGTGGCTCCATGGGGTCCCCAAATAGAACCAAGGATTCCCATGGTAGAACATTACTTATCCAATATGGTTAGGAATGTTTTGAGGTAATTTTGAATAATTTTAATATTTATTTTACCTTGAATTACTATATTTACCTTTAGCTATGGTAAATAAAAGTCAAAAGTTACTATTCACGAAAAATAATTTTGATCTTATTGAACCAAATTTTACTTACTAATAAAAACCATGTATGTCGGATTTTCAAAATTCAATTCACATAAGTGGTAAAATTTCCTTTAAATTAATCTTTCAGTTTTTTTAACTACTACTAAGTGGTTTCACTATTCATCAAAAATTGATGTTTTACTGAAAATTACCAAAAATTCAGCCTAAGATATATTTGATATTCTGAATTAAAAAATGATGCCTATTTTTTCAAACTATAAACATAGAATTGGAATTATTTAGTTTAAAATTAATTCCTGTTGTTAAAACAAATAGCATGTTTTTAAGAAAAAATAACTATCAAAAGATTGACACTTGTTTATGCCAATATTCAAAGTGAAATTAATTTCAATGACAAAAATTAGATTAGATGGTAAAAATATATTCTAATTACACTTTAAAACCAATTAAAAATATAATATATCCATATAAATAAATTAGATTAAAACACAATTTTGAATTAAAATGCAATATCATTCACTATTCATTAGAAAATGAACATTATCGGAAAAAATTCAATAATTTACACATAGTAAAATTTGATGTCCCCGTTATAAAGAAGGATTTTATTTTGTTAATTAGAATGTATTAATGTTACCCAAACTATATTTAAAGAGGGTTCTCCATTAAAAGGCGGTAAATCGAACATTTAATGTAAATTGTGCTTAATATTAGATTCATTCTCATTTTAGTCCTCTAACTTTTATTGGATAAGTGTAAGTACATTTAACAAACATGTATAATCATATTGTAGTTAGTTTTGTTCATTCCCACCGATACAATGTCTAGGAGTTATCTTCCATTTAAAATAATAATATTATATTATTAGTGTGCAACGTAAGATTTCAAAGAAAACTGTTGTTGCGTATCGTGTACGCTATCAAACATAGAAAACCTTTTAATGTAAAATTAATATATAATTCAAAAAAATCAATAAATATTAAAATCTCTTATTCTTCATTTACCTTGGATGTTACACTATATTTTCTTCCTGCCCAGATTCTCCACCACCTCATTCGTACCTAATTGTGTATTATAAGTTTCATGTTAGGGATCTCCATGTACATAATACAGAGTATAGATTTATAACTTTTATGGTATTAACTAAATTATCAATATATTCATTCGGTTCAATTTATATTATTCTTGATAAAAACATCTCTACTAACATTTCCAACTGAGGAGGTGGCCATAGATGGAGATAATAAGGGGAATGTTTGTACTCTGGCCAACTGGACTTATTTCTTGGTTAAAATGTTCGGTATGTGATGTTTTCAAATATTTATTTACTTTTTATTTTAACTTTATTGTTATTTTTACATAAATTTAGCATATATAGGATTATATCAATTCAAATGAATTAGTAGGAAATAAAAATAATGTTTCAGGAATCAGTACCTTCAAATATTTATGAGGTTTTTGATGGGTTACCAAAATTATATTATAAATAATATATGTTTTATCCAAATTATGAGTTTTCTATGACCAATTACTTATACAGGAGATATTATTCATTAATAATATTTAGAAAATATATCATGAATCTGTTTAATTGAGAGGATCCATCCATATCCTTTTTATAGTTGTTTTCTATGTAAGTGAATTTCAATTTCTATTTTTTGTAAATAGATATAACTTATAGTGATTAAATTTATTAATTATTTGATTCGGTATATCTAAAAATATTTTATCAAAATTAATATAACTTCTTTTTATCATTTCACTTATACAAAATAGCTTTTAACACGTATAAAGTATATGAAATATAATGACTGTGATAATTATAAATATGAAATATCAGTATACTGTGATTTGTTGTTAGTTTCTTACATTCCTTAGAATATAATAAGAATATAATATAATCATGAAATACTGTTTCTATAATTCCTTAGCCTTAGACAATAAATAAACTTATTTTTAGGTAAATAATTTTACTTTTATTCACCTTGAAGATCTTTTCAAGTATAGAGTTTTAGGGAATTATGCCATAAATATTATATAATAGAAAAACAAAATAAAATGTGGATAATTATGATTAGTATCTGTTTTCCCCATAATATAGTACATTTAAAATAAATAATGAATTATTTTCATGAAAAATATCCATAACATTCAGCAGGATTTCATTATTTACCTACCCATCCTTAAACACTGTGAAAATATATTAAAAACATGGGATGGGAAAAAAATCTCACTATGGTATATAAAAAGAAAGGAAACCATTATTTCAATAAAAAAATGAAAAATCATATAATGGTTAAATTCACCCTTAAATATATTAGAGAATATGACATATAACATTTTAACAAGAAAAATAACACACATGTTTCTCAAATAAAATCAATAAACCCCATATAAAGAAATTAAAACAACTTTAGGTGACTCAAAGAATCATATACATAAAACCCTTTTAATTAGAATATCCATAAGGAATACTTCCCACATTATCATTTCAAATGCATTGGAGATATATAATGGGGATAACCATTTTTATAAGTTATATATGGATCACCCATTTCTCATTAGCTATAATGGGGATCCACTCTTCGTATAAGTTATGTTGGGCTCACCCATGAGCTATAATGGGGCTCAACCATTTCTATATACTATATCAAACTCACACATTTCATATAATTCTATATTACCATATCAAGAGTAAAACACACTCATCATAAAAAAAATTTAAAAACCCTTTTTAATCCCATATGAAAACACATCCGGATAAAAAATACCTTTCTTATTGAGAACCCATTTCAATACATAAATATCCCTTTCATTATAAAAACATTTTAAATACCAAAATAAACAAATAAAAGGAAATATGGATTCTATTTTAATAAAACATGTATTCCTATAACGTAATATTTAAATAAAATAAAATTCAATATGACATGGAAGGTCATTATCACCATACTTTAAAAGAAGTATATTTCATTTGTCATTTATCAAAACCTTACCTTTAAGACAAATAAAAATATTTATTTTCAAATAATTTTTTTTAAATTAAAATTAGGAAAAAAATAAATTTATAATCCTTTTATATCCTCAAAAATTAAAAATTAAATAAAAATAAAAAATATTTAAATGGAGATTTTTTTTTTGAAAATTAAATCTTTAAACATTCAAAGTGTCTCATACCCCTGGAATATTTAAATCATAATCCCCATGATAGAATAAAAATTAAAAAAACATTAAATGAAATTATAATAGTTGAAATAGAGATATATATTTTCATAAGGGATGTATATATACCATAATACTGAATAGGGGTGCATATCATCAAGAAATTCATCAATGAAATGATATTGAGATGAGATCCTTTACAAATTAAGAAACACTTGAATCATAATCATAATTAAATAATAACATTAAAAAATTCTCAGACTATCATGTGAATTGATAAATTAATGATATAACATGAAAAGGGAGATGTATATAGTTCTCAAAAAATAATAAATGTTCATAACATCAAGACATGTTTCAATGAATGAAGACTGAGACGAAGCCCCTCAAAAATGTGGTAGCATTTGAACCAGAAACCCCAAAGTTAATAATCCCCAAATAAAATAATTAAATACCATGAATATAAAATAATTCATTGTATAATACATCAAAAAGGATTATTATATATGTCACAAAAAATAATTATGTATTTCATATTAAATGTATCTCTTACATGTAAAAAGCGTGATGAATAATCCCTTACCTTGAGTCCCACTTTTCATGTCTGTCTTTAACTTCCCATTTTTCAGGTAAATATTTTGGTTTGCACCAGAGGTCTTCCAAGGTTGGATTTATGCCCCAATTTATTCTTTTATGATGATATTAGGGATGTTTGGAGCTTATTTGGGTAGGGTTTGGATGATCTAAAAGGCTTCAGAGTTGTGAAGAGGGGAGAATAGTGAATGCCTTTTTATAGTGGAAGAGGAGTGTCATTCTTGTAAATTCCAATATTAAACACTATTGGGAGGTATAATTTACCTAATGTGCATAAAAATAATAACTTATTAAGTAATGTGGATTTATTTTCAAGCCACACTCACACCATAAAAAACAAAATCAATTTTAGCATTTGTTCCATAGTCCTTAGGTATTCTTTTTTATTTGGGTTTTTTCATTTAGGTTGCATGTTTTCTAACCTATGTAATTATTCAATTAAGACTAAATTAATGTTATAAATATCATAAAATTTATAATCCATTATTTTAAAATATTATATCTAATTTTTTAAAATAAAAAACATATGTGTGTTGGAAATTAATTTTAACAACAATGCATGTACTGTTAAAAAACACTACGTTAACCCTAACTGCACTAACAAAGGTTTTACTATTTATAGGTCAAAATTTTAAACATAAAAGATAAATTGGTACCTTATTGGACTATATTTTATATATATTAACTCTATGAATCACTAGGTAGAAGACAACATTTTTAGTAATTTTAAATGATTTAATAAAATATCATTATTTTTTAAAATTATTAACAAAATAAAACCATGTGTTGGAATTTCTTAAGAATTTATTATAATTATATCATCTCTAGAAATTAAAATATAATTTTTTAAGAAAACAATAACTCATATATTTTCCAAAAAATATTTATAACCAATCCTATGTAGCATCTTCCCTACTTCAAATATTTATATGTGTTAAAGTCAAGAGAGGTTCCTTTTTTGTATTTTTCTTTACTTTACTTATTTTATATGTAATATTCAAGGAATAGTTTCCCAATATCTCATAAAAATAAATTATAACTTGGTGAGGGTATAAATATGTCTATCCAATGGGTGTTGAAAAAGTTTTGGGTTATTTATACACCTTCAATCTAAGTTTAATCATTAAGTAACCTTCTTTTTAACTTAACCAAAATAATTAATATTAATTAGATTAAATAATATTGGTAAAAACCAAATTCGAAATTATTAGAAATTATAAATAATTCTTGTTGCAAATATGGAATCCATTTTCCAAAATTATTATAATAGAATTGGAAGAAACTTGTTTAAAATTAACCCTATAGATGGGATGAGACTATGGGTTTTTTAATTGAAAATTTCAAACATTTGACAAGATTTTATATCCAATATTAATGTGATATTTGATTAAAATGAACTAAATTTCACTTATTGATTTAAAATTTAATTAATTAAACTTTTAAAAAAACCATAACATAATTTAAATATATAGATAAATTAGGTGAAAATCTGTTTCCAATTAAAATTCATTATTTTTCAATATTCACAAAAAATGAAACATCCTAGATAAATAAAAAAATTAACCAAAAGTAAATGTTGATATTAAAATTTCAAAAATAAGGTTTATTTTTAAATAAAAAAAATTATAAAACTATCAAAATTTATTTTTAAAATAGGTGGACCATTAAATAGTGGTAAAACTACATTTACGAAAAATACGGTTTTATAGCGTAAATCGGGATTTATTCTTATCTTATGCCTTTAAAATAGATTAGATCAATATAAAAACATTTTATATTTTTAAAATATATATCTTCAGTGATATTAAAACCCTCTAATATAATATCCAGTCAATAACTTCCATATTAAATAATAATATCAACAGTATATTATTGTTTGGTAAGACTCAACCTAGCATGTAAGAAAAGTTATCAAAGAAACTCGATGTTATGTGAAATGAAAGATAAACATCATGTTTTTTATAAAAAAAGTATAAATTTTTTATTGAATGTAACTCAATATATCAAATTATTTAAATAAATTTGAAAGAATATATTTCATAAACTCTTATGGTGTTACATCAACCCCCTTAAAATGAATTTCACCCTTGAAATGTGTATTTTTTATAAAATTATTAAAATTTCAACAATTGATTTATTGAAACCCGCATCATGAATAGTGATAATAAAACATCCTCTTATAAAAGGAAAATTAGGAATCATATTGATCACTTGATGTTATGCATAATAGTGATTCCAAATTAGGTAAACATTGGTGGGAAATTTAAAGATAGTGTTGGAAGGGAAAAATAATTATCGTGGACTAATAAGAAGTGGTATATAACATGTTCAAGAATAAGTCAATGAAAAAAAAACAAAAAATATATATATGTGGAAAATTTCATTCATATCATTTGAAAATATGTTAATAAGATAACCTTTTTTGTCTTCAAGACCCTTTTCCAAAAGATGAAGGATTCTTTAACCATCTATACTAAGATAATAAGGAAATATATGTACATGATGAGTATATATTAATTATTTTATCATTTTACACCACAAGAGGATCTCTTTTTTCAAACAATGAGTATCAAAAATGAATTTTCATGCTTGAATCACTAGAATCATCTTTTTATGAATTATATACTCCTCAAAATAAAAACATGATATTAATCCTAACTTTTGATATTAACCAAAACCAAAATGGTTAGCATATAGTAATATAATTCAAACATTATTGTGATGAGATAATTCATTGATCTCTAAATTTAAATATTAATAACTAATTTTAAAATTAAATAATTCAATATATATTACCATAATGGTCACAAATACAAGTAATCGTACATCCACACAAGTAATGTTATTCTTCCTCAAATAAGTTTTAAACATATACATTAGGAATATATAGGAACTCAAAAAATTTATCTAAATGTATTTCCATTATTTAAAACAATAAAATCAGGGTGCTTAATACATTGGGATTGTGATCAAAATTTTATAAATATCAATCTCTCTGGGGATCTCACCACTTCACTAGATGTCACAACGTCAACTATAGAATTAACAAATGATTTTTCTGTAACTTTTTGTTTTTGATCACGATGATTTCCACTCTGATTAAGTTTCTTTGTAAAAACGTTAACAGGATTTCCCAACTCATTTTAGCTATAGAATATTAATATTTTTTGGATATATCTTATGTTTTGTAGGATTTTTAAGACCATTCCCCTTGAAATCTGTACCCTGTTACAAAACATACCACAGTGGTAACACATTCTAGATCTGGACACACATTCCCCAAAATTTATTTTACCACACTTGGAACAAGGTTTAGGATTTCCTCTAGAATTATTATTTTCTTGATTCTCAATTTCTTTCCATCTTGTCCATTTATTAATCTTTTTAACTTGTGTATTGTATGGGTCAGAAAACACCAATACAATATTCTCATCACCATGAACCAAATTTCCTAAATTTTAAATTCTACCAATTATAAATATATTTATAGACATGGGTTCAATGATAAGGAAAATATATTAATTTTACTTTCAATGTATTCAATAATTTCTAGCACCTTACATGCAAATATAGTGATGTTTTCTTCATATATAGCCAGAGAATATTCATCTTTTTGCCTCAACTCATATAATTTTTTCTCCATCTTAATCTAATCATCCAAAGGGAAATATTTTTTAGGGGATTTATCCATGAATATTTCTCATTCTATGGAATCTAGATCATATTTATCTTTAGTATTCATACCGAAATTCCACCATCAATCATCTTCCCCTTTAAAATGATAAATGGAATGTTTTACCTTTTGATATTCTAAATATCCCATGACTTAAAATATATTCTCCTATTACTTATTCCATACATCAACTACCACTAGGTTTGATGTTCCATTGAATGATGGATGATGTTCCCTCATGAAATTATACTCCATCATCATGTTCCTTTGTGGTTGGTCGAGTTATTATTTAGCATGGATACCACCACCATTTATAGCTTGTTTCAACTAATCCATAGATGTAACAAAATGATCAGTTCTAATTCAACAATTAGAGGATATTGATTTGGAATTATTTTCTTCCTTGATTCCTCTCCACTATAGTTTTCTAATTTCCTATATGGAAAATAATTCTTAAAAAAATATTCTCTATATGAATCAATATGGAAATATTTAAATTATTTATCATTTCAACTTAACCATAAATTAAGATATTATTGGGGAATTATATTAACACTATACTAACCTATAATGTTATCTAAACCATTACTTTGATACCAAATTTAAGGCTCTAACCTTAAACATTACATAATATTGAGTTTAGGTCAAAAAGTTTTCTTTCTTTCACCTTGAGGATATTTACATGTTTTGAGTTTTAGATAATTAGGCCACAACTCATACAAAAAAACCATAAAATAAAAAATGGACAACTTCTATTACTATAAATTTTTACCATAATATAAACCATTTAAATTAAATCAAGAATTATTTTCATGGAAAATATCAATGACATTCATCTTAACTTCTTCCTTTCCTTTTCCCATTCTTAAACCCTGTAAAAACTTTTAAAAAACATGGGATGGGAATAGGCATCAGTAAGGGGTATAAAAATAAATGAAAGGGTTATTTCAAAAAAAAACATGAAAACTCATATAAAATATACTTTTATCATAAATTTTATTTGAGAATATCAAATAAATAATTTTTACATGAAAAATTAATACACATTATTTTCAATGAAAATTATTAGAACCCATATAATGTAATCAAAACCCCTTTAGGTGACTTAGATAATCATATACATAAACCCCTTTAAAACCCATTTTAATGGGAATGAACATAAGGATAAATTCCAAAAATATCATTACCCAATGAATTGGAGATCTATAATGGTGATCACCCTTCATATAATCTTTATTGGGCTCACCCATTTTCAATACCCAGAAACCATTTTCATTAAAAACCCATTTTCAATAACAAAATAACCAAATAAAATTAAATAGGGGTTTTATTTTATGGAAACATGTAATCATTTAATGTAATCTACAAATAAAATAAAATTTATTAATACATGAAATTTAATTTTTTCATTAATTTAAAAGTAGGACCTTTCATTTTTTGTTTGTCAAAACATTCCTTTTAAGAGACGTAAAAGGATTATTTTTTTAAAAAAATAAATGCGGTTAAAATTAAACATAAAATTTCATTTATAATCCTTATATATATATAAATTATTATGTAAAATAATATCATGAATATTGATATGGAGAAATGTATTTTAGAATTAAATCTTTAAATATTCAAAGAGTCCCATACCACTTTGAAAATTTAAATCACAAGCCCCAAGAAATTATAACATTTACCAAAACATTAAATAACATGATTATAGATAATATATGAATATATAATGTCAATGTTTTTTTATATAAACCTTATGAAATAATAAAGGTTCATATCATCAAGAACTACCTTAATGAAAGGAGATTGAGTTGAAATCCCTTACCACATGAGAAACACTTGAATCATAAAATTCATTAAATAATGACATTAAAAAAGAATTAAAATATAATGATAATAGAAAAACTCATTATATAAAACTTCATAGAGTTATTATATACACCATATAAAATAATAGATGTGTATAACATCAATATACACCTTAATAAAAGGGGATTGAGACAATGCCCGCCACAACTGCGGTAACATTTCAATTGCAGACCCCAAAAGTAATAATAATAAAATGAAACATTTAAATACGATGAATATAAAATATTTCATTATATAATATATAAAAAGGTTACATAGATATTACGAATAAAATAATTAAGTGGTTTATATGACATTTATCTTATAGATGTAGAAATGAGATGAAAAATTCCTTACCTTGATTCTGACTTGTCACGGGTGTCTCTAAATTCTTATTTTTATAAAAATCATTTTTTAACCTAGGGTGTTAATTTGTTTGAATTATTCCATATTTTAGGTTTTTGGTATGAGAATAGGGCTTTTGGGAGCTTATTTGGGTTGGGTTTTGAGGATCCAAGATGGTTTATATGTGTTAAAAGAGGAGATGAGTGAATGCGTTTTTATATTGGAGGAGGAGTGACATTTTTATAAATAAAAAAGGTAAACAGTATTGAGAGGTCTATCTAACATAATGTTCTTAATAAATGATAAATAATGGATTAAATAGGATTTATGGTTGATCCACACTCAAAAAAACATAAAATTAAAAAAAATTGTTCCATAGTCTTTAAGTTTACTTTTTAACTTTTGGTTTTTCATTTAAGAAGCTTGTTTTCTAACCATTTTAATTCAACCATTAATAATAAATTAAAGATATAATAATTAGAAACATTATACCCAATTATTATAAAATAGGAAATAAAATTTAGAAAATAAAAATCTGATATTTATTGGAAATTCTTTCTAACAGAAACACATATAATGCGCATAAACACTACTTTAACCCGAACTATTCTTACAAAGATTTTAATATTTATTGGTAAATATTTTAATTATAAAATATGAATTTTCCCATTAATGGGCCATATTTTATATTTATTAGGACATAAAAATAAACTGGAATAAGAAAATGGTTTTAGTAATTTTAAATTATTTCATAAAATATCATTTGTTTTATATTTTTATTGACTGAATAATCCATGCATTAACGTTTCATAAGAATTTAATGTAATTATATAAAATATAAAAAATAAATATAAATTATTATCCTAATTATAACTCATTTCTCTTCCATAATAATATTTATAACCAAACCTATGTAGCTTTTTCCCCACTCAAAATCTTTACATGTTTTAAAGGCAATGAAGGTTATTTTTTTCTTTTTCCTTAACTAATTATATTGGTCACTTTCAAGCAATAGTATCCAAATAACTCTGAAATATCTATAATAATGGTTTTAGGGTAAAACTATATCCATCCAATAGGTTTTCGACATGTTTTGGTTGGTTTATACACCTAATATTCTATGTTAAATCATTAAGTATGTTTTTTACCATAATGACTCTAATTAATTTTAATTAAATTCTCTATTATTTTTGGTAAAAAACTAAGTTGACCATATTAAGAACTATATTTTATAATGATTCCAAATATGGAATCCATTTTTCTAAATTCTAATCAATAAATTAGAGGAAATTATTTTAAAATTAATCTTGCAGATAGGATGAGTCAACGGGTTCTAAAGAGAAAAGTTCAGAGGTTTGGAGTATTTTTACATCCAATTTCAAATTAAAATTGATTAAAATAAACTAAAATAGGATTATTTATTTAAAAATGATCTAAATATACTTTTAAAAAATTAAAACTGTAATACAACTATATAAATATGTTAGATGATAAAGTTGTTTTCAATAAAAATTTAGACTTTTTCAGTATTCCTCAAAACATGAAACATCTCAGAAAAATAAAACAAATTAACCAAAAGTAAATTTTGATATTAAATTTTAAAAAATTAAGATAATTAATTAACATAAAAATTATAAAATTGTCAGAATTCAGTATTAAAATAAGCATTCCATTAAATGGTGGTAAAACCAATTTTAAGAAAAATACAGTTTTAAGCATAAAATTGGATTTATTCTTATCTTATTCTTATAAAATCTATTGGATGAATGTAAAAAAATCAATTTTTTAAAAATTATATAGTGAGTCATATTCACACCTTTTAATATAATTTCTAGGAAATTTCTTCCATATTAAATAATAATAGGAGCAGTATATTACTGTTTTGTAAGACTCATCCATGTGTGTAACACAAGTGATCGAAGAAACTAGATGTTACGTGAAATGAAATATAAAATTGGTGTTTTATAGAATGAAATATAATATTTTTATTGTGTGTAACACAAGCTATCAAATAATTTAAATAAATTTTGAATATTATATTTCATAAAATCTACAGATGTTATAATTCATTATAATATTTATAAAATTGACATTTTTATATTATAGTTTTCATTGGATGTTATGTGTATTATTTTCACATAAAATTCTGAGGTGTTATTTTTTACCTTTACTAAGAAAATTTTATGAACATATTCGGTTTTTTTATTTTTATGTTCATTATTAATTAACTAGTTCTTTAACATTTAAATTTTCTTGTTACCCAAGTTTTGGTAACGAATATATGAAATTATAGGTCATGTAAATGGTCAAAAATTGTTGTATATCAATAAGGATTCTAAACAAAATTAAACATGTTAAATTGTATTTAGATAACTTTTAAACTTATTGATGTTTGTATTGTCTTATAAATATAATGATTCTTATTTACATAGATTTTTTATAACAGTAGTATCTTTGAAAAAAAAGTAATTTTTTTTTGTTTTTATTATGATTTAAGATTCATTTATGTGATTATCATCGCTGAAATTATGGAATATTGTCAAAATTTTAGTTTCATTACCACTCTAATGTATTAAACCAATAGGTTGTAGTATTAATTATATGAAATTCACTATTTTTATAGGATTTTAATGATGTTACATCATTAAAGGATGAAGAAATAGACCAAATTCATTGTTTTTTAAAATAATTTTATAGGCATGCTTTACTTTTAGATATATATAATTAAAAAATATAAGAATTTTTATTTTTATTCTAGATAAATTGTTTAAAAGGGTATTTTTGGTCTTTTTAACTATTGTATTCTTCTGTTTATTGTATTGTAATTCGTGTTATAGGTCTTGGATGGAAGTATTTAATAATATATTTAAAAAAAATTGGTTTAACATAGGTTATTTTTAAAAAAGACATTTAATGAATATATAAACATATGGTTTCTAGATAAACTAAGATCGAATAATTAATTCAATGTGAATATATACCGAAAATTATATTGAATATATGAAAAAAAATTATTTTATTTGAAATTTCAATGCTAGTTTGTTGAAAATTGATGATGTTAGTATGTTTTCACATCATTTTTCAAGTAATTGATGTTGAAAAATATTTTGAGAATTAGTTTTTTATAAACAAATATTGAATGTTAAAATAAAATCAGTATTTGTTTCAAACATTGAATGTTAGGTAATGAATAAACTGAATTTTAATGTTTGTTTCAACAAAAATTTTAAATAAATAAATTTTAAACACTATTTTTTAATTTTGATTAAATTGAAGTATCTTTTAAATGAAAAAAAAAACATAATATGAAAATCCTTTTTTCCACCAATGCATTGTTTTGTTATATAATACCCCAATCTAATTCATTGGGTCCGGGCTAGAGTTCCACATAACCTCATGCACACCTCCCCTTTTTGAAAGAGGTTAAAATCCATTATTCAGGGCCAAAAGGGACTTATTGGAGAGATTATTCTAATAGTATTAGGTAATCATTATGGTAGAAAATGTAAGGGATAATAATTGAATCAAAAATTGAAGAATACATAAATCATCAAAAGAGATATAGGAAAAAGATATACTTACCCGTCAAAGAACAATATGAAGTATTAGTTACATAATCGAAAATGAAAAAAGGATATCAACATTTTATGTGTCAATGGATGAGATAAAGTAACTCTAGAAATAAAAATATACATCTATACCTGATGCCCATCATCCAACACCTAGAATCCTCCTATAATTCCTTCTCAACTGCGGACCGTAGGGCCCTTTACCTTAACTAAATCCTTAGTCATAAATATAAATACACACTAAGATTCCCATGAAGGTTGTGAGTATAAACCCTAGTATGAAACATATAAAATGTATTTAACATAAGTGTATAATCTATACTGGTTCATTCCGAGAAAATAAATGAAGCACATATAAGAAATAAGTATATCAAACAAGCATAATATATAATTATGAGTCCATGGGGACTGAATCTGCCTACTCCAAATTCATAGTAGATGGAATTTCAACCATTCTCCTGACACATCCCCCTCAATGTTAAATTCAATATATAAGTATAGAATATCCTCCTTTAAGGGATAACCCATCTACATACTGACCAAATATCTAACACATCCATATTAATGCGATATTTCATATGGATTAACATGCACACTCAACTATAGATTATAAAGGAATGAAATATGAAATATATATATATATATATATATATATGATAAGAGATTAATATCACTTGATATAAAAAAATATCTGCATTCATCAAAAATCCACCTGCAAGAAAAGATCAATCATATGTCTCACAAGGCTACACGCACTGCATGAAATAAAAAATCAATAATAGGCATCAAAATCTATAAACATACTCCAAAAATTCATTCTAAGAACCTATATAAACACTTTCTAATGATATTGACAACCTACCTAGGGATTAATATTGTTTAGATGAAAAGTGTTATTGTCCAATTCTAATTCCAAATATTTGAATATTGGTTCCAAATTGGATTTGGAAACATGTTATCAAACTAATGTCATAGTGTCTAAATGAGGAGAAAAAAATGATATGAGAGAGCCTCAAAACAACATAAGAGAGATATTAGGGTGCTAGGGGAGGTTGGTTACCTGAGAGAGTAAGAAAAATGTTTATGTTTGTGATTTTAATAAAACTTCATATAACCCACCTGTTCTAACTAGGCTCAGAGAGATACCATCATCTTTCTGGTGGTATCCACCAGATAGTTGGTGGTTTCACAATAGAAGCACTTATGCCCAGGAATCCCACTGGATGTCTAGCGGGATTTGTTTCATTATTATAGCTGATTTATCCCCCACTATGTGACGCTCTAAAAAATATTTATTATGTTCAAACACAACATACTCAAAGTCGATCACATGTGTAGGATCAGGCTTATACCTCTAAATATGAGACATGTGGAACACATTATACATATGTTCATACTATGAAGTACGATCTAATAATTATACCACCATACTGATGTCTTTTATGATCTTAAATGACCAAAAGACCCGTTATTTTATTTTACCATATTTATACAATCACATATGCACTAATTTAGGGGACATACATTAGAAAACATTATCCCCCATAGTGAAATCCAAGGTTTTACTCATTCAACCGATAGATGATGGATATCTACATTGAGCTATATCCAGTTACTTCTAAATCTACTACACCTACACCAAGGTCTCATGATCCATACTTATCCTAAAAATTGTATATTCAACTATCTCAATCTGGAATAGTTTTGAACAATATGACCTTCTATATAGAACCTCAAAAGGATCCATCTTAATTTAGGATTCGAAACTATTTTTGTAGGTGATCATTATCAAGTCCATGTGATAATACCAAGCTACTTTGAAATCCAAAAAACAATCCTAATATATATCCTCTAAATGATATATCATCCTCTCTAATATCTTGTTGGTATAATGATGATTATCCATACAGATCCACTACTGATTCCATATATCCTTCTATAAGCCCTTCCAAAACTATGAGGTGAACCAATAATTCATATTCGATACCTTAGTTGAATGAACTCAATTGAGTCTTAATATCTTCTAGACATAGATATTTTCATGATCATCTACTATGGTAGTCTCCCTGATTGGTAAAAAATGATCCACTATGGTGAACTGATCCTCTATAACCCGCAAACAATATCAAAATCTAGGTTTCCTGGTTAAACATAGCGTTAAATCCATCTTGGCCTCATCCCACCACTACATAGTCACTTGAAGGGGGTGAATAAATGCTCTAGGTATTTTATGGTTGGGCTTGATCCTATGATAAGTTAAACAATGGATGAAAAGGTGAACACAGTCCATTTTCATGTAAGACCACTAGAATTTTCATTTCATATCATGATACATTATTGTAAATCCTTAGTGAAAATACCATTCTAAAGCTTGAGAGTATCTAATTGAATATTCTCTTAGAGAAGAAGGAAAAATCACAATATGATGAACCAGAAGAATATCATGTCTATATATGGGTTTTCCTAGAATTAATTCATTTTCTTCTAACTTCTCATGCATCATGATATACTCTATATCCAACTCATGTCTTACCTCTACTCACTCCACGAATGTGGATGTGATCACTAAGGTTGATCATGTCATCACACCTTAATCCTCAATTATCCCCATGTTCTAGTATTCCATAAAATCCATTAGATTCTATCATGATTTTGACATCTGATCTCCAACTTCATGCACCCTATTACTAAGAGAATATAAAGAAAATTACCTTTTCCTTCGGTTTATTCCATCTAAAAGTAAAATGTCTTCATGTATTCATTCCAAAACCTTTTATGAAGATTTAGGTCTCCTTGGATAAAATATTATGTATACATATTTGGTTAGTATATATATCAAATCCCCCAACAAAGAGGTTGTTTTAACTATATTTCAATGAATTAACCATAGATTAAAACTCTATATCATGATTATGGTGGTTTCTCTTGTGGGGTCATATTTTATGAGACCTATAAGATACTACATTATCATCCACCAATATAAATGCTATAAATACATCACAAAATACATTTCAATACACATGATACCCATCTCTAGGATAAATTGTAATCGCATTTGAAGTCGACATCAATGTCATATTCATCTCTAAGAAGTCCTCTTCACACTAGTCTATCCATTCAAACATGATTCCATTTTTCTTACCCATTATTATAGGTTTTTTCATGCCTAAAATTATTTGAATAAAACCTATCTCGTACCAAGACAAATTAAAGAATCTTCTAATCTCAAATTTGTTACTTGGACATGCCATAAATTACTACTTCTATCTTCCTTGGATCAGTATATATTTCTTATTGATAAAACAAGTTCCAAAGAAAACACTCCTCTTGGATCCATAAGTTACACATTGATAACTTGGAAGAAATTTTCTATGATTGAATCATACTCAATATAATATTAAGGTGATTATAATGTGATTCCAATGTCTTCGAATATATTCGGTTTCCATCAATTTACATAATAATAAAATATTTTTGTTATGGGTGAATGATCTTGTTTTTTAGAACCATGAAAAATTCCAAATCATTTTTTAGTCCAATGAAAATAATGAGATATCCATACTGCTCATATCTACTTCTAAATGGTGACTTTGGTATGTATTCATCTCTGACCAAAATATGAAGGAAGCCTGAATGTATATCAATATTTTAGAACCACCAGCCTCATATTAATTGATTGAAAAAGTCATCAATCCTTGGAAATAGGTACCCTTTTCACCAAAATATTGTTTAAATTCCCATGTTCGCCCCAAATTTGAAGACTACTTCCTACCTTTTTAGAGAATAGTACCAGAGCACCGAAAGGGGAAGTGATGGAAATAATTAATCCTTTAGTTTCAAGATATTATATTTTTACATTGAGATCTTTCAATCAATATAGTTCAATATGATATAGTGTAATAGACATGGGTCACACATCGGGCTTGAGAAAAACATCAATATCAAGTCATCTATCTAGAGGCAACCCTAAGAAATCGTATGAGACAAAATCTTGTAGATATCCCACCATAAAATTAAAAGTGTTGGGATTCACTATAAGATCCCCTACAAGGATAACATTAGCCACCTATGAAAAAATGGTTTCTCGATCTTGAGGATCCATTCCTACTCAACCTACCGGTATATCTCATTCACCTGTGAACAAAAACTTCGCCCATTTAGGAAATGAAAAATTCACACGTTTTGGATAAAAATGATGTTTGTATGGTAGATGGTCAACCAATCCAAGCTAAGAATCACACTGAAATATAGAATATACTTAATCATAATGCTTCACCCAAGCTCTAAGCAAACAATAACCACTAGACATTCTTGATGGATATGAAGATTATACAATTTATTTACCAATAGTGTATCAATAGTTAACATATTATAGAGAACATAGTAGGTACATTTAACCCACCAACCTCTTGAGAAGAAATTATCTAATGGCATGCACATATATCAAACAAAGAAATGGAGTGTTTAGAATAAATATGTACCATATATAAAACTATTGAATTTATTTCTATACCATTAATCATAGCCTGATCATCCACATATACCCTATCAATGAAAACTCCTTGATTCCCTAGAGGATCATGAGTCACATGATTCACCAACCCTTATAGAGTCTGCAACCGTTATTGAGGTCCTTCATACATATCATGGCATTGATATGTTGCATGTATTCTAGAAGTATTGGAACAAAATATATTCATATGTCTATAAAATAGAAATATATTTAGAGAAATATGATAGATTTTGATATAGTTTTCTTTCTTACCATAGTTATAAAACTTAGTAGAGTTATCTCTCACAAATAGAGTCAAAGAACATATTCTCTACTATAACTATCAAATGATTCCCTGGAATCCATCCTATGAAATCCTATTATTATTCTCGGATTAACCATATGGGACTCTGTTGGAGAATACACTAGTCGATTCAATTGAAGATATATGAAGACTCGAAACTATGTATTCCTTGATTCCATTCTTTATTGTCAGATCCCCATGAAGCATCTTATCCTAGGTCATCATATCAAAGCTCTTAACCATGATTTTTAACTCCAAAAATGTCAATATAGAACTTCCATCCTTTATAAAATTAATTCCTTAATAAAATAGGTAAAATTTGAATCAACTCGGTGAATCACGTTTAATAAAAATACACTATCATCATCCAATAATGAATCTCTATGAACTACTACGAACTATCCCTCTTCAATGCATTAGGGAATAACTCCTTGAAGAATATGTACATGATGGTTACCCATAATAGATATTCTTTTATACCATTCATAAGTATAATGTATCAATACCATAAATATGATCTTTAAAGAACAATGTTTGAAATATTTACGTTTGGATCCTCAGGTGTCTCCACAAGATCCAATATCCTCTCCATGATTCATATCTCGTCCTATATATCCTATGGTCTTTAAATTCCCTAAAAGGATTGGGATGTTGTAGATGGAATTCACAATAATAGTTGGTCAACATCGACCTTCCCATGTAATCTCCTTCTCCTTTGATATATACTAGCATAAATTGTTCTAGATAGATCAATTCTAAAGCCTGATCTTCTAGAGAAACAATAAAAGCATGCTCATCTACATCCTCCTCTACAATGGGTAGAACAACTAGGACTTACTACTATATTGGAAAATTACTGTTAGCTTTATTAAGAAGATATTGAATACATATATGAGGAATAATTTCCAAAAAATATATGAAAACATTAATGAAATAAAACAACTAAACCAAGAATATCAAAATAGATCACATACACGCACAAGGGGTGACAACAAGGTTAAACATAAGAGGTTACCCACAAAAAAAGGAATAAAACCATGAGAACTACCATTGTACCAATCCATGAATCTACTAATTATATGTTAGAGGCAACCATATACACACACAAAAGCATTTAATACACAAGATCAAATAAAATAATGAATGAAATAGTTCACTAAAAGAAAATATCAGAAATTTTAGTAGGGATTTTATTTATTTCGAATCTATCATATAAACAAAACCTACAAACAGAATGTGATAAAACCTGCCTACAAATTTTTCATGAACACAAATTAAATCCGATAAATTATTATACCAATATCATGTGCATCACCTCAGGTCAATTAACCCAAAGATAAAATTGAATAGAAAGAGCATCAATTCTTTCTTTCCTGGAAACTTAGAGGTCCACTATACTATGTTGGATAGAACCTGACATTATTTCTCTACCCATGTATAGACCATTATAACTCTTCTTTCCTATTTCAGAAATCAAGGAAAAATAAATAAAAAAGTTAGAAAACATAATCTATGAAACCATTTTGCAATACCCTGACCCGAATCATTATGTCCTAGCCGAAGTGCCACATAACCTCATCCATGCCTCCCTATATGCAAGTTGTTATTTAGTAGTTGTGAGGGAAAATAGAGACATAATGTGGATACTATTTATTTGATTTTAGGTAATCATTATGGTAAATAATAGAATTAATAAAAATATAATAAAAATGTGAATAATTATTTAATCATCAGAGTGGAATCATATGTAGGATATACCAACCCATGCTATAATAATATGGAATATCAATCACATAATCCTAAATGAATAAAATGGACCCCATAGGTAGTGGATTAATATATGAGATAAACCGGCTATGAAAAATAGTGGCATATCCCAAAATAGTGACCATCCTATAATTCCCCCACACCCTCCTATAATTCTTGCTCAACCGCCCACCACATGGCCCTTTTCCTTATTCAGATCTTTGGTCATGAAATCTATATGTGGAACAAGATTCCCACATTGGGTGTGAGTATAAAACCAATTAGGACACCACTAATGGACCCTTAATGTAAATTTAATAGATATACTAATACATTCCATGAAAATGAAAAAAGTGATAATAAGAAACAAGTATATCACCAAAGAAAAAACATTTATACCAAGTCCTTAAAGATCCACTCTACCAGTATTGATTCTATGATAGAACAAATGTAACCCACTTTCCTACAACATTCCCCAAGACGGGATAGTCTATAAACATGTTTGTCATGGACCCCATGAAATGATATCCTATATAAATTTTGACAAATTTTCTTACACATCCCCCAAGGGGGATAATCTATATGGCTCAACCAACATTCACAACTATATTAAATAAAAGAACAACACATAAAATACATAGATACATGATTATAGATCAATATATAATACTTTCAAGAATGATTTATAACCATTGTAAATCTATCCATGAAAGATCATCGATCATATGTATGATTAGAAAACACACACAGAACACATGCAATCAAACATTATGCATTGGTCTCATGGGCTACACAAACATGCCAAAAAATAATTCAAAAAACACATATAAACATGCACTCATGATACATACAACCTACCTTAGGTGAAATGAAGTTTCAATGATAAGGGTATCTCTCTGAGCCCAATTAAACCACTTTATATCCTCATAATATCCACTAACAAGAACTGTTTAGGTTTAGAAAATGTGCAGAGGATTGAATCATGGATTTAACTAAGTCGATGATATTTTACATGTGAAAGATCAAAAATCCTCAAAATTAATATCTTCAGAATGCATAAATTATAATATCTCACAAATCATTCTTATTCTCATATAGATGATTACATAAGTCATGAACATAATATTTATGGTTACGACGCTACCAAATCGTGCTCATACAGAACAAGATTCTTATGCAAATAAACTCTTATGGGTGATCATGTTTAAATAGTATTTTTTAGTTTTTATAGAGATATGTTCGATTTAAACATTAGATTGTATTATATTTACATAGAACTTGTTTTACATTTATATAAGGCATAGACCACATACATACACATCATTATATTATGGTTAAATAATATATGGACTTATCTATTTTTCTATATTTACATCAGAATACATCAAGGCTATACCATCTAAAATTTAACCTCTAAAAACATTTAAAAAATATTAACTTAATGACTATCACAACACTTCCACAACCTTATAATTATTTATACATGAATAAAAATAGAAACAATCATCAAATTTTTTTGGAAACAAAATTTCATATATCATTACACGTAAGAACATCCAATTTACATCATCAAAAAAACATTTTGTGTCTCTTCAATCATGTTAAAAAATGAATATTAAGAACCAATTAATTAAAAATACAAGGATATATAAATAACTCAATTTTATATTTAATGTAAACATCACTCAAATATTTTCAATTAACATAATATGATCAGACTTATATGAGCTGCATGAGAATTATCAAATAAAATCCTATCTCATGAGAGAAAAATATTGCACCTCAAAACCTTATAGGGTTTTTTATTTGATAGAATTTCATCCCGTGGTGATAAAAATAAATATATACATGTGATAATATTTTACCCCTAATAACCCATGAACTCACCACCTTAAATAGATCCCCCTTTTCAAAATAAACATATCCATAAAACATGAACATATTAGAAATGAAAGTTACATATCAATTAAATAGTTGTTCACCTTTTCTCACTTAATGAAAACTTGATCCATAGATTAGTGTGGGTGGATTCTAATTCTTCTTAATGATATAGGGGAAAAATGCCCATGTTTAACCTCATGTACTCAAGCACATCTTCTGAGATAGCCTTAGTGAAAAATTATCTATCGCATCTTGAGTATGGACATATTCTAGATTCATGTCTCTAGT
Source organism: Viscum album (assembly GCA_963277665.1). Classification (NCBI taxonomy): domain Eukaryota; kingdom Viridiplantae; phylum Streptophyta; class Magnoliopsida; order Santalales; family Viscaceae; genus Viscum; species Viscum album. The sequence continues at coordinate 343,971 of CAUJRU010000375.1, read as the reverse complement.
TTCCAAATTATCTTTAATAAAACGAATTAGGATTTCATTTTTCATTAAAATTGAGTGTTTAGTATGAATTCTAAATAGTTATAAGTTAAATTGGTTATTATAATGAATTATGATAGGTTTATTATCTCTCACACTCAAATCATCCAGATTCTCATTCATCTAAATCACATGAATTCAAGAAATAGTTGTAGGATTATATTTAGACTCTACACTATTTATATTGACTGTGTTCTATTTCATAGAGTAAAAAATCACAAAACAATGACCTCATATAAAAATTACACTGGAATTGGACATTATGTCACTACAATCACCTATGAAATTTTTATATGTAAATCTAAACAGATGTGAGTTATTTCCCTTACTATAAAGTATAAGATACCTCATTTTCCCTTTAAAATATATTATCTCCCTTTTAGTATCCATATGAGGTGACTTATTTGGGTCATTTTGATATCTTTTATGAATTCTTGTATTATAAGAGACATTTTCTATAAAAATTGTGAGATAATGTAGGCTAACAATAAACTTTTTGATATCCTTTTGATTACCACTAACTACTATAGAATATGTGGACAAATTTAGTCCCAATTTAATTTGGGTAAAGAATGTTTTGACATCCATTATGAGAAAAATATTGAACATTTTTATAGAATAGTTTTCATTTTATTAAAAGAAAAAAATGATTTACATAACATGTTATCCCAAGAAGTGTGTAATATCACCTAGAAAAGACATATGAAATTAATGCTTCATTTTATTATAAATTTTTTGAAATAATTTCTCATATTAACCTAAAAAATAATATCATCAACACATATAATTTCAATATGTTAAAATTTCTTCATTTCTTTGATAAATAGTTTTTTTACCTATTTATTTTGATAAATTCAAACTCCAAGTAGTTTTCAAATACCAATGCCATGGCATTGGAACAGGTTTTAGCATATAATGACCAATATTCAATTAACATACTTCTGATTAATTATTATCATCAAAAAACCAATTTGGTTTATCAATAAAAACCTCTTCTTTATACTCACCATTCAAAAATACTAAATTGAAAACCATGTGATTTATTTTTTACTATCTGTATGTTTTCATAGAAAGAAGCATCCTAATGTCTTCTGACCATAACCCAAATAAAATTTGACTTTAAAAGAAGCAAAAAATATTTTAATATATCCTTTATATAGAATAAAAACTTTTTCCTGATAACTTTTCCTTCAAAATTCAAATTGTTCCTAGAAATCCACTTGCTTCCAATTTCATTTTGATAATCATGTAACAGAATAATATCCAATATGGATTTATTTTCAATATATAGAATCTATTTATGTATATACTCATTCCAATCATATTAATCAAAATATTATATTATTATTTAAGGATTAATTTTAGAGATAAGTGAGGTGAGATTTTTAAACCTCAATGTTCATCTAGTTGGATCTAATCTGTGATCAACATATCTGATATTTTCTATGATTCTCACATATGTATACTCTTATCTTATAACAGTCATTATCTCTATATTCTTATTCTACCTTTGATGTATCTTATATTAATTATCATAAGACATTATTCTTTATAATTCTAATTATTATCACTATCATAAAAGCCAAAATATTCTATATTTAGAGCATTAAAAATATTCCTAATTTATATTATTTTCACATAAGTATATTAAATAAAAATATTAATCCTCTTATTTTGGTATATGTAGTTATTACCATTTAATAGATAACCCAAAAGATACCCTCTTAAACTTTTTCAAAAAAAATCCACTTTTAATTTTTTTTATTTTTTTGGAAATAAGGAATTTCAAAAAATATAAAGTAGTTTATTGAAATATTTATTTTGTAACATAATTAATATTATTTTATTTTAGAATAATTCTATATAATAGGTATTTTCCAAATATAAACAATTATTCAAAAAAATTCTCTGTAATAACATTTTTTGAAACTTTATTATGTAAACATTATTTTACGCATAACCACCGAGATACTATTTATTCCATTAGAAAATTAATTTATTAAATAGTCTGTGGAGTGATTTATTAATTATTTATATAATTTTAATTCTAGATAGTATTAAATAAATATTAAGAAAAATTCATTCTAATTAACTGATTTTAACTTCTTAAATTATTATCAAAATTTATTCTCAAATATTTTTTTAATGTTTTTTAAACATGTTAACAACCTCGTATTTTGTTTATAAAAATCACATGAGTAATTATTATATACTAACCCAGAAATGTGTGTATGTAGATATTACCTTGAGTGTACCTTCTTATCAAGGGTCAATATAAATTTGAATATACCAATTAATGTTGTCTAATGGTCTGAATATTAACTCCTTTATACATCATTGTAAGGATTATCCCATTTTATCATCTCTAAAAAACATATTATCTTTCCATTTTGATTGGAAACAATAAATCATAACAATACCCTTGTAAATATTTCCTAAACTATGAGGACAAAGATTACCCTACCTTTTATTCTATATTTTATTTTCATACTTTGACCACAAGTATCATGAATCTTTTGAGTCTCCAAATAGAACAAAATTTCTATGTGTTGTTTTAATTAATTAAATAACCTTTAAATATTTTAATCATTTAATAATAAAAATATTTATCCTAAAAATTAATTAATTTTCATTATTAAATATTTTTCTGACCCCTAGAATACTTTGTTTGATCCCATCAATAATAAATACGTCAGTTGATTTCAATTTTTGGGCCTCGATTTGATTTTTTAAAATACCTTTGATCATCAAATAGATTTATTTTCCAATAATCACTACACCACCATAATTTTCATCAATATTATTAATTAAATTTGTATCTATAATAGTTTGAATGGGCATCCACATTCACGGATCTATGTATTTATCCCCTTACTAGCCTTGAAAATCACTTCAAAAATGAGTGAACATCCATCCTTGATTTGTTTTTACTTCTTCATATCCTTCATTATCTGATGTTGTTGATCTATAATAGTGGTAAAAAAAATTTTGGAATGGTGAAACAACTAGTCAAAACTTGTATAGATATCCTTAATACAATAAAAACTATTTTATACAAGCATTTTATATGAATTCATATATTATGATTTCTTTCACATAGTAATGTTTCTTCTATTACCTTAACAGATCCTTCAATATTTTTGTCTTCTATGACTCTAATAAATAGTCATGTTATAAAATAAAACATAGGACTTATGTAAATAAGTATGAAAATAATCATCAATATACCCTGAAATAATATCTACCCTAGAACCACTGAGTTTTTCCATGAAATTATTCTTACTTTCTAGATAAAATAACAACATCCTTTTTCACGGGTGGTGGTAAACCATTCTTCTTATTGTTATTCTACATTGACTTTGTTGAAGTATAATTACTTTAGGTTTTTCTCACAACCTAGGTTTTTTCAAATTTTCATGTAAATCCAACATTGTTAGGCCATAGGGAAGTAAAATTATTATATTAAATAGTTTTAGAAATTTCCTACTCAATCTCACAAATATTTTCTGAATTATTTGATGACTTATTCTTTCTATTAATAACTTCTTCCCATTCAGTACTTATTTTTCCATGTTTCTTATCTTCCATAAAACACATTGATTCATCCTCTTTCTGTTATTCATTTTTATTTTCCATCATCTTTGATTCATTAATGACTCTTTCTTACTCAACCACTTTCAACTTAAGAAGATTGATCTCCTCAATGTAATTATATTAAAATCTATGAAACAGATATTCAAAATTCATAATGTTTTTCAACTTCCATCATGAAATATTTAGCTTCTAAATTGTGTTTTTTGTTCCTTTCATGATATAAATCATGTTATGTTCTCAACATATGAATCATATCAGCATCATATTATTCCTCTTCTTCTTCAATACCTGAACCGTATCCTATATTTTCAACATGTTTTATAATTTTAGTTTCTCTTATAAAAATATATTCCTCTAATTCACTACTTAACGAGGATCTGTAATCCTCCCTCTTACTTAGGAATATATTTTACATTTTTATATAAATATTACTTCTCCCTTCATCTAATATATTATATATTGTGCCATATTTTCTTTTAGAGTTTATATTATTTTATCATAATTTTATTAAGCCATAGATTCATGTTTTTATTATTTTTAGGAAAATCTGCAACAATGTTAGAAATATCTAAACAAACAAATAATAAATTTGGAAGAATTATTTAATAATTTTCTTTTCCTATATTGAGACTATTAAATATAAGGTCCATGAGTTTATTATGATTTTCATAACTCTCATCATCTATATCTATGTGGCTTTAAAACTCATCTTTTTTATCCTTTATTTTAAATTTATTTATGGATATAATATATATTTTTTCATTATAATTCTTTTTAAATATAATTTATTTTCTATTTTCATTAATCCAAAGTATATTATGATACTCATAAAATTAAATATATTTCATCACTTCTAGGGATGAAATATTTAGGTCAAATTTATAAAGAAAATTTCTCATTAATTTTTTGAAATTAATATAATCGTCTAATTTTTCTCCAAATCCATAGATATAATAAATAATTTTGATAACCCTTGTGATGTAATCATCAATCGTACAATCGTAACCCATTATAACATTTTGAAACTTCACCCTAAAACGGTGTAATTTTTATTATTTGATATTGATATTCCCAATATATATATTCTATAGATTTTACCACATTTAATAATCAATAATTAACCCCACAAAATTAGTGTAAACATTCTCTCACATTGATGAAAAAAATTTCTCTGATATGTTTTAATTTTCAAAGTTTTTCTTGTAAAAAATATTATAGGATCATTCTTCTTTAATGGTTGTAAATACCAATTTTATAGAATAAATAACCTAAAAACTTATTACAAAAGATAATGTATCACTTTAGTTGTATAACCATGAATATTTATTTCATCAAAAAATAGAACATATTTTCAATTCACAATATTATTAACATCTATAATTGACATTAGAATGAGAAGGATCATGGTGGGGAGGGCTCTAGCTCTGGTACCACACGATGCGACTAATTAATTCATTGTAAAAATAGAAGGTGAATCAATGGTTTTTTCTTACAAATTTTTTAAGTTAAATGCCTATAAAATGATATATTTTATATACATTCTTAAATTATCTTCCTCTCCCATATGAAATAAAATTAATGACATGAATAAAATAATAATTTTTTAAAGTTCAACAAAAATTAGAGACTCAATTCATTTCTTGTTCAATAGTGTTTGGCGTCATGGATAATCACCACTAATATTATTATTTCTAGAGAGGATCAATATTAATCCTTAAATATTTATTATTTATAAAATTAATAGTAAAATGTAAGGGATAGTGATATCATTAAACTCAGAAAAAAATAGATAAATGGAATTGGTTTACCCTGTACCAACTATCATTAAAATTTTCCCTCACTCTTGAAAAAATCATTTCTTCAGAGTGATTTTGGATTCAATTATTTTAGATATTAGTTATAATTCAGGTGAGAATTCAAATACTAGAAGTGTATGGGTGCAGTAACAATAGATTAATCACCCCTTGTGTTCATTAAGATTATCTATTAATGAATTAGGGAATGTATTCATGAGTGAAACACCTTCCACATAGGGAGTTAGAACCTAGTTTATCAATATAAGATTCAACTTAACTTATATATATTTTCAATCTTAGTTAACTTTTTTAAAAATATGTTTCCAAAGTAGAAGAGTATCATCCATATCTCAATCTACAACATGTATTTTACTCTTTACTCAATACCTTTTAATATTATCAATATTTTCATAAATATATTTCTATAAAAACATTATAGAAACTCCCATGATCCTCATTTAAATAAAAAACCCCTAAATAATTAAAGAATTGGTCAAAGGAGGTTATTTCAAATATAGAAATTAAATTCCCATGAAATTATTCTAGGAACCATATCATTTAATCACATTCAATTTCCCAAAAACCTCACCATAAATCATGGATTCCACTAATCCTATGATTTTTAATATGTATACAATTAGAAAAAAAATTTGTCATAATACATTCCTTTAGAATACAAAAATTATAAAAACATAAAAATCAGTCTTATTCGTAGAAATATATTTAAACATGTTATATATAAGAACTTGATGGTTACATAAAACATAATTGAAGAACATGAAGAGCATGATTTTTACACATATAAGCTCTTCGGGGTGTTCATATTTATGAAGTGTTTTTTGATGTTTATGAATATATGTATGATAATTAATCTAGTTGTTATTATGTTTATGAAAAAAATATTTCATGTTATGAAAAGATAGGGAATTCATAAATACACTGCATGAGATAATTATTACACACGATAAGTACAAATCCATTTTTCTGTATGTCCTTCAAAATACTTAAGGAGTGTCCCAACACAACTTTAACCTTTACAAAGATTCACCCAATATAAACTTAATGATTTTAAGAAAACATCCATAGTTGAACCATTATTTAATCATGAATAATAATTGAAAAAATAATCACACATGTTATTTCATCCAATTATCTTTAATGTTTCCACTCAATAATATTTATGTTGAAACCTAAAAAACCTTTTTGGAATGTCAATAATGTCTACATTAAACTAAATCATTTAAAAACTTCATTAATTGCTTCGAGGGTACTTCATGTGTCTTACTTACTTCAACATAATCCATGGTTCCTAGAGTATCAGTGTATTGGGTTCCTGAATGATATTTGTGGTTTCCAAGTTTTGATTAGATACTTTCAACTCTATCTATGTTCTTTACTATTACATTAACCATTATAACATCCCATATGTCTAAGATCACCCACCAGTGTCCTATCTTGTGGTCTGACATGACCTCATACATGCCTCCCAACACACTATAGGTTTTCGACTAGTAGCATGGTTTAACATGAAACCATGGGTATATAATAACCATGTAATAATAATTACAAATAATTAGAGTAAATGAATGAAATAAAACATCATCACATTATTAAAAATTTAATGTGAAATCATATAGTCATACATCCCAACATATTACATACCATGATGATAACATAAAAAATAATTAAAAAACATTAGGAGGCTCTAAAACTATCTTCAAGTATCATAAAATATTCATATCCAAATCAATCTTCTCTACCATGATCAAAAAATCATGGGCCCTGACCCAACCTAAACCTACGTTAATGCGGTCTTCTCTAGTAGTGAAGTGTCTAGGACTCCAAAATGTGGGAGAAACTCATTTTTCCACAACCATCGTTTCCCATATCATGTATAGTAAAATAATTATATGCCATCATGATATGATCATAATAATAAACATTGTGCAGAAGCTCAGTAAAAAAATAAATGTGGATCCTCATGTTCTAAGGTGACATTCAGGATTGGCCAAATCATTTTTGGCCGACGTTAGATGTATTTGGGTTTAATGTATAACACACTTATGGTACTAGGTCCTACCCCAAACCCATTAAGAATATCATACACCCAGGGAACTATTGTTATACCAAGAACAATATAAGCTCCAATATTGGGAAAAAAAATAACCACAACCTTATATCACATACCCCATGGGGAATCATCCTTTTTGAAACCATATAACATACACCCATGGTAATCATCCACCATAGAGAAATATCTTATTCACCCATGGGAATAATCCTCCTCAAAACATAACTTAACATAAACCTAAGGGAAAACTCTCCTTGGAACACTTTCATACAACCCAAATCAAATCATACTCTTTGGAACATCATAAAACCAATACCCACGGGGTTTCACCCCACTTATCAATAGGTACCATACCATCATTACTCATGGATAAATCCCACCATAGCACATGAAACCTCATTTATAAATCCCCCACATACACAAACACACATTAACATATATATATATATACACACACATAAGAAATATTCAGGGGCCACAACTCACATTGTAACCATGTATCATTCCACATGGGCAGGCCACTCACAAAATCCCTTCACATGTATCCTAGGCAAGCCTCTCAAGTCCACAAAACTTCCCCTCGACTACATCTATGATAGTCTAAAATTTATGATTAGAGGTTCCTTGGTGACACTATGGAATGGAAATATCAACCTCACAAAACTACCAAAATCAAGGTTAAGCATAGTAATGGGACACCCATGAAGGGGCTCTTTGACCATATCATAGTACAAATAATATACATTCACTCATCTATATCAAAATAATCTCTATGAACCAAATAGATCATATATAGGGTCTATCATCCCTATATGATATCATGATAAATTCACCAGCTAATTATCATTATAAGAAATACAATACCCATTTCCCTCAAATGATATGGAATAAATCTTATTTTACTCCTATGGTCAACCTAGGTTGGACCTCTAGCACCCTTCATTTTCGTAATCCTTTCAATGATATACTAATAGAGATACTCAAATACATGCGGAGGCGGAAAAATCATCCCAATATCTAGTTAATGACCCCCTCAAGAAACATAGTATCCCTAAGTTCTTATAAAGCCAATCCCCATGACAACAATTCCTAGTAAATGACTCAACCCTGCTCATGGGAATATAGGGAACCTACCAAGGTACATTATGTTCTCTTCATCAAAATGGTACCCTTTCAGGGTGTAAATATATCATCAATCTTTCTTATGATCAATCCCTTATCCATCAATATGTGAAGCATCAACAAGTTTTCAAGGGTATATTATTCCCCTTGAAACTTTATTCATTTTTTAGGTATTTAATTATATGGATAATTTTATATTTAAGGTCAGTATACCATCTATGGTAAGACCACATATCACATGTAACAAACCAATTGTTTCTCTATAATTAAATATTAATTTAAATAGATTGGTCCACAGAGAACCCCAAAACCAAATAAATATTTACTGATATAAGATGACTATGAAATTATAAGCTATAAATAGTAGTAAAAGAATTATAAAATATATAAAAATAAATATATTCACTTTAAATATTATCAAAAAAATTATGTATAAAAACTGATAAAGTCATTACTAATTATCTTAAATTATTATATAAAATGAATATTTTTATGTTTTATATATTAATGAATAGAAAAATTTAAAAGAATAGTATGCATATGATAAAGTGATTTTTTATAAAAATATATTTTTCTTGAAATATTTTAATTTAATTTTAATTATATGTTTATAAAAAATAGGATGGGAATTTGGAAAAATTACAATTATTTTTAGATTTATAATATCCATGTTATCATAAGGTGAATTTTTAATATTTTAAAAAATAATAATTTTGAGGTGAATATTTAAAATACTTATTTTAATAATGATGTCACATTTAGAAAATTATTTTACTATATGAATACATTGAAATATATTAAAAACATTCACTACCATTATATATTATCTTTTATGATAAATAATTTTAGAATACTATGTTAAATTTATAAACATATGCTCAATATTTTGAATGTTTATATATTTATTTAATGAAAACATCTTTTTGACTATTTGGTTTAATTAATTATATATTGATGAAATTATGCTTTTGATTTATTTTATGTATAAATAAATACATTATAATTATTATTATTATCTAAAATTTGTTGGAATCATTGTAATTGTTAATTATATCCTAAAGATAATTATTTTTTATTAAAAGTAAACATTTTTAAAAACATATTTTTTGTATATTACATAAGCTAACGTTAAGGTTAATTTCATTATAGATAGAATTTTAATTTGATATAGTGATTATTATATTTTAGAAAATAATTTTATTACTATTCAACATGGACAATTTCACTATTTTATTTTATTTATACTGTTTGGAATAATTCTAATTTCCATGATAATGGTGAAATGTGTATTTAAAAATTATTGTTTTATTAATATCAAAGAATTTATATTGTATAAATTAAATATAAATTCTTAAAATACTGAATCTAATATGATCTATAGACAAATAAATAAACATATTAACACTCATTTAATTTATAATCAATAATAAATAAAATAAAGATTCCATAATGGTAAAAATCTATTTTCCAACCTAAATATTTTTTATACACATTATTTGTTTTAATTTAGTTGTTATTTTTATAATAATTTAAATTTTAATTGGATGAAATATATAATAAACTTGGTTCTATCACACTCATATTTAGTTACATTTTCGATGATATATGTCTAATGAAACATAAATTCACATAGTTAAAATCATGTTCTCTAGTTAAAAAGTAAAAAAAGTAAAAAATAAAAACATAATGGTAATAACACTATAAAATGTTATAAACATGTGTATAAATATAATTTTGTTCATTTATCAACAAAAATAAAAAAATACAGTAATTTGGAATATTTGTATCCATTAACCTTTGAATAGTGTGAAGAATGTTTTGAGAAATGATGAGTGTTTCCCAAAGTACCTAATTTCTCCCCTTAAGAAGTATACCATTACCAAAACTCAAAGATTTACATCTAATTAAAATTACAACGTTAAAATATACGAATTTTATTTCTTATTAACACTATACCATAATAATAATCCCTTGTTCACTAATATTTATTCTAATCTCTTCAATTCAAGGGAACTTCTATGTGATAAAATCTAGTCTCAAACATAAGTGTTATCTTATATTAAGATTTTATTTTTCATATTACTCTTTGAAATGTATTATAAATATAATAATATAATTAATTTAGTATCACTATTATACTTTTATATTTTTAATATTATTGGTGAAAGCATTACTTATTCATTTCCATCCACTTTATAAAAAATAAAATATTTCACGTGTTGTGCGGACTACTAACTCCCTAAAGAGAGGTAATTAATTTTTAATTATTAATATTCATGGAAATTATCAGTGGTAGTAATTATGAATTAATTTGATGTATATCATATAATTATTGACTTAAAATATCAATTTAATATTAACCTTCAACCCATTTCATGTGTTGATAAACGGGAATGTAAATCGTGTGTATTTTGGATTATTGCATCTGCACTAAAACATATTTCATTTTCTATTTAGATTTTCATACATAATATTAATATATTAAAATATATTTAAAAATAATAAAATAATAAAAATAATAGAATTATTCTAATGTTATAATTATATTATGTTGAATCAAACACCTCTTTAATCATACTTTCCTATATAGTTAAAGCATAATCACGTTTGGGACGGTTTGACCACCTACATGAAAAATGTTTTCAAATATGATTTTGGATGACTATGATAACATGAAAAAATAATATTATTATAATGAATTAATAAAATAATGATTATTATATGGTTTTATAAATACAAAATTAAGCATTTAACTATTAAAGTAACATTTGTTTCACAAACAAATACAAAAATAAGTCTCTATCAATTCGGTTGTCACATGACATAACCACAATAAATGTGGATTAAAGTATGAATATTATAAATTATTGCATGTTATATATTACAGACTTATATATGATTTTGTAATAATTATCTTTCTATCAAGTGGGGTATAATGATATTAAAATTATTAAACATGTGTAAAACAGTTAATGTTATTAACACCCGATGTTGAAAAGTGATTACTAATATCTAGTAAATGAATGGGATTTTCATTAAGGAATAGTATAAATGGGAGTATATTTTAATAAGGTTCTGAAATAGTTAATTAAGACGGTTATCTTTCTGATATAGAAGGTTAATTCACATTCATTTACATTGAGGGTCATGGTAAGGTACTTAGTAACATAAACTCTTTTCTCTATGTTATAGATTTTATTATTTGAACTTATTTTTTACATTAGAATCAATTCTAATGGATTATATTTTTTTAATTCATGGGAAAATAATTTTTAACCAGTTCAGTTTCCATAAATGGTATCCTTTTAATGCTTCTTGAAAATTAATGATACTTTTTGAAAGACACTTATAACCATGAATTTTGCAACGACAAAGAAAAACTATTTTCAAAATTTTTTTATTATTAATTTTTTCATTAGCTTCAAATAATTTATCTCTATTGAATTTATATTTTATTTTTAACCCGATATTATTACTTTATTTGATTATTTGGGGTGATTAATGTTTCAATTTCAATCGATTTAGTTCATGATGTTATTATACAACTTTTGAATGTTTTATAGAACCCATTATATTTCCATGGATTCCTTAAGAAAATTGAATGATTAAATTTTTGGAAGTTTCTCTGAAACTGAATTTATTACCATTAGTTACTTATGTGGTGATGTATAAATTTCATGAAACCCATTTTCTTTTTATGGGTTTTTTTATGATGTGATGGTTGTTTTATATGTATCACACACATTAATGGATTTTGAGATGGGTGGTAGCCATATATTACTCCCATTAATTGGGTAAAGTCTTATATCTAATGAGATAGAAATGTTATGTGAATGGGTGAACAAGTAGCTAGGTTTACAAAAGGTGAGATTGATGGAATTTGGCTATACTCATAATTTGATGATTGAATCGGTTGGCTTGTAGCAGTTTCACTAAGATAAGATATCATATATTACTGATTGTTCCACGTTCTTTCTTATAGTTCATGGATCATGTTATATGCTTCAAACATTATTTTATAATTCCATGGTAAAATTTTTACCATTTGAGATATTATTTCTACCGTTCATTTTTATTTCTAACACTTAATTATTTATTTTTATTTTAAATAAGATATTTATTATAATTATTTAATTTTCACATGTTTATCCTCTTGATATTTTGGCCTTTATTATATTATCTCTTGTTGAGAATTTGATATCACACCATATTATGTTTTCCCTTCCCTATGATTTTTTAAGGATTATGTCACATCAAATGTCTTAGAGTGAATTAATATTATAGATAATTTATCAAAAATATTTTAAAAGAGTATCTTTATGTTTCTAGTATCCATGAAACCAAACATTTAGGTCCTTATATTAAGAGACTATTTCTGTATGAAATGATTAGAACTATTTATTAGTATATTATTTATATATCTTTATCAGGGGTATCATTAGTTTGTATGAGATGAGGGTTTAGTTATTTTTTAGATTAGTATGATAAAATCATATAAAAACCTGAATGGAACGTTTTGTATCACATCCTAATATTTGGATGATGTATAGATTATGTAGGTTTCATAGAAATACATTCATTTCTAGATACTATATTTTTTTTGGTTTTGGAACAGATGTATCTTAGTGCAATAACCCTGAAGTTGGTTGAGTATATCTTATTCATCATTCTAGTGAATGATGAATGGACCCTTACTGGGAACTTGGTTTGACACTAATAGAGGCTATTCTTAGGTTAAATATAATTTTTATTGTGAAACTATATAAAGGATTTTTTTTATAATGATAACTATCATGGATATAGAAAAATATAGTAGGGAAACAATAATGGATAACCAAGACTGAAACTTATTAAGTTATTAATGAAGAATATAATAATTATATTTGAGTTATTCCATCTATGATCATAATTTTATACATTATATATTTAAAAATATTAGTATCTCCACCATGAAATCTCCTCTATAAAGGATTTAGTGGGAACAAAATTGCAACTGAGTTAATTATGAATTTAATGGAAAATGTGGAAATTTTCCAAATGATATGGGAACTATAGTTTATAATATCATGAAAATGTTCCATTAACTATATATTTTTATGGATAAGAACATGAATAATATGGATCTCACAAATGTACCAAGAAGGGAGTGTCTGGGTCTTTAATTTTTTGTCTACATCAAAATTCACCATCCATTCATGGGTCTTCAAACCCACTACATTCTAATCAATGGATTAATGTAATGGAAAATATATTTTATTTGTTTAGATTTTTGGAGCATTAGAAATAAATGTTTAACATCTATTTTATGAAAAGTGAGGCTATCCAAGGGGGAAATTGTGTTAGGAATACAATGAAATGGGATGAATTTGATTCTCTTAAGTGGGAATATTTCAATGGAATATTCAACCGTAAATATTTCCCTTTAAATTTTCATACTAATATAGAATGATAATTCCATGAATTGAATGAAAATAAAGAAGAGTCTATGAGATCATATGAGGTTAACCTCCTTAGGATCTGATGGTACACTTTAGAGTATATCTCTAAACCTTATATTAGGATTCATTATATCATAGGTGGCATAAAACCCAATATTATAAAACATTATATGTAAGGTAATTTGGAAGCTCTGAGGAAATTGTTATGTAGGAAATTATTGTTGAAATGGAATATAGAGACCCATGTAATTCTGGAGAATGGAAAAAAAATAAGGGATAATCATAGAATCCCTAATGAAAAGCCTCATGGGTGTAAAAAAATTCAATTATCAACATATACAGAATGTGGGATGAAACACCATGGTAATTGATTTAATGGATCTAGGAGGTCTAATAAGGGTGGTATAGAAGGCCACATAGCTCATTATTTATGAATAAATGAAAAAATCATGAATAACACTACTAAGGGGAATAAGGCCTCATCTGATTCTCCATGCACTATGCAATTATTCAAATATTATGAATGTGGTAATTATGTGAAACAATTGCACAACCCTATGGTAAATAATGTGAATATGCATCAAATTCCACCAAATCCAAGAGATAAATTGATGGAATATACAATTACTACTACATATGTAGACCATAATAAAGATGTATTGAAAGGTACACTCATTATTCACTCTATAACCATGAATGTCTAATTTAATTTTGGTTATTATCATAATTATATAATAATTAACTTTGAAATGAATATAGACTCACCACTTAAAACATTCAATATTAATATTTCCAGGAAAAAAACTTCTCGAATGTCAAATGAAACAAAGGTGTATAAATTTACTCAAATATAGATTTAGGGGTAGATATTTTTAGAAAATATTAACCTTCTCTTAATAGTTGAATTTGTTATAATTATGGGCATGGAATGAATTTACCTATATAATGGTTATATAAATTATTGAGAATGGAATCTCTCCTTTAATATCTCCAAAATTCAAGTTATTTATTATCAATTCATGGATGATCTTGCAAATTATTTAAAAATATATATAATATGATCCTTGAGGTTGAGAAATAAGGGGTCATATGATCATATTATCCAGGAGGAAGTAAAAATTGATAAAATTATTATTATATGGGTGTATATTGATATACATCCAAATGAATTTCTATTTCATTATGCAAAATTTGAGGTTTAATTCTCAATCAAACTCATCCAAAGATATTTTCCTTTCTCAAATACACCCTAAATAATGCCTTATGTTAAATTAGAGGAGTTAAATAAGAAATTACAAGAGAATATTGGCAATGGTTTTATTTTCCCCAGTGCTTCACCATGGGGTCATCTTGTCCTCTTTATAAAAAATAAAGAATGGATCAATGTGTTGTTTAATTTATCACCATGAGGTTTACAATGTCATGATAAAATGTACCCTCTACCTCGTATTGATGACCTATTCAATCCACTTATTGGACCTCAATTTATTTAAAAGATTTAACTCCAGTATGGATATCGTCAACTAATAGTAAAATGGGAGGATATTCCAAATATGGAATTCTAGACAACTCATGACACTGTGTTTATAGTGATTCCTTTTATAATTACCAATTTCTCCATTATATTCATAGATATTTTGAATATTGTATTTAGAGATTACCCCGGTCATTTTTTGGTAGTCATTATAGATGATATTATTATATATTCCAAAATTAAGTAAGATTATCAACATTAATTAAGGATTGTGTTGAGGCCCTAAGTAAGGGGGTATTGTAAGATAAACACAGCTAATATGAAAGTTGGAAAAAATCACCATTCTTAGGTTATTTCATCACAAGAATGGTAATATTTATAGATATATCAAATACAAATGTTATTGAGTAATGGATCATATCAACCACTCTAACGAAGGCCCATAGTTTTCTTAGTGTATGTGGATATTATAAATTATTGGTGGAACATTTCTCATAGATATAAAATCTTGTAAGAATGTTCACATAGAATGGATTCAAGTTCCTATGAATAAGTATAATGTGGGGAAATATTTTAGGATATTAATGAAACATTGGTAACTACACATGCACTTACATTACAATATTGTGGTGAATGATTTTACATTAACAGTGATAGGACATTAAAATGATTCAAATGTATACTCATGAAAAATGAAAAGGTAATTTATCATTCCTCACACTAATTAGATGCTAATGAGAAAAATCACATGGAATAAAATTTGGAATTAGTGACACAGATCTTCCCATTTAAAAATATGATATATTATTTTTATAGTGAGAATTGTGATATATAAATTGATCACATGAGCTTGATGTATATATTCACTTAGAAAGAGTTAAATATGATCAAAAGGATATTGTTAGATCTAATCAGAAATTATTATTACTTGATAAATTACCAACCTAGAATGGAAAATAAGGAGGATAATTCTATGAGTAAACAAATCATGCTATATTTTCTTTGATAAGGGATGAATAAAACAAAAACCTCATGAATTTACAAATCATGAATCTTGAAATAATATGGTATAGGGAAAAGTCATAACTTTGTTATGTTTATTTTTCTAACTCTATTCATGTAAGGATCAAATAATCCAATAATAATGATGTAGATCTAAAAAATATTGTAGTAAATATTAGAGTGTTCAAATTTGATAAATAAGTTATTATAAGGTTCGGAACTTGGATATGGGTCCTATATGTACTGAAACTGAATAAGGATATTTAGGACGATTCACATCGCTCATACTTTTCTATCCATCCTGGAAGCACATTGATGTATATTTATCTAAAGTAAAAAAATTCTGGTGGGATAACATAAAGAGGGAAATTGAAGAGTACATATTTCAATGCTTAATATTTCAAAAACATAAGATAGAGTGACAAAATCCTAAAGGGGTTGTTCATACACTACCCATTCCTATATATAAATGGTAAAACATAACCATGGATCTCATCTTAGTAATCCCCAGTATATTTGATGGTGACAATGCCATATGGTTTGTAGTCAATCGACTTATTGAGTCGGTATATTTTATTTCCCTAAAATTGTATTTCTCCCTGAATAATCTTGACATGAAATATATTTAACAGGTATTTTGGATTCATGGATTACCCCTCCCTATAGCATTTGACCAATATTTGAGGTTTACGTCATGATTTTGGATAATTATTCACTATGTTTTGGGGAATGAGGTGAATTTTAATACCTCTTTCTGACCTCAGAAAGATTGTCAGTCAGAGAGAAAAATTAAAACTCTATAATATATGCTTAGATATTGTTTAATCCATTTCCAAGGATACAAGGATCAGCCTCTCCCCTGATAGAGTAGTCATTAAACTACAATTTCTATTCTAGCACCCAAATGGAACCATATGAAGCTCTTTAGGGGAAGCAATTCCTGCCTCCAATATGCTTGTATAATGTTGGGGAAAGAAATCTAATATGGACTAATATTTTACAATAAATGATTAATAAGTTCCAAAAAAATTAGTGATATATAAAAACAGTAAAAAATAAACAAATTATATATGCTAAAAATCATAGAATATATATAGATTATGAATTTGGTTATAACGTATTTCTCAAAATATCTCCATGTAAATGGGTTATGAGATTTTGGAAGAAAGGAATGATAAGATGTAGATATATCATTCTCTTTATGATCTTTGATTATGTTGGGGTTATAGCCTATTTTTTACAACATCCTTCACCCTTATCTTGAGTACATTATCTGTTCTATGTATCACTTTTTAAAAAGTACATATCAAACCCTTATCTTTTACTAACCTCAGAAGATATGAAACTGGAACGTAAACTCTCCTCTTAAGAACAACCCATAGAGATCATAAATAAAATTGATAATGTGTTTCAGAATATGAACAGTCATCTGGTGAATGTTATATGGGGAAATCATAAGATTGTGGAGGCTATATGGGAACCTGAGGATGTGATGAATAAAATTACCCTCACTTTTTTTCTTTCATGTAATGAAATTCAGAGGATGAAATTAATTTGATGGGGTAGAATATAACGACCCAAGTTTTTCCTCCTTTATTAAATATTTTCTTCAATGTATTTCTCTACACACAACACCAAAAAAATAATTTAAGCACATATAAGGTAGCCGTAAAATTAGAAGGTATAAATAATACTAGTATAATTATGAAATATATATAAATAAATATATTCTCATGAAATATAGAAATAATTAGTATAACTAAGTACTAATAAAATAGTTACTCAGTATACAAATGTATTTTAAAAAAAATAATATTTTTTAAGTTTGATATATTCAGGATTATAACTAATTTTAATAGAATAGTTAACATATGAAAAAATGATTTCTAATGGAAACATAGTTTTCTCAAAAAATTTATTATTTTAATGGTAAGATTATAAAAATTAGGATGTGAATTAGAAAAACGTATCAATAATTTTGGATTTACCATAGTTATATTAGCTTTAGATAAAGTTTTTATATTTTTTGTAAATAATTTTTTTATCTGAATATTTAAAATAAAAATTTTATTAACATCGTCACTTTTATAAATTTATATCATTATATGAATAAATTTAACAATTTTAAACAGTTTAATATAAAATTTTATATTATAATGTTTGATAATGTCTTTGAAAATACTAATTAAAATTTTATACCTATACTCAACATTTTTAAATTTTATATACCCATTTAATGAAAATTATTTTTCAATTATTTTATATAATTAATTGAAACATGATGAAATGAATTTTTTTATTTTAAAAAAAATAATTTTTAATTGAAAATAATTATTCTAAATTCATTTTATTAAATAAAATTTATAATTCCATCCTAATCATAAATCTTTTTTTCTTAAAAATTTACATAATTAAAAAATAGGTTTTCGCGCATTACATACACCAATATTAAGACTAATGTCCCTATATATAAAAATTTAATTTTATAAAGTGATTTTAATATTTTATATAATAATTTTTATACTATTCAATAGTCCCAATTTAATTTTATGTTATAAATTTTAGATTGTTAGGATTAATGTTAAATATAATGATAATGGTCAAAAAATTATTTGAAAATCATTGATTAATTATTATCAAAGACATTACATAGAATTATGAAAATTTAAATAATTATAATAATGAACCTAATATGTTTTATAAACACACAAATAAATATATTAACACTATTTTAATTGGTAATTAATACTCAAAATTATTATGAATCCATAATAGGAAAATAGACTTTTCTACTAAAATAGATTTTACACATTGTATATTTTAATTTAAAAGTTAATTTTATAATATTTATTGAATGAAATGTATTAAATATAAGTTAAATTTTTTTCTATCAGTAAAAACAATTATAGGGTTTGTGTTATATATTTAATAAAACATTAAATCACATTCTATAAAACAAGTTACCAATTTTAAAAGTATAAATGAAAATTTTAAAAACTTAATAGTAAAATATCTATAAAATATTTAAATCATATGTTGAAACATATGGTTGTGCATTTTATAACACAAATACACCCGAAATTAAATAATTTTTAATCATTAGAGCCATTGACATTAGAATAGTGTCACGAAATTATTGAAAAATGATTTGTTTTTCCAAAAGCTCCCATTTTCACCCCTTATAAAGGTATACCACTAACACCCTTTTAATATAAACCTACATATAGAATTAAAACATTAATCTATGAAGTTTTACACTCCCTAGAACCCAATCCCAAAAACATAATCCTATGGTCAATAATAGTTATCCAAATACCTTCAATTTCATGAGGACTTCCATGGGAAAAATCTAGTCTCCAACTTAAGTGTTATATCCTCTTAAAATTTTCCAGGTAATATTTATCTCCAATAATATTATCACATTAATAAAATTATGAATTATGTATCAATATTATAATTATATTTTTTAATATTAATTGACTAACCCATATTTATTAAATTCTTTCTACTTAAAAATAGTTGAACAACACTAGTGGTCTTCACTGACTATCACCTCCACACTGCATTGTCGTCTTTTTTTCATTACCACATTTCATGGATGGTATTAATGGTGGTAATGATGAATAAAAATGTAATATATCATATAATTATGATATTAAAATTTCAATTTAATTTCTACCTTCACACATATCACGCTTTAAAAAACAAGAATGTTAATCTTGCGTACGAACAGATTACCACCTCCATGATGAAACAGTTTTCCTTTATCATTTGGATTTTGATAAATTATATAAAAATATTAAAATTTCCTTAAAAATAATAAAAACTCAAAATAATGTCATCATCATTATTTTATAATGATTTTATTTCTAATTGAAAAACTCTTTGACAATAATCCCTAATGGATTTAATGTGTATTGAAGTTTTGGTCGGTTTAACCGTAGATGTGAACAATGGTTTAAAAAATGATTATAGATGACTATAAGAGCATAAAATCCAATATTATTATAATTAAATAATTAAATAATTATTATTGTATATTATTATTAAAATTATATTGTGTATTTAACCAATTATTATAGTAACATTTTCATTCTCTTAAATTATTGAAATAAGTGATTATCAATTCAATTTTCGCATAACATTACCAAAACACATGTGAAATGAAATAAAAAAAATTAAATTAGTATAAGTGATTTATTACATAATATTAAATGATATATTAATAATTAACATGGTATCATTTGAAGGGTAATGATATCAAAAAATTTAAACATGTGCAAAACAGTTTAAGTTATTAACACTAAAAGTTGAAATGATATCACAATAATATAATACTTAAAGTTAATTGATCTTAAGAAAGAGTATAAATAGTTATATATATATATATATTTGTATATTCAATATATAATTATTATTTTTTTCAATTATAATACACGATTTTAAACTACATCTGTGGAAATAATTAGTAAAGGTAATGGACTTGGTAACTTAAACTCCTTTCACTCAATTATAAAATTCTTTATTTGAACTTTTTTTAATAATTACACTTTTAAATTTTTGACTATTTTTACTTCTCAATAAAATATTTTTTATCTAGTAACATTTAAATTAATGGGTTCCTTTTCATTTTTCAAAAATATATAGGATCCTTTTGGAAAGTGACTCATAACCATGACTTTTACAAATGAAAAATACAAAATGTTTTCAAATTTTATTTTCATTGTGATTGATTTTAATTATTATAAAATGATTTATCCCTAGTAGAGTTATATTTCATGTTTCAAACTATGTTATTATTTTATGTTATTATTTTGGGTGATCATGTTTTTAGTGTGAAATGATTTTATTCTTGAGATTATTTTATACCATTTGGATGTTTTATGAAACCCAATTTATTTACATGGGATATCTATGAAAATTTCATTATTTCATTTTTTTGTTGTTATATGGAATCAAATATATTCTAATGGATTCTTTATGTGATGATTTAGAAATTTTTTGATTCCCATTTTCTTTCTATGGGTAATTTTATGACATGGTGATTATTTTTTTAAGAGGCACACACATGTATGGATTATGAGAGGACTAGGATATATATCTCCTTATATTGTATTGGTAAGGGCTTATAACTCCTGATATAGGAATGTTATGTGAAGGTGTTATAAATTTGTGTTCACAAAGGTAGATTGGGTTGAAATTTTTCTATAATCACAATTTTACGAGTGAACAGGTTGGCGGGTAGATAGTTCAAGAATATAAGAAATATAATGATTATGATTATTCTACATTATTTTATACAATTCATGGATCATGTTATATGATTAATGGTTTATTTAATAATTTAATAGTAAAAATTTTATCATTTGAGATATTATTTATATCTTTCATTCTTTTGGTTATCATTTTTGGTTTTTATTTTTTTTTAAATCATGTTTTTTATTAATTATTTTCCATAGGTTTATGATCTAACCATTACAGCCTTTCTTATGTTATCTCTTACTAATAATTTGACATCACCCATTATTATGTTTTCTATTCCAAGTGATTTTACGAGAATTATGTAACATCGGAATTATAATAGTAGATTTAGATTATTGAGAAATGTTGGAATCTTGTGAAATAAGTGTTCTTATATTTCTAGTATCCAATACACCAAACAATTACGTCCTTGCGTTATAAAACAATATATAGTTATAATAATAAGACCATGTTATTAATGTATTATTTATATATGTTTATATTGGGTCTCTCTACATTTTATTACAGTAGGTTATAGTTATTTTAGAGTTTAAGATTCGAAAACATAATAAAAAAACCTAAAGACATGTTTAAGATAACATCCTGATATTTTGGTAATGTATGGATTGCATATTTTTCTAATAAATAAATCCTAGCTTGGATACTAAAATTTTTCATGGTTTTAAAATAGGTGTGTCTAGGGGTAATAAATTCAAAAATTGTTGGTTGAGTATATCATATCCAATATTCTAGTGCACGATGAATGAGCCCTTACTTTGCACCTAGTTTGACACTCCTTGAGTATATTCTTAAATTAAATCATGTTTTCATTATGAACCATTATAAATATCTAATTATCATCTTAACTAGCATGGTTTATAAAAACATTGATGGGAAATTACTTTGATAACATAGATTGAATTTAATGGATTTGTTAAAGAAAAATATACCCATTATTTTGTAGTTATTTTGTCAATGTCATATTTTTATACTTTATATCTTTAATAATGTAAGTATCCTAGACATGACCATTATTATGTAAATGATATTATGGTAAAAAGTAGGAACCGAGATAGTGATGGATATAATGGAAAATGTGGTGATTCCTGAAATGAGACAGGAACTACAGTTAAAATTCTCATGGAAATTCTCCCTCAAATCTCTCATGTTATTAATAATAATTTTAATAACATGGAGTTCAATCAAAAACTATAAAGGGGGTATCTTGCATTGAATATTTTAGGTTTCAACATACACCATTCTTTAATTTTACTTCAAACCGATTGATTCCTGAGAAATTGATTAATGTTATGGAAAATATATCTTATGTAATTGAATGCGCGTAGCCTGAGAATGTCATTTTTGATACATAGTTTCTTAAATATGAGTCTAAGAAATAGTTTAATATCAATATGAATACGGTGAATATGGAGGATTGTGAGTCTAAGATGAAGTATGGTTTTAGAGGCATATTCTTCAATAAATATTTCCCAAAAAACTTTCACACTAATCTGGAATGTGAATTCTTTTAGATGAGAAAATGGGAGATGAGTCTATAGAATATTATGAGAAAAACATCACAAGGATCGCAAGGTGAAACATGGAGTCTATCTCTAGACTCGAAATGAGGATCTATTTATTATTTTTTGAAAAAAACCTACTCATAAAAATAAATAATATATAATGGAATTTGGAAGTTATGGGGATGTTTTTCGGTTCCCACATAAGAATGAAATAGAAGATAAAGCCATACATAATTCTGGAAAAAGGAAAATAATAATGGAACATAACAGAAGCCATAATGAATAGTTTCATGGGGGTAGAGAATTCTAACTATCCATATGTAAATAATGTTGGAGGAAACACCTAGGTAATTTATTTAGTGTTTCTGAGTGGTGTCACAAGTGTGTTAAATGAGGCCATGTAGTTCATCATTTCTGAAGTTACAGAAATAAATTCTAATAACACCACTATGGTGAAGAAGTCCCCAACTTATGTGGGACCCACTATTCAATTATTCAAATTCTATGACTATGGGAATTTTTTTACAAAATATCTAACTTTTGAGTTAATGATGGTAATAAAAAATAGAATTCTACTAAACCAATGGAGAAAAGGAGGTATTACGCAATTACTACTACAAAGGTTTAACATAATAAAAAAACATTAAAGGTAACATATTCCCCACTCTAGCACCATGAATGTATTATTTTTTCTGTGTTTTCATATTCATTTATAATTATTATGTTTTTAATGAATATATATTCACCACCAAAAACATTTAATGTAAATATTTCAACAAATATTCCTACTGGCATAAAAAATACAAAAAATTTATACAAATCTTCTCATGAGATAAAAAAATAATGATTAAAAAAAGTATCATATAATTTATATAAATTTTCTAGTTCAATCATACTATAAAAGCTCCATTTTTCTCAAGGATTGAACTATATTCTGGGTATCATCAACTGAGGGTAAAATAGGTGTATATTTTAATGATTTCATTCAAAAAATGATATGGGAAATAATATTTTATTCTGATTCTATTTGGACTTACCAATTCCTAATCTATAATCATACATAAAAAGAATGGTGTCTCTAAATCAATTTGTGGTGGTCATTGTTGATTATATTATTATATATTCCAAAGTTATGTAAGATAATGGAAAACACTTAAGAAATATTTTGAAGAACTTGTGGAATGATATAATGTATTCTGAACTTTGGATATGTGGATTCTATCTATAAAACATATTTTTCATGGGATATTTCATCACAAATGAGTGTATATTTTTAGATCCTTAAAATATTGACTTTATTAAAAACTTTCCCAAAATAACCACTATTAATGAAATAATTTTAGTAATAAGTTTAGTTGCATATTATTAATACATTGTGAGAAATTTATCACGGCTATCAAATCCATTAACCAAGTTTACACAGAAAGGATTAAAGTTCCAATGAATAAAAGAATATGAGGAAATAATCAAAGAGTTTAAGAAAAAGATAAACATTTAACCTATTCTTATGTTAACATCAAATAGTGATATAAATTTAATTTAGAGTGATGCATAGTAATTAGATGTATATTCTAGGAAAATGAAATGGTAATTTTATATGAATCATGTTAATTAAATATTCTTATGAAAAAAGTTCAATGCATGATTTGGAATTAGTGATATTGATCTTTTCATAAAAAATTTGAAGGCATTACCTTTGTGGTGGGAAGTGGGATGTATAAAATGATCACCAGGTATTTAAGTTTAAATTCACACATAAAGACTTAAACATAAACCAAAAGTGATAGTATAATCTAATCAAGGATTATGACTCCTTGATGAATTACCAACCAGGAAAAGAAAATAAGGTGGAAATACTCTTAGTAGAACAGAGCATATTACATTATTGATGATGAGGTTTAAAAAAAACCAATACTTATGGATGTAAAAAAGATGAATCGTAAATTCCTAAGGGAAAGGGATAAATCTTACCATTCCTAGGTTTCTACTCAACCTTCTATTAATGTAAGGATTGAACAATCTTGGAAGAATGATGTAGAGCTACAATAGAAGGTATAAAATATAAAAAATTTAAACACTGATAAAATAAGGTATTATAAGGTTTGGAACAAAGATATGGGTCCCATATATAATATAACTCATGAGTGAACTTTTGGATGATGGTAATATATCATTATTCATTATCTATCATGGAAGTACAAAGGATTTAAGATATCTGAATAATGAATTTTAGTTAGATAACTTGAATAGGGAAATCACATCATATATATCTCAATGATAAGTATTTACACAAGATATATAAGAGTGATAAAACCATTAAGGTATGATGGGACCATTAACCATACTTGTATAGAATTTAGAACACATCAATATGGATTTCATCATAGGATACCATAATACATCTAACAATCACAATGCCATATGGGTTATAGTTGGTCTCCATGAATGTCATCATATTTTAATTCGATAAAGTAGTATTTGACACATGATCATTTTATCATCATATACATTAAATAGGTGGTTAGTATTCATGGATTACCCTTTTTTATTATATTTGATCAAGATGTGAGGTTTACATCAAGATTTTGGAATATTATTTATCATGTAGTTGGGATTGATTAGAATTTTTATTCCAATCACCCCTCTCATATAGATGGTAATTATAAGAGAATCATTAAAAATAAAGAATATATGATGAGGTCATTTTCAATGGATTTACGAGGATGCTGGGATCAACCTCCTACCCTAATAGAGTTCTCATTTGACCCGAGTTTCGATTCTAGCATCCAAATTGAACTAAATGAGGCTTTATATTAGAACAGATATATGACTCCAACACATTGGAATGATGATGGGGAAATAAAGATGACAGGGCAGGAAATTTTATAATTATTTACTCAAACGATCCAAACTATTTAGTGTAAGATAAAAATTTCAAAGATTCAAAAAAAGTGTTATGAAGATAATTTTATAAGAGACCAATTTTTGAATTTAGAGATAATGCATTTCTTGAAATATCAATACAGAAATGGGTTGTGATATTTTTGAAGAAAGGGATGTTATTCCCTAGGTACATTGGTCCCTTCAATATCCTTGATCGTATCTGTAGAGACCCGTAGCCTGACGTACATGAACATTACATTACTTTTGCGTAATACTTAGTACATAACAAAAACACACACACAAGGATCGTAATAGTTTAGTGTCTTTGGAAACTCGGAATATAATCTTCTAATCGTGGTGAAATATCTTCAACATCTCCCATAAAGATCTTCTTTTTTTTTACATAAAACCTTTCTTTATATCCTGGGGAAAAGAAAACATAAAAGGGTGAGCTCAAATTCTCAGTAAGGGTAAACAAAAGAAATATCAATCACATCATATTCATAAGAACATAACATTTTGGAAATCATAACCTGTAAAAGAGAGCATAATTTCAAAACATGGGATAAATCATGGCAGTGAAATGTAATCACAATAATCATAACTTAAAACATGAAAATTTGTGGCATTCACACATAATCATAGAGAATCATTTCTTGTTAGTCAAGACTCATTGCCAAGACTATCTTAGTGGACAAAGTCCCTTTCTGAATCGAGTAACCCTCGTTTCAGTCCTATTTCACTGAACCGGTATAACCTACCATTCCAGCCATGTCTATCTCATGAGATATAAAATCTTTACCCAATGCATTGGAGGGAGATATAGGTACCACCCATCTTATAATGAATCCTTTCTTATGTGTGCCACATAATCATAAAACATACATCATAGCGTAACCCATGTAATAAAAATGGGATTCTTAAACAACATGAAATCATAAAACAATTCATATAAGATAAAGGAATAAAAATGTTTCCATCACAACATAATCAAATCCATGTAATAATAGGGATAAAAACAGAACCCTTTTATTATCTTAGATGGAAAATAATTTTGATAAAATACTTGAACTCCATTCTTGAGGAAAATATCCTTTCTACTTTAAAAACATTTTTCCTTTCATAACATGTCATACGACTTTAAAATAAAAGAAGTTGATTAAAAATAAACTTGAAAACTTGTAAAGGAAGCTTCTTGGGAATAATTTTTTTAAAAATCCATTCATGCTGTATAAGTTAAAAAAACATTCTTCGTACTTTTGTCGGAAAAGTCAAAAAGTACCTCGTACGAAAAACGACAAAAGATTCCCTTCATATCTTTTACTACAAAATCACCAAAGGGTAAAATTGTATTTAAAAAAAATTGTAGGTGGATAGAAATAATATTTCATTTTGAGGAAACATGGATGTGGATGATAAAATACACCCCAGTAAATACCAAAGTATAAACAATCTCGGATAAAAATGAGATTGTGATATTTCCCTTACCTTAGGTCTGATTTGCTTTGTACGTGTCCGAAGCTCCTGTATAATGGTTTAAATAATGTTATTGACTTATTCCAGAATCATACATATTGATATGATATCATATATGGTCATATTCTTAGCTTCTTAGTAGTAATATTTCATTGCTACTTGTTATTTGGGTGTTTATAACTTTTTGTTCTTATGCCTGTTTTGTCGAATAAATTCATATTCTTTTATTTAGGTTATAGATACCTCATTTCCATAATTGTATTAGTTTAATATATATCATATTCATTCATTCAATTCATTTATATAATCAGTATGAAATGAAGATCATGTAGAACGAGTCGCATCACATCGTGGAGACAGTATTCCGTACGTACGCACGAGTGATGATATCGTTCCTATGATCATGGAATTGTATTTAAGTGTATGTATACTATTTCAGTATCAATATCACTTTATAATAATCATATATAGTTACTCATTACACCATTATACCCATCCTTGTAAGGTGATGGTGGAAAATAGAGTACACCACGGCGTGGAGACGGTATTCCGTACGCACGCACGCGCGGTGATTTCATTTTTCCGTAGGATGGATAGAAGGTTAATTAGGGTTGTTTCATATTTATAATAACATATCAGTATGTATATAATACTGATGTTATTACTTTATCATGAAACAACTAAAGAAGAAGAAGTTGAAGAAGAAAGAAATTGAAAAGATCGGTAATGGATATTACCTCTTCTTTGGAACGCCTCTTTGAATCCTCCACTTAGGGAACTATGATTGGTCTTTGAAGAAGACCAGGACCTCTAGGATTATTCTAGGGGAGAGGAGAGGAGAATATTTCAGGGGTTGGCCGAGCTTGAGTGCTCAAATTGCTGTGAGGAGGAGGGGGAGGAGGTGTCCTTTTATAAGGGAGGAGAGGGGCACCTTAGGAATATCTCAAAATATTATTTTATATTAAAGTCAAAGTCGGTTTATAATGGTTCCAAAGGGTCTTATTTCGAAGATAAAGTGGGTATGGGTCGAAATCCTATCAACCAATAGTATTTAGACAAGTTTAGGTTATTATTTTAACCTTATCAATTAGATTTAACTCTAAGTTAAATAATTTAACTTTTACCGTGTCTTTTTGTTGTTTTACACTATATGGTTAATACACTTACTATAACATGCCAAAAGAACCCCAAATTGTTTATTATTAATATATATATCCTTATCTAAGTCATTTGGCCGAACCTTAGATTTTTAGGAATAAAATAACAATTAATAATATAATATTCGATTTAAAAACTATTTTGTGTCAATTTTGACACTATTTGATATATGATTTTTTTGAAAGTCATAAAAGAAATATATGTTCAAAACAAGTTGATTAAATCAACACTAATATATCATAGTAACCTAGAAAATTAGTGGAATTTATAAAAAGTCTAAAATTACATTTATTTTGGTGTTTATAACATCAATTATGTTAATATTTCATTAATAAGATAATTACTGCATCATCTTTGTGTCATAAATAAATTAAATTATTTAATGTCTAAAAATTATAAATAAACTACCATCATGTAGGAAATCCTTTTATCTTTCTAATGAATATTTATAGTCGAATTTATCTTATGTATAAACCCATATTAAAAATGATTTACTTATTAAACTTTGATTTTAACTATTTTAACCCTTCTTTAAATAAATTAATAATAAATGTCCTAATCTAATCCAAGTGGGCCTAAATGGTCATATTTTATTCATAAGGTTGTTTTTGGTCGAATTAAACTTATCCAATAGAATTAGGACATGTGTTAGGATAATAGTAATATCATATTTACCCTAAGTTACCCTATTTACTATTAACCGCGGTAAAAAAAGTAAAAAGTTACTATTCACCAAAAAATTATTTTAAACTCATTGAACCACATTTTACTTACTGATATCAACCGTGTCTATCGGATTTTCGAAATTCCATTCACAGAAGCTGTAAAATTAAGTTTTATGCAAAATTCAGTTTTTAACCTTCCACTTAGTGGTTTCACTATTCATCAAAAATTGAAAGTTTTCAGAAAAATACCAAAATTTCACCCTAGGCTAATTTCGATATTCCGAATCTAAAAATGAAGTTCATTTTGAAAAATAAAATTTACAAAATTTCAAAAAGTGGTTATTACTATTCATAACGGCTAGTTTTAATAATATTTTAATAGCATATCGTTGTTTAGTGAAACTCAGTATTGCGTACTACACAAGCTATCAAGGAAGGTCGTGATTGCGTGTAATGAAAGGAAAGTCAAGGATGCGTGTTGTGCAAGCTCCATTTGGTGTAGCGTACAACAAAAGACATTAATGAAATTAAAAAGAATATTTTTCATAAAATCTCGGGCTGTTACATTCTACCCCCCTTAAAATGAATTTCTCCCTCGAAATTAGTCGGGGTTATAAATGGTTTACTATTCGAAAGTTTATTTAATAGAAACCCACATCTTAAAAAGTAATATCAAAACCATTCTTTAAAAACAAAAGTATGAAACGTAACGGTTACCCAAATAAACTAATCACTGGGTTTCCACATAGGTGAAAATATGGGTATGGAAGAAAAATCTAACCATCATGTTCTGATGAAGAGTGGTAGAGAACATGGATATGGAAAAGCCAACAATCAAAAATCCATAAATTTGTGATGATCTAAGGTACCATCTGATTAATCAGATATAAGAGCACTAGGACAACATTTTTGGTTTTCAAGATCGTTTCCCTAAAGTTGAAGAATTTGAATTAGAATAAATACTTACTTTATTTTGGTACAACCTCACTATTGTTCGTGCCTTTAACAATTTCCACTTCATCTCTTAAATAAATGAAGTTGAATTTGTTATTCGTGAAGTGTTAGAAGATCATGTGATAGAATGACGGGTCATTCCAGCTGTCTCAAACAAAAGGTTAGAAAAAGTTATTAAATATACATAAGTCATTCTATAGTG
Organism: Viscum album; assembly: GCA_963277665.1. Taxonomy (NCBI): domain Eukaryota; kingdom Viridiplantae; phylum Streptophyta; class Magnoliopsida; order Santalales; family Viscaceae; genus Viscum; species Viscum album. The sequence continues at coordinate 313,336 of CAUJRU010000375.1, read as the reverse complement.
AGATTAATCATATATGGTTCCTAAAATGGACTTATACTTCATATATCATACTGCTTAATATAATAAAACTAGTTTCTACTAAACAGGGACTTCCTGTAGGCCAGTGGTAGGCGATAAAGGCCAGTCGCACTTCGGTTGTGGGTTCAATTTCCACAGCCTTGTCCGACGCGATGGGCTATCGCCCGTCCTGCAGGTTGTCCTTTTTCTAAAACTACATTACTATAAAATCACAATAATAATTTCAAAAGTTCTATCCTTAAACAATACTAACTTATGTCCAACATAATCCATTCCAATCTTTAGGCTTATCCAAAATACTGCAGTCCACTCTCATAATAGAGTGAAAATGATTACCAGAGATTTAATACCATCTTTGATCCCCATATATCATAAGATATGTCTTGTTGGTCACATTCCAAACATTCAAAGGCCTTAATCATGTATTCTCTTGAATACCCATCGAACCTTAGTGAAAACATGAATGCAGTTAAAATTTAACACTTTCCACATACCAAAATCCTCAGAATTCTATATACTCAAACCATGATATCACTTAGTCCTTATATCAATCATGAGCTCATGAATACTATTAAACATTTCATTTTCTCGTTTTCCCTTCATTATGCGCATATCATCTTATTTCGAAAAAATATCTCAATCACTTTGAATACCACATCAATAAATATTGCAATACTCAATGATACAACATTATTTTGGAATCCCATTACATAAACAATTAATCATTCCACCACATCGTTGTCATATTCAACATTGCCAATAGTGATCGCATGTGACTTCCCTTTGTCCTTTGCCTTCAGTGGTTGCTCATGTTGATCATCACTAACCCTTGGATTAGGGCATTTATTAGCATAATGCCCCATTTCCTTGCACTTGAAGCATTGAAGTGTTGGTGGTGCATTCTCTGCAGTGTTTGCTTTATTTACATCATTAGAAACCCTTTTTCCATTACTTCGACACTCAGCTGCTCAATGACCTTTTTTTCCACACATAAAACATTTTCTATTCCCTTTAAGACAATCTCCACCATGCTTCTTTCCACACTTTGTGCATAAGGAAACATTCATCTTCTTTTCACCATTATTCTGAGATTTCTCCTTGAACTTCATCTTTCGTTTCTTGTCAAAACCATGAGATGGATATGTAACACCAACTTCCATTTCTACCTTGATAGCACAACGCACAATTTCTTCATAGCTACTGAAGTCTCTTATAGCTAATTCCCTTCGAAGACTTTGTTTTAAGCCACTGAAAAATCGATCAACTTTACTTTCAGGTTGGATGATAATGCCAGATGCATACCTTGCAAGTCTTGTAAAATTCGCTTCGTATATACCAACAGATTCATCATCCTTTTGCTTTAGTTCAAGAAACTCCTTCTCCATCTTTGTTCGAAGAATAAGAGGGAAGTACTTATTGAAAAATATGTTCTTGAACTCGTCCCATTCCATGGACTCAATTTCATCTCTTTCCCTTGTATTCTTGATAAGATTCCACCATTGATCAGCTTCACCTTCCAAACGATATACTTCTAAGATGACTTTATCATGTTCAGAACATTGAAGAACTGAAAATATCTTTTCAGTGGTACTGATCCATTGTTCAGCAACAAGTGGATTAGAAGACCCACTGAAAGAAGGTGGACGTTGCCTCATGAAGGACTCAATAGAATATTGTTCCCTTCTATGCTCATTTGGAAGTCCAGAATGATTCATAGCTTGGGTAAGTATAGAAATAAGATTTTGCACTCCATCTCCCATAACATTTGTTTGTTCAGGAGGGAAATCATTGCATTGTCCATTGCATTGATCAACACGGTTCTTTCGGGTTCCAGCCATCGTCTAAAACCCAAAAAGAATAGTGTGAGAGGCAAAAATCATAATAAAGGGGGAGTAACTTCAATATCTAACTTCTTAGATTAATTCTATGATCGTTACCATAGTTATATGATTGTATCCTATACGTATACTTATCCTTAGGGACATCCCTAGACATACCTTAGAAATATCTCTAGGGATCTCACTAATGTTTTCGCATCCTAGTTTCCAAAGTTTGACTAAACCTTTCCTCTGATACCAAATGTAGATACCTGTAGCCTGACGTACATGAACATTACATTACTTTTGCGGAATACTTAGTACATAACAAAAACACACACACAAGGATCGTAATAGTTTAGTGTCTTTGGAAACTCGGAATATAATCTTCTAATCGTGGTGAAAGATCTTCAACATCTCCCATAAAGATCTTCCCTTTTTTTACCTAAAACCTTTCTTTATATCCTGGGGAAAAGAAAACATAAAAGGGTGAGCTCAAATGCTCAGTAAGGGTAAAAAAAAGAAATATCAATCACATCATATTCATAAGAACATAACATTTTGGAAATCATAACCTGCAAAAGAGAGCATAATTTCATAACATGGGATAAATCATGGCAGTGAAATGTAATCACAATAATCATAACTTAAAACATGAAAATTTGTGTCATTCACACATAATCATAGAGAATCATTTCTTGTTAGTCAAGACTCATTTCCAAGACTATCTTAGTGGACAAAGTCCCTTTCTGAATCGAGTAACCCTCGTTTCAGTCCTTTTTCACTGAACCGGTATAACCTACCATTCCAGCCATGTCTATCTCATGAGATATAAAATCTTTACCCAATGCATTGGAGGTAGATATAGGTCCCACCCATCTTATAATGAATCCTTTCTTATGTGTGCCACATAATCATAAAACATACATCATAGCGTAACCCATGTAATAAAAATGGGATTCTTAAACAACATGACATCATAAAACAATTCATATAAGATAAAGGAATAAAAATGTTTCCATCACAACATAATCAAATCCATGTAATGATAGGGATAAAAACAGAACCCATTTATTATCTTAGAAGGAAAATAATTTTGGTAAAATACTTGAACTCCATTCTTGAGGAAAATATCCTTTCTACTTTAAAAACATTTTTCCTTTCATAACATGTCATACGACTTTAAAATAAAAGAATTTGATTAAAAATAAACTTGAAAACTTGTAAAGGAAGCTTCTTGGGAATAATTTTTTTTAAAAATCCATTCATGCCGTATAAGTTAAAAAAAACATTCTTCGTACTTTTGTCGGAAAAGTCAAAAAGAACCTCGTACGAAAAATGAGAAAAGATTCCCTTCATATATTTTACTACAAAATCACCAAAGGGTAAAATTTTATTTAAAAAAATTGTAGGTGGATGGAAATAATATTTCATTTTGAGGAAACATGGATGTGGATGATAAAATACACCCCAGTAAATACCAAAGTATAAACAATCTCGGATAAAAATGAGATTGTGATATTTCCATTACCTTAGGTCCGATTTGATTTGTACGTGTCCGAAGCTCCTGTATAATGGTTTAAATAATGTTATTGACTTATTCTAGAATCATAAATATTGATATGATATCATATATGGTCATATTCTTAGCTTCTTAGTAGTAATATTTCATTGCTACTTGTTATTTGGGTGTTTATAACTTTTTGTTCTTATGCGTGTTTTGTCGAATAAATTCTTATTCTTTTCTTTAGGTTATAGATACCTCATTTCCAGAATTGTATTAGTTTAATATATATCATATTTATTAATTCAATTCATTTATATAATCATAATTAAATGAAGATCATGTAGAACGAGTCGCATCACATCGTGGAGACGGTATTCCTTACGTACGCACGAGTGATGATATCGTTCCTATGATCGTGGAATTGTATTTAAGTGTATATATACTATTTCAGTATCAATATCACTTTATAATAATCATATATAGTTACTCATTACACCATTATACCCATCCTTGTAAGGTGATGGTGGAAAATAGAGTACACCACGGCGTGGAGACGGTATTCCGTACGTACGCACGTGCGGTGATTTCATTTTTCCATAGGATGGATAGAAGGTGAATTAGGGATTTTTCATATTTATAATAACATATCAGTATGTATATAATACTGATGTTATTACTTTATCATGAAACAACTAAAGAAGAAGAAGATGAAGAAGAAAGAAATTGAAAAGATCGGTAATGGATATTACCTCTTCTTTGGAACGCCTCTTTGAATCCTCCACTTAGGGAACTAAGATTGGTCTTTGAAGAAGACCATGACCTCTAGTGTTATTCTAGGGAAGTGGAGAGGAGAAAATTTCAGGGGTTGTCCGAGCTTGAGTGCTCAAATTGGTGTGAGGAGGAGGGGGAGGAGGTGTCCTTTTATAAGGGAGGAGAGGGGCACCTTAGGAATATCTAAAAATATTATTTTATATTAAAGTCAAAATCGGTTTATAATGGTTCCAAAGGGTCTTATTTCGAAGATAAAGTGGGGATGGGTCGAAAGCCTATCAACCAATAGGATTTAGACAAGTTTAGGTTATTATTTTAACCTTATCAATTAGATTTAACTCTAAGTTAAATAATTTAACTTTTACCGTGTCTTTTTGTTTTTTACACTATATGGTTAATACACTTACTATAACATGCCAAAAGAACCCAAAATTGTTTATTATTAATATATATATCCTTATCTAAGTCATTTGGCCGAACCTTAGATTTTTAGAAATAAAATAACAATTAATAATATAATATTTGATTTAAAAACTATTTTGTGTCAATTTTGACACTATTTGATATTTGATTTTTGTGAAAGTCATAACAGAATTATATGTTCGAAACAAGTTGATTAAATCAACACTAATATATCATAGTAATCTATCAAATTAGTGGAATTCATAAAAAGTCTCAAATTACATTTATTTTGGTGTTTATAACATCAATTATGTCAATATTTCATTAATAAGATAATTACTGCATCATCATTGTGTCATAAATAAATTAAATTATTTAATGTCTAAAAATTATAAATAAAATGCCATCATGTAGGAAATATTTGTATCTTTCTAATGAATATTTATAGTCTAATTTATCTTATGTATAACCCCATATTAAAAATGATTTACTTATTAAACTTTGATTTTAACTATTTTAACCCTTCTTTAAATAAATTAATCATAAATGTCCTAATCTAATCCAAGTGGGCCTAAATGGTCATATTTTATTCATAAGGTTGTTTTTGGTCGAATTAAACTTATCCAATAGAATTAGGACATGTGTTAGGGTAATAGTAATATCATATTTACCCTAAGTTACCCTATTTACTATTAACCGCGGTAAAAAAAGTAAAAAGTTACTATTCACCAAAAAATTATTTTTATCTAATTGAACCACATTTTACTTACTGATATCAACCGTGTCTATCGGATTTTCGAAATTCCATTCACAGAAGCGGTAAAATTTAGTTTTATGCAAAATTCAGTTTTTAACCTTCCACTTAGTGGTTTCACTATTCATCAAAAATTGAAAGTTTTCAGAAAAATACCAAAATTTCACCCTAGGATAATTTTGATATTCCGAATCTAAAAATGAAGTCCATTTTGAAAAATAAAATTTACAAAATCTCAAAAAGTGGTTGTTACTATTCATAACGGCTAGTTTTATTAATATTTTAATAGCATATCGTTGTTTAGTGAAACTCAGTATTGCGTACTACACAAGCTATCAAGGAAGGTCGTGATTGCGTGTAATGAAAGGAAAGTCAAGGATGCGTGTTGTGAAAGATCCGTTTGGTGTAGCGTACAACACAAGACATTAATGAAATTAAAAAAAAATATTTTTCATAAAATCTCAGGCTGTTACAGTATCTGTGTTTCTTATTATCAGTTATCCTTTCTTTCACACCTATTCCAAGTATATGATGTCTTACATGTATCACTTTTCAGAAAGTACACACCTTATCCTTTACAAGTACTAATCCTTGATGATGTCCAACTAGAATAATACCTCTACTATGAAGAATAACCCCTTGAGGTCTAGTATTATAGATATGTTGTGTAACAATACCACTCATCTGGTCAATGTTTTATGGGGAAATCGTATGTTTGAGGAGGCTATGTGGGAACCTGAGGATGTGATGAAATAAAATTTCCCTAACCCGTTTTCATCGAGGTAATGAAATATAGAAGATGAAATTATTTTAAGGGTGGTAAAATGTAACAACCCAAGTTTTTCCTCCTAAAATAACTATTGTTTTCGATTACTTTATCCAATTGTAACGCTAAAATAAAATGAATATAAAATGATATAAGGTGGTCTTATAATTAGAATGTATAAAAAATGTAACATAATTAAAAAATATATAGAAATAAATATATTCACTTTTAATATAAAAATAATTATTACAACTAATAAAATAATAAAATAATTCCTTATGTGTAAAAAATATTTTATAAAATAGATATTTTCATGTTTGATATATTCATTATATTCAATAATTTGAAAATAATAGTTAACATGAAGAAATTATTTCATATAAAAAATATTTTTTCTGATATTGTGTCATTTTATTTTAATTTAATGCTTATAATAATTAGAATATGAATTTTTTAAGAAATTACTTTTTTTGGATTTATCATATACAAATTAGATTAGGATTAATTTTTGAGAATTTTCTAAAATAAAAACTTTTCCTGTGAATAGTTAAATTACTAATTTTATTAATGTCCTTAATTTTAATAATTTATTTATTTTATAAATAAATTAAAATAAATTAAAATATTTTCCTATAATATTATATATTATAAAGTGTGATATATTATTTTAAAATTATATTTAACTTTATAAACATATACTTATCATTTTGAATGTTTGTATAGTGATTTATTGAAAATTTTATTTTAGTTATTTCATTACTTAATTATGACATGATGAATTAAAGTTTTTGATATATTTTATTATTTAATATTTTTTAATAATAATTATTAATTTAAATTAATTGGAATAAATTATATTGATAATTATATACTAATCATAAATATTTTTCCTTTAAAATTATCTTTTTCAAAAAATGGGCTTTTTCTCATTATATATGATATCATTAAGATTAATTTCCCTACAAAAATAAATTTAATTTTTTAAAACATATTCTCATATTTTAGATGATAATTTTTATTCAATTTAGTTGGTATAATTACATTTTTGGGTTTAAAATCTATATTTTCATAATTAATGTTGTAACATCCCAGGTAATTATAGAATAGATAATTTTAATGAAAATTAATATTTAATAGTTTAATAGTTATATTTATTATAAAAATTTTAAGTAACTTTTAAATCAAAAAATGTAGTTTGTACTAAACTATTTTATATTGAGGTTTTATTAAAAAGATTAGTTTTCAAATTATTGAATTTTAATTTTGAAAAATAATAATTATTTTTGAAATCATCATGTTTAAATTAACCAAGGGTGAAATTTTGGTATTTTTAAAAAAAATATAATTTTTAGAGTAAATAATGAAAATTAATTATTTTAATAAATCTATGTTTTATTTTTAGGAAATTTTTTAATTAATCGGTTTTACTTTGGTTTGAAACTAATATATCGAAGGGAATTAGCTTAATGTTACTTAAGAAATTATAAGAATATTTTTCGGTGTGCCATCATGGTTGAAATATAGTTCAACAATGATAATTTCTTCCATGAAAATAAGTAGAAAGAAGATTTGGATGTTATTCAATGGGGAAACAATCATCAATTAAATTTGGAGGTAAGAAAATTAACCTCTCATCTAGTGATGTGTTTGGTAAAAAGAATCATTGGTAATTTCTCTTAAATTATTGAATGTGTTACTGGTTTGGTACGTTTTTTCACATGGCATGTGATTGCAACGAAAAGATTCATGAATAATCATGGAATGGGGTAACTGATAGCCATCCATCGGTGAGATGTTTTAGTTGTAATGAGTTATATCATTATACTAACATGTTTCCAAAGATAGACACTCAGGATATAATTCATCAAAACCTAAACCATAAAGGTGTCAAAAAATGTAACACCCCATGAATTTATGGTATATATCTTTTAAATTTAATCCCTTCGATAACTTATGTTGAACGCAACACCCAGTATAAACAGAAAATGAAATATTATTATAACTTAGATCTTAAATTTACCAGAATGAATAGTATTAAACACATTTTCAAAATTATAAATTTTATATTAAATATAATTTTTAAAATTCATCTTATTTGTTTTCTAGACATGATATTAAAATCAATCCACGTTTACATATAAAAAGTTATATTTTTTCCATTGCAGGTTTTCTACCTCTCAATGGTGCACTTATTTTAAAACTAATTTTTGACACTTTTATATTATATTTTTATAAATATAATCTATTTTTTAAATTGTAATATTAAAATTTAAATTGGATTAATTATTTTTATTTTTATGAAAAGTTTTATTTTTCATGAATAGTAAAAAATACCACATTTTAATTGAAAACTAAATTTTCATCTAAATAATTAATTTATATTTTAAATTGGTTTTAAAGTAAAATAACATTAATAATACATCTATTAATTAAATTAATGTCATTTGAATATATATTTTTTTGAATTTTGATATAAAATTATTTCAAACTTTTCCACGTTTTCACTTTAAAAACGGGGTTTCTCACCTCGTCTAGGGGATTAATTTTAAATTAATTTCAACCAATTATATTTTTTGAATTATAGAAAATGGGTAACATATTTTCAATCATAAGTTTTAAGTTATGTAAATAGTTCCCTTTTATATTTTTCCACTATGAATAGTAACATTGTAATTTTAATTACCACAGTTAAGGATAAATCCGGTAAATAAAGGTAAAAATAATATTATAAATATTATAAAATTACACTAAAACTTTTCATAAATTTATTTTATGAGTTATTATTGAGAACAATAATTCTTGGGATGATTATATAGTCTCTTAGAGGCACTTGGATGACTTTTATCCTTTAAAAATTTTTAATTTTATGATAAGTCAAACATAACACACTAATATTTATAATAAGTATTACATTTTTAATATGTGGTTATTTAGAAGATATATTAAAATATAAAAATTAATTGGAAATATAAAATGTTTATATTCATTTTTGTAATTTATTTTTAATATTTAGGAAATAAATAATTACCTTAAAGGCTTATATAATGATAATTTAGAAATTGATTAATTAAAATAAAATATCAAATAAATGAAATTAAAAAAAATAATATTAATATTATTTGATATAATTAATATCCTAAAAAATTTATAGATAATTTTTACATGTTATTGTTGTGTTAAAATTGTTTTTTTATATATCTGGTTTTTATTGATGTCTGTAAATGTTAATGTAATGAATAGTGTCAAAATTTACATTAATGTTATATTAAAATAAAAATATTTTGTTAAATAATATTAAATTTACCAAAATAAATAAATGCAATTTAAATGATTTAAATGAGGTTTTAGATATCACTTGTGACTCATTTATTGTTCTTTCATCATTTTATAGTAACAATATTGACCCTCAAAGAGTAAAAATCCATGTTGTCACTATAAGAGTTAAAGGGGTTAAAAATGTAAAACCAAAATATAAGGGTATAACCCTAACCTAAACATTTACAATTTTTCATAATATTATTAGAATATTATAACCTTAAGATTGAATTTTAGTTATTTAATGGATAATTGTCTATAAAAATAACTTATATATTATTTAAATCATAGATAATTACAAAATGTCACTCTCTTTGTATTTAATATCTTTTACGTGTCCACGTAAGGGAAAAATCCTTATATGAACAGACCTAAATATATATTTTGATATTAAAGAAAAAAAATTCATTATCAAAATTCATTTTAATTTTTTACATATTTTATACTTTCCTTAAATACTTCTGTAATGAAAAACCAATATTTATTTAATGAATAGAAAAATAAAATAATTTATTTTAAAAGTTTTAATTTTAATATATTTGGTATATGTTATTGTTTATAAAAACATTTATATATCCATAGGATATATTATATTTTGTTAAATCATTATATTTTTATTAACAGTTTTTCTTGATGTATTTGAAGTCAAATTAAATGAATAGTATCAGATTTGAAAATAGTGATATTTTTTAAAAGTAATATATAATTAAATTATTTAAAAATCACAATGATTTTGAATAATAACATAGTAAAAAATATATGTCCAAAAATGTCTTCTCCTATTCATTTATGGGCCATTTTTTAGTCTTTGCCCTTATAATAGCCTAATTATATTTTAATATTTTAGAAATATATGAAAGATTCACTCAACAAAATTATTAATGGGAATATCCTACTTCACTTCCACCCCCCAATTTGAGAGATATAGCTCAAGAAAAGTAACATCTTAATTTTTACAACAATCATAAATCCCCCTTATGATAAATTATTTAGTGGAAAAAAATATTTATCATTGAAAATCATGATTTTTTTAACATCAACACGAAAGAATAAAAATCATATTTAGCACTCTAAAATATAAAATTGAATATTTTTATAGTATAGTGAATGTTTCTATAGTCTTATAATTCTCAGCGAAGACAAAAAAATATTAAATATATTATTTTAAACAAGGTAATTTTATTCAAAATAATTGAATAACTCAAAAACTGTGCATAAGATGAGAAATATAATCCCACAGTTGGGTATGGGACACATTTTCTACCCTAGAGAGGGTATAACATTTGTAATCGTCGGAATTTTGGATGCCTCGCTCGCGATAAGACATTTTTATTTTTAATTAAATATTTATTCTATTTTTAAAATATTAAATCTTTAATATCTCTCAAAAGGTGCATCATATAAGAAATCAGAGACCATCGTTGGGTCTGGAACAAGGTTTTTACCCTATGAAAAGTATAATTTTTGTGCACAATAGACGGTTGGATTCATTTATTTTTTAAGTTAAATAATTTATTTTATTAATATGATGATAAAATAGTTTTAATAACATTAAATTCAAAAAATCATTTTTTTGGGGCCTCTTCTTCTTCTTCAATAAGAATTCCTCCATTGAGGACAACATAAGGATTTCAAACATCCATTTTAAAGCATTTTGAACTGATCAGAAATTAGTGACATCTTGTTAAGTGGAAATCAATAACTCCGTATTGATTTCTAGGATGAATAATGGTTTCAAATCAGGTATTTAAATTCTTGGATTTATGAACATGCGTTTTGGGGTATTTTAAATAGTTGAACCCTCCAGAGTCTTTTGTTGATAAGTTTTGTCAATCCCAGATAACTTTGAGTCTCCTCTATGCATGATTGAAGTAGTCAATTCCAGCCGATCTAGTAGTCATTCAACCAGGCGCAGGTGGAGGTTCCTTCTACACATGAGTTAACATTCACATTGGTTATATTACTTTTTATTAATTTGTTCCATTATTTCTAAAATTATATATAATGGAAATAAATAGGTTGATTTTAAATTAAATAATAAAACGTAAAACATCAAAAAATAATTCTTCAATAGATTAACATGTAATGTTACCCAAATTATCAGATGTTAGAAATGAATTATCAAATGATAAGTATATAAAAATGTTGGGATAAATATAAAGAAATTTTCAAAATATAATTATTAGGAATTATCGAATGAGAATTGAAATTAATTATCAAAGTTCAATTTCATAAAAATATCAATGACAATTTTACAAAAATTATAGAAGGGTTATGATAAACAATTAACAAGCGATGAATACATTGTTTTATCAATGGATAATTTAAATGATTTAATGGAAATTTAGTTTATCAGCATAAGCAATAAATTTAAATTTTTGAAATTATTATTATCAATACATTTTAGTAATTATCATTTCATATGTTTTAAAAAGTTATAATGATAATTTAAATTATCAACGCATCTAAAGAAAATAGTTAATCATTTTGTGCTATGTTTAAAAAAATGATAAAATGATAATTTAAATTATCAAAGTATATGAAAAATTATTATCATCTTATGTGATGTTTTAAAAATGATTAAATTATAATTTAAATTATCAATACATATGAAAATGTTTATAATTTTATGTGATGATTTAAATATAATAAAATGATAATTTAAATGCATATGAAAAATTTTTATCATTTTATGTGATGTTTTTAAAAGGGTAAGGTTATAATTATAATTTACAACACTTGCAATAATTTTAATGATATTTTGAGAATTATTTAAGAGAGGAATAATTATCACGTGTGATCTTTTATTTATTTTGAAATAAAATATATTTTATGATTCTTGTAAAACCTTTGACATACCTCCATCACCAGTGTGACAACACCTTGAGACTTTAACGTATCACCCTGACGTCATAAAAACTACAAGTGGTATTAAAAATGTTAAGGTTGGATGTTTCTTACCTTCTCGAGGGTCATGTTTGCACTTTTTTCCATGATGATTATATTTGTGGCATTGGATTGACCATTTTTGATTGTGATCACATGTATGTGTATCCCATAAAAACTATTGTGATCCCATGAGTGATGATAGTGTTGTTTTAATCCATGTTGATAATAATAACATATTTCTGTGTATGCTTCAATATAACCATGTTGACATACTATGCCTAATTGTGTGATTTCCCTATATGTGTATCACCATGAATTGTAGTTATTAGTGGTATTTGAGGCAGGTGGACCATCATGACTTATTTATTCCCTAGTAGAGGTGAATATTCGATTGCAACAATAGTGCTGAGGGGCCAAATCACAGGGTGCTTGTACAAGGACGCCATCGTGTCATGTTGAGGGTCTACTTAAGGACACCTTGATGCCAATAGATTTTCACTATGAGATAGCCTAGTCAATTTTACTACACAAGTTGATATAATCTAGAGGATCTAGGTGACTTTGTCCACTTTATGGATAGATGATGCTAGGTTTCATCTCCTCGACACTGTGAGGACTTCGTATAAGGGCATGTTAACTTCTTACGACTCATTCAGTTCTCTTTTGGCGTGGAGCCAAAGCAGGTACAGTCGGAGGATATGGCATCTTGGTTAGTAAACTAACACTTGGTTTTGGATTGTATGTTTATATGCTTCCTAAATTATCTATTATCATGGTACACACTTGTATATGTGATCACATCATGTTAAAGATGCATTGGTGGTGTCCTACTGAGTCCTGTACTCACACCCTACTCGGACATTTCAATGTGCTTATAACTTTAATAAAAGACACGGTGATAGGAAAGGGCCATGTGGTGGATAGATGATTAGGTGGAGCATAGAGCTGGGGTGGACCAAGATGAACATTAGAGGACCCCACCGTTATATTATTTATCATCTGTTTTATTCATCCAGGATAGGCTTTCCACTTTAGGAGCTTCTTTTATTTGCATAACATGTATTTCATTTACCTTCCACATGATTTAATCTAATTATTTTATTCTTTCTCTTGTTGTTATTATTTATTATCCTACTCGATGACATGTCATAGAGGTAGTAGCTTCTCCATTATCGGACATAGACCATCACTGCTAGTCAGCAACCTCTTGCGTACGGTGAGGCGTACATGAGGTCATGTGGAATTTTATCTCGGAACTAGTGGTTTGGGATTGAATTTTATAATAAAACCCAACATTTTTATTATATAAAAATAATTATTTATTTTCTAGAGGTTCTAGTCCTTTCAAAATACTTACCCCATATCACATAAGACTATATTAAAGTAAGTCTATCGAAGAAGAGGCAATTGTGTTTATCGACTCTTTCAAGTTTTTTTCCCCTTCCACTTCCTATACATGTGTTGTTTCCAAGATAAAGTAATTAATGTAATATATATATATTATTTTATGTCATTATGATTATTGGATAACAATATTTCACCTTTTATCCATCCTACGAAATACAAAATCATTGCGTGTGCGTATGTATGGCCTACCCTCTCCATGTTGTTGAGTAATTTATTTTCCTCGCCACTTTACTATGATAGGTATAATGATGGAAACAATGGATATATATAATAATTATGACATTATTATGATTTTTAATAAATTAATATAACATCCACTACCTTACCCTTTCACCATTAATAGAATGATATCGTCGCTCGTTCATACGTATGACCTACTGTCTCCACGGCCCAATGCGATTCATTTTCCATTTTAACCATTCAATAATGATTATATAAAAATCATATAATGATTAAATATGATATATATAACCTTAATAACAATATTTATTTGAATTATCTATATCCTATGCATAAGCACCGGGTCTTACATGACAAAACACGTATAGGAAAATGAAGGAATTAACACCCAAAACAAGGGTAATAACAAAATATTGTCAACAAATGGGTTATAAAATGAAATAATAAGATCATATATGATATCATAAATATTTATATGGTTTAGTTATAAATTAATAATACGTTTTAAACCAATATTTATCAGGTTAAATTATATTCAACTAAAGGAATGTGCAATGTAAGGGACTTTGTCTCATTTTCCATTTCATTGAGACTTACATGGTATTGTACACCAAATAATTTTTATTTTTTTATATACTAATAATTTGAGTTCAATTTTAATTTAATATCCATATTATTTATTTCATGGATACAATTATTCCCTAAAATTTATATCATTTTAACATACTATGTTTACTTTGATTATTATTTGACTAACTGGGGAAATATTGATAAATCTATATCCTTTAGTCAAAAGAGATATTTTATGTTAACATATATTGATTCATGAATTAAATATATTATTTGATATTTGAGGAATGATTTTAAATGGATGAAATGAGTGGGTCACGATTTTAGATATCCCATTGATGCATCAATGGGTCTCATAGGACAAATCAATTGGTGACAAACCTTTTGTGTTTGTTTCCAAGAAGAATCAGAAACATTTATACCCATAGACTTAAACCATCTTCTGAATGATTTTAAAAGTTATGGTTCATGTGATAGATATATGATATCTAATAATTATTAAATACCTACATTTAGAATTCAATTATTATTCTCCATATAATTTTTACTATAAAAAATATTATTTATGCATTTAATTATTAGCTAGTTGATTAAATGGAAAGTTTGTTTAATTACCTACTTTGTCATGTTGATTATGCTAATTGATTAATGATAGTTTCCACTATACATAAATATTAATGGGGATTTGACCTCATCCTTATTATATTTCCTTTCCTTATGATCTGAAGATGAATTATCATAATGAATTTCAGGGATGATGAGAAGTTCATTTTGTTATGTTATATGTTTCATTTTCTATTCCCAATGTACAATGGG
The DNA here is from genome assembly GCA_963277665.1 of Viscum album. Classification (NCBI taxonomy): domain Eukaryota; kingdom Viridiplantae; phylum Streptophyta; class Magnoliopsida; order Santalales; family Viscaceae; genus Viscum; species Viscum album. The sequence continues at coordinate 298,124 of CAUJRU010000375.1, read as the reverse complement.
TTTCATGTATGTATCCAATTTAAAAATACTACTAAACTATTTGTTCCTTTGGTATTTTATTCCTTATAATTATTACAATGTAATAAAGTAAGGTATCGGCTCCAGGATACTATGATCGGGGCATTACACAAAAACTTTTTATACTACTATAGTTGATGTATGTTCATCTAATGAAGTTTTAATATGTATTTTAATAGTTTGTTAGAATTTTGAAAATTCCTGGTTCTACTTGGTATCTTCATATTCCATTATTTTTAATAAATTTTAATTAATATAGGGAATATTACCTAATGAAAGTATTATATAAATTTTGGTGAAAAATCTAGGTGTAAATACTAAAAAAACCACTATGTATAAAAATCTTAATATTGTTTTTAGTGGGTAGGTTTTTACATAAAATCTTATTAAAATTACCTTAAAGGATTTTAGTATCATTTTGACTATGGATTGAGTGAATTAATCATTCTTTGAGTGTCATCTATCCCTTATCATTATCCACTAGGGTTTCTCGGTGGTTCCTCAACGAGGGGAGCCCAGCGTGCCACTTCATTGGATTCATCTCTCTCCTTTCCTCCCTACTTCCATATCCCTCCCCATTTTCTCCCTTCCCCTCATTCTTCTCACTCTCTGATTTTCTTCTATTTTTACCTCCTCAGCACTCCCACTCGACCCTTTTGAAGCCTTTCCCCCTATTTAATCCCTTATTTCTCTTAACTTTTCTTTTCTCTGAGTAGATGCATTTATAACCCCACTCTGGTCTGGTGTTCAATATTTCTCAGGGATATTTGTGATGTGCGGTTTGAGTTATGTTGGTTACATAGGTTCTAGGATTTCTTTCTCTTGGGGGTTTCATCTTGGTGGGCAGGTTACTTTGGGGATGTTTTTTAGTGTGGTTTTCACAAGGTGGTGGCTTCTACACTCAAGGTTGAAGGCCCAGTCAAGGATGGGATTCTCTGGTGATGTTGTATCTTGTTTCAAATGCTACACAACCTTCTAGTTCCTTCATCACTCTCTCTATTGGTCTGTTATAGTGTCTTTCTAGGGGCTTTGGTATGTGTCAGTTATTTTTTCATTGTTGATCCAGGATATGTGTCCAAATACAGCTTTCCATTGAGCTGTGGTGGTCCTTATTGGATGATTGATGTGTGTGATGAATCATAGGTTCTGAGCTTATTCTGGTATTTCAGATATTCATTTTTCTTTTTCATCAATGCAATGGTGTTTTTTGTGCTGGCTGTGTTGACTCATGATTCATTGGCAGTGGTCTGGTGCTGGTGAGGTTATGTTCTGACTATCGGTGCCATTGGTGATCGGGTGTCAATGGGGAGGTTTTCCGATGACGGTGAGGGTTGCAACCATTGACTGTTAATTATGTTTTTTTGATGATGATGGTGTGTATTATTGATGGGTATGATGGTGTAATAAGTGATATATATCAGACCTTGTTGTAGGAATCATTTATTGAATTCATTGCTTTGGTTGAATAATTTTTTAATTTTTATTTGTGATTTTTTATTTATGTTCATGTTTTTTTAAATGATTAGTTCCCAATTAACCTTAATGTGGGATTTTAGAAAATGAAACAGATGGTTTGATGTATGTATTTACAATCATTTTATCATGATAATATATATTTTAGAACTATGAAATTTTTATTCAATGATTTTATACCAATGATAACATACAGAAAATGTGAGAAATTTATTAGAGATGGTAGTGAAAGGTACCTTGATCATATTTTTTAGGGAAAGACATTATTAAAATTAGTGATGTACGAGTACTGAATGAACTTATGGATATATTTCCTAATGATTTTCCTGATGTTTTTACTCATTGAGAAGTTTAATTTTCTACTGACTTATGTCTGATGCTGCACCTTTTTGAAAAAACCATTATCAAATGGATCAAGTACATCATTTAGAATTCACAGAAAATTACAACAGTTTCTAGATAAAGGTTTCATTCTTCATAAATCATCCCCATGGGGTACTTCTATTTTTTTGGTAAAAATAATGATGGTTCAATGAGAATTTTCATTGATTATAGATATTTGAATAACATCACTATTAATAAAAAGTATCCTTATCCTTATATCGATGATTGTTTTAATCAGCTCCATGGAACATAGTATTTTTTCAATATTGATCTTCATTCAGGTTACCATTAGTTGAATGTGGAGGAAATTATTCTGAAGACTACACTTTTTACTACATATGGGAAATTTGAATTTATATTTATTCCCTTTGGGCTGTCTAGTGAACTTGTATTATTTATAGATGTTAGGAATAGATTTTTTGATGTGTTATGGGATAATTTTTTCGTTTTTTATTGATTAAATATTTTTATATTTGAAAAGTTATGAGGGTAATGAAATATACGTAAGGGGTATTTTAAAAATCCTAAAAGATAATAAACTGTATGAAAAATTTAGTGTGTTTGAGTTTTGGTTACAAAAAAATGTCTTTCCATGGACATATTATTTCTAAAGATGACTTAATGGTTGACCCTACTAAAATTAAATTTGTTGAATATTGGTCAATACATACCAATGTCATAGTTATTCATACTGTCCTTGGTTTATCATGTTACTACTATTAGTTTTTTGGAAAAATTTATAAGTTATATATCCCATTTACTAAATTTACTCAAAAGGGTGTAAAATTTATATGGATAAAATAATATGATATTTGTTTTCAGGAACTAAATAAAAGATAGGTTAATTTTAAAATTTTGATCTTTCCCTCTAGAAATGGTCTTTTTTGTCTAAAGTGATGCTTATTTAAAAGAACTTGGTTCTATCTTGACACATAATGATTAGTAAATTAATTACGATTCATAGAAACTTAATCAACATGAGCTAAATTACACGAAACATGATATGGAATTAGATGTAGTGGTTTTAACTTTAAAAATTTTAGGCATCATTTTTATATAGTAAATTTTGGGATATATATTGATAATAAAATTTTAACGTATCTATTCACTAAGAAAGAATTGTATGTGAGATTGAAATGTTGGCTAGAACTGATCAAGGTTTATAATTTCATGATTGATTACCATCATATTAAATAAAAAACTATTTAATTTTATTATTTAGAAAAATAACAAAACACTAACCATGTTATATTTTTAACATGAACCTTTGGTTAATGATTTTATGAAATCTTCCAAGGAAGTTATGGATAAAGGGATATCCCTTGTTTTTTTGGTTTTATTGTAGTCAAATTTTTAAAAAATATTCAAGAAACCTCAGAAGGAGGATCATTCATTGTAGAAAAAGGTTTATTCCATTAAGAAGGGTAGGTTACCCGAGTTTAATGTTAACAAATAAGTTGTTATTGGGTTTTGAAAATGATTATATGTGCCTTGTTATTTCTATTTGAGGAAAGAGTTATTGAGTGAAGCTGTTTGTTCTCTATTTTCTTATTTGACCTAGAAACACTAAGGAATACTGAGACATTCAGAAGTATTATTAGAGCAATGGTATGAAAATATATATTTCTAAAATTATCATGAAATGTATAAATATTCAGCTGGTTGGAATATAATGATAATTAATGAAGGGAATGATTTATCCCTTACGAGTTCCATAGTGTAAATGGAAAAAATTATTCACATATTTCTTGGTTGGATTACCAAAGACACCTCATTGTAATAATGCAAATTGGGTTATTTTTTATCAAATAGATAAATCTAAAAAATTCATTCCTATTACAGATACAATTTATTTAGAAAAAACATTATCAAATTATCCTAAAGGAGATGGTCAAGTTATAAATAGTTCTTCTATCAATTTCCTCTGATCATGTTCCATGATTTACTTCATATTTTTGGAATGGACTTTAAAAGTAGTTGGGTACAAAGTTAAATTTTAGTATAACTTTTCATCCTCAATCCTATGGTTAGTCTGAGAGGATGATTCAAACCAAGGTAGATATTCTTTTTTATTATTCAATGGATTACCATGGAATATGGGATCAATATATTTCCCTGATTTAGTTCTCTTATAAATATAACTTTCATTCCATTATACAAATGGAAATTGTTTAGGAATTATATGGAAATTGGTGATGGAAATTAGATTTTGGGGTGCAGTGGGAGAAATTAAGTTGATGGGACCTGATATAGTAGATGAAAAATCTAATAAGGTGAATTTTATTCGACAACATATAAGGATGGATCAGAAAAAGTATAAAATTTGTTCAAATAATTGTATGAAAGATCTTTCTTTTGAGGTAGGTGATTATGTTTTTCTTAAAGCATCTCCATGGAAAGGTGTTGTTCATTTTCGTAAAATTGGAAAGTTATGCCCGATGTTAATTGGAGGATATGAAATCTTTGATAATTTTTTATAAGTTTCCTAATGAGTTTCTTTTCCTCTAACTTTATCCTAGTTACACAACATATGTCATGTTTCAATGAAAAGGAAAAAGGTTCTAGATTCATTTCATGTTTGGTGCCCAGAAGTTGTTCAATTGGAAGAGACTCTATCATTTGAAGAATAGAATATTAGGATTCTTTAATGTATAGAGAAATTGTCTTGTAACAATGTAATTCACCAGTTTATATTTTTATTAAAACCCTGTATGGTTGATGATGCAATATGGGAATCTTAAAATTCTATTAGGGAAATATATCCCCGCTTGTTTAACTAGTGAATAAAATTGTGAGCATGAAATTTACAATAGGGGGGATAATATAAAAACCCAAATAAATTTATAATTAATCATTTTCATGATTATAACTAATTAATAATTAAAAATTAATATTTATAATTAAAATATTAAGTAATTTTTCAATCAAAAAGGAAATAGTTTTAATTAAACTATTTTATTACAGAATTTTATCTAAAAGATTAATTTATAAAATAAAAAATTTAATTTTAAAAAACCAAATTATATATTTGAATCATCATTATAAAAATTCACTAAGGGTGAACTATTGGTATTTATAATAAAATATTAATTTTCAGTCTATAGTGAAAAATACTAATTATCGTAAAAAAGGGATTTCTTTTCAAACAATTATATAATTTAGAAGTCCCATTATAGATTAAATTTTATTTCAAGTAACATAATTATTATTTAGTTATATTTAATCCAATTAATTATATTTTAGTCACCATTAATCTATATTTTAGTATAAGTTTATTTTTGGGCTTAAAATGGTTTTTTTGAAACTATTGTAAAGTGCATAATGAGCCTCCATTTTAATTAATTAAAACAACCCCTAATGAGGAATTATTTAAATGAAATTTATATATCATATATTTATAAATATAATATTAATTTCATATAAATATTATTATTAATTATAGATTTAATATAAAATCATCTTATTATTGGAAAATACATCTATAGAAAATTCACTTTTTCATCACATTTGTGGGTTAAATTTTAAGTTATATTCTTCTAATTATGTGAGTTGAATTTATTAAAATGTATTCCACATTTTTAATCATCATAATTTATGTTATAAAATAATTTCAACATAATTTTTTGTATTAATGAATAGTGAAAATAATAAAAACCGTTTACCACTATTAAGGTTAAAATTGATTTATCAGTGGTTAAAATAAAAATATAAGGGTTAAAAAAGCCTAAAAAGGTCTAAATTATATTTTTATAACCATATATTTATCATATATCATCTAATTATTTAGAATGGTTCATTTTTTATCCATTTGAAATATAAAAACCGTGGGTGTTTCTTTTTCTTTTAAAAAATTCCATGTGTGTCCCTGCCCCCATTTATAAATGGCCACCCCTATCAACTCATCTTCACACCACCAAATCCTTTTTGATTGAAAAATCCCAAAAAAAAATAAATTCATTAATTCTATCCCCATATAATGTAGTAATTTTTTATCATAAAACAATTTTAGGTATTCTTTTGTTGTATATTTTAAGAGGTGGACTTAAGAAGAGGTATCGTTCTTAGCCGAGTATTTTTATTTTATCTCTTCTTCCACCTCCTTCAAATATTATTTAATTTTTCCAATATAATAATAGAAGTCTCTCCCATATAAAGATATATGAATATTTTAATTTTAAATCCTAAATATATTTCGTTTTACATCCAACTGTAAATAGTACCTTCACTCGTGCGTATGGTGGACAACTACATCACAGGCCGATGAAATTTATTTTTAATCATTGCCTTTCAAAGAATATTATAATAATGGATTCAAGGTATATATTTTATATTTTTACCATAATTACAATTATTTAATTATGATATCACATATACCTTCTTACATTCTATTCTCTGGAGGATACGATAACATTGCTCATGTGTACGGTGGACTGCATCCTTACGATGCGATGTGATTCATTTTTCACTAAAGCTTTACATGGAGGGTAGTAAAGATAAATTTAATTAATAAATGTTATATATATATAAAATGATTATAATATTATATACATATTTATAATTATTCAAGTATAATATTTCATTTTATTTCTTACCTTTCAACTCACTAAAAATGATAATGTCAATAATGCATGCGCGTGGACTACCGCCTCCACGAAGTGATGTGAGTATTTTTTTATCACCACATAACATGGATGATGTATATATATATATGTAACTATAGTTAAAAGAAATAATATATAAGTTAATATTTGATGATAATTCTTGAAATATAAATTAAGACATACCTTTTTTCCATAATGATCATTGAAAAATAGAAATGTTACTTGTGCATGTGTATGGCCTACCGTCATCATTATTGAAAATTATTTTATTTTCCTAAATATATTTCAGTATTATTTTCAAAACTATAAACTATTTATAAGGATTATAATTATTTTTTGTTTATTATTCTCTAGGTGATTGAATAATTACCTCTTTGACCACAATCAACCTACTAATGCCATTTCCCACACACGCACCGAATATAATCCAAACATATGAAGTAAAATTAAATGATTATATTATTTTTTAAAGCACGATATAAGATTAAAAATAATGTAATAATAAAAATGAAAAAATTTATTATGTAAATAATTAAAATAATTTTATTGTTTGAGAAGATAAATAATATATGTGATGAGTCAGAATCAACATAAGGTACATTTATAAAAATAAATTTTGTATGATTTTCTATCTTCAAATGTTTTTCTTCAATGTCCACATTTCTAAAATAATTTCAATGATGTTTTATATGTACATAAATTATTTACAAAGAACATTTTATTTCAATTTTAATATTATTTAAATGTTTTTCAAATGGAATATTTTTATCTATTTTATATCAAACGTTTTGACATAAAGACAAGAGAATTTTTATTTTTTAATGTATATAGAGATAAAAAAATCTCCCACCACTGTAGATGTTATTTGAAGTATTTCTTAATTTAAAATGTTTCATGTTTTATTAAAATAAATACTCTATTTTACTTTTCATGTATTTTTCTTTTTAAAATTTTCCTTTAAAAGAGAATGGTATTTTGATATTAGGGACAATATTTCATATAGGTTTAAAATAATTTTAATATTTTTTACGATGAAATGTTGAAATATTAATATTTTTTATTCATGGAATGGTCCTTGAACATTGTTTCTGAATTTTTGAGCTCTATTATAGCTCATGGGTGAGCTCGATATAGCATATATGGTAGGTGCAACCATATATATCTCTAAAGAATTAGGGGATGATTATATTTTATACATAATTATAATTGAATTTGACTATGCAGTTATTCTAATTTATAATGGTTCTTGAGAGGGTTCTGTAAGGTTTATTTAATGATAATGTCCCAAGACACCTACATTACTTTTCTATGCTTTCTAATGAGTTCTCATGGAAATAATTTTATTTAAAAGTGTAAGATAATTATCTTATTAAGGGAAAAATGATTCTCTTTATTGATAAAAGGAAATTTTTTAAGACAAGGCTTTTTCATGGGTTTTTATTTTTTACACTATACTAACAAATTTAATTTCTTATGCCCATAGCTGATCTTTTTTTCTTATCTCTTCTTTTAAAAAATTTCAGTAGGGTTTAAGGAAGGGTAAGGGATATAAGGAAGTCAAGTTTAATGTCATGAATGTTTATCATGAAAATAAAGCATGTTTTATTTTAAAAAAAATATTATGGAAAAATGGACATCGATTAGAAGTGACAGTTATGTATATATATGGGTATTTGTTAGATTCTTATAATCTAACCCTCTCAAACTCTAAACCTAAAATATCTTGGATATTTTAAGAAAGTTAATTATTATTTAATATTACTTTAATATGTATTGTTTACGATTGGGTCCTTATTTGTGTTGTTATAGAAATGGTCTAGATAATATTAGGGGTCTGTATAATATTAATATAATAAACTTAAAATATTCTACTTAATGGTTAAATTGATATGGAATAGAATTATAAGCTTACCATGTTGCTTCATCTAAACTATGTTTATTTATAATAGTTTTCCATAGAGGAAATTTGTAGGATATAGTAGGAAGGCACCAAAAGGATGATATCCTTCAAAATCAACCACCTAGAATGGTAGGAATTTGAATTGAGGAGTTATTTATAATGATGGATTAGTTTGGAAAAGCTATAAATGGTGGTGGATTCTATTATAAAGAGCATGAACATCCTCCATAGATGAACAAGATTATGGTATATAATTTTTTTATAAAACCCCCTACAAAATTTGGTGAATCATCTCAACCAATGGTATTTAAAGGATGGATCAATGCTCGAGAGAATATATTTTATGTCATGGGGTGTCAGAATGTCAAAAGGTAACAATTTTATTTTATTTTTTTGAATTTGAAAATGATTGATGGCGGTATTTTATTAAGAATACCAAATGGAGATATGAGATTCATTTTAATGAATGGGACACATTTAAAAATATTTTCCTTGAGAAATATTTCCCTAAGGTTGTTAGAAAAATGATGGAAAAATAATTATTGGAATTGAGGAAAAAGGATAGAGATTCTATATCTTTGTATAAAGAGAATTTTATATCATTGTCCAAGACCATAAGATTTTATCTAAGATCTTAATATTAAGATTAAAATGTCTTGACCTGGTTTAAAACCAAGATATTGAAGTTAATTATCTTATGGTGAATTTAATTGTTTTCAGAAACTTGTTTAGTGAGTCGAGAAGGTAAAAGTGGAGACCACTGATGATCATGTATTCCAAGATGACAAGTAAAAATATGTTCAATATAATAACCAATGGGGAATAATTCATCAAACTAATATGAATTTATGAAAATTATGTTACCATATTGAAATAAGTGAGGTGAAGATAATCCTATGGAATGTTTGGTAAATTCTTGAAAGTGCAGCAGATTTGGTAAGTTTGGTCATTGGGATTGTCACTACAAGTAAAAGAGTCCTGAACAATCAAATAATAGAGTACCTGATATCCAACCATTAGTGAGATGTTGTACTTGAAATTATTTGGTTCATTAATGTAACATATGTTCTATGTTAGATAATTGTTATAAAAATCATCTATATAGAGAGAAAAAGTGTGAAAAAACGTTTTCTACTCTATGGGTTGTTGTAGGTATTTCTGTTGAAGTGGTAATAGGTATGTTATTGGTTTATTTGAATCATTCCAATACCCTATATGACTATAGATCATATAATTACACCATTTATGAGAAAATTTAAAGTATATTGGGAATATTAACTCATGAAAGTATTATATAAATTTAAATGAAAACTATAGTAAGAAATATTATAGAAACTAATATTTATAGGAATCACCTTATTGTTATTAGTGTGATAGTCTTTAAAGAAAATATTTCTAAACTTATCATAGTGGAGTTTAAAAATTTTTTGGGTTGGAATTAGTTTTATCATTCTAAGGTATACATTAAAGCTAATAAGGTTTTATTAAATGGTTTCACACCCTTTATAACTTACCAATAAGCATAGATATTTATTAAATATAGAGGTGGATGTTACCTCACTCAAATTTTTGAAAAGAAAGAAATGGTTCAAATTAGTGATGTCCCAATAGTTAATGAATTTATGGATGTATTTCCTGATGATTTCATTGGCCTTATTCTTGTTTGGGAGGTTTAATTTATTTTGTACATTGTTCCATATGAAAATCTCATTTCAAAACCCCCTTATCAAATGAATCAACTAGAAATTTTAGAATTAAAAAAAATGAAGTTATAAGATTTTCTAGATAAAGGTTTCATTAATCCCAGAACATCACCATTGGTTGAAATTTCTTTTTGTTAAAAATATATATTTTTCCATGATAATTTTCTTTGATTATAGATCCTTGAAAACAATAACTATTAAGAGTGAGTATCCTTTTCCACATATCAATGATTTTTTTATCATCTCTAGAGAGCATAGTATTTTTTGAAGATTAATATCAGGTTAGAGTACTATACATTAAAATTAAATGAGGTATATATTTCGAAGACTACATTTTGGACAGTATATGGACATTATGAGTTTATAGTTATTCCCTTTGAATTTTCTATTTCACCAGCTTTATTTAGGAACATTATGAATTTATTTTTTCATGAGTTTTTTGATATGTTTGTAGTTATTTTAATTGATGATATTTTAATGTGTTCTAAAATTTAGGAGGAACATGAAAGAAACATAATGATTGTTTTAAAAACGTTAATAGAAAATAAACTATATGGAATGTTTATTATGTGTATGTTTTTGTTGAAAATAAATTTTTTCCCTAGAAATATTGTTTTTAAAGATGGAATAATGATCACCCTGATAAAATCAAATTTGTTGAAGAGTGACCAAGACATACCAATGTCATATATATTTGTAGTTTCCTTGGTTTAATAGGTTACAAATGGTTGTTTTTTTTGAAAACTTTGTTTGGTTATTATAACATCCAAACATAGGAGCCAAGAAGACAGTGCCCTAATTTGGTCGGTCACATAACCTCAAGTGCACCTCCCCATATTCTAGAGTTTTTCTAATATAAGTCTGGGTATAATGGGGATATTTTGGGGTAAATATAACATCATGAATAGAGCTGCACAATGGTAGACACAAATAAACAAAAATGGAAATAGATAAACGACAGAGCATTGGAAGATAATAACAACTGGAAATTAATAAAAATGAATATGAACCATGCACAGACATGATACAATGTATAATAAATAAAAATAAAGTAGGTAATTCATGATCAAGATTTTTCTGAAAATAATAAATGAATAAAACACTCCAACTCCACAATGCATACCATGTACATTCTTAGCCGCTACTCCTATGATCCCATGTCCAGTCCTAGTCCATAAATGTAAACAACATAGAGTACAACCCAACCAATCCTATAATGAAGAGATATTTTTGGGTATCTGAAGGAGGCCTAAATAAGGTGTGAGATATACTCAATAGGCCACCAACAAAGGTCTATAATTAAATAAGTCCCATGGATATAAAATAAATTAGTGTGAAAGTATGTGGAGTAAATGTAAATGAAATCAAGTTGGTCTCAAGTTCCTCAATGACACTTAACCGACCCTACCTACTTCAGCCTAAGCTTAAAATGTCTCTGAACAAGTATCATCATGTTTATACATATATTTTTTAAAATATATAAGTGATAATGTATGAATATATACAATATATTTAGACCATATATATATATATACATATTACAATACAAGACTTGAGGCATAACTCAAGAATCCATGTCTAATTATAAGAGTGTCATATTTTATTTAAGGGTATCCTTGCACATGTGCCTCATAAATAAATGAATATTACATGCCCAAGTATCATGTATAAGGGATTAGAATCCTAAGAATCATGTGTAAAGGATGCCAAGCTTGAGTGTCATGTGTAATGGGAACCATGCTCGAGTATCATATATAAGCGGCTCTATATATGAGTATCATGTATAAGGGATTCCATGCCCGAGTATCACATGTATGGAACACCATGATAGAGTATCATTGGAAATAAGGTCCAAGTCAACTCTCCATAAGTAGTTATCTCCATATATGAAAAAAAATATAACATAGGTCTGGGGAAAAATTTCCCATGAAGGAATAGATATTATTCATCACGATCGTTCAACTTGTCAATTTGATATATAAGTTATTCAGAATTCCATGAAGGTATACATGTCATTATATAATTCATCATGATTCATTTCATTAATAAATACAATTATAAATGGATTCAAGGGTCACATTCATAAGCATTCCACTTTAATATTCAAGTATGAGATTAGATTTTTCATTTATAATGATCAAACTCATTAAATACCAAGGACTAAGGGGGCACTATTCTACCCATTTAACAAGTCCATATAATCTATAGAACACTTCACTTATAAGTGAAGACAGTTAATTCATGGTATATAACCACATAATAATTCATCCAAATTATCAAATTAATTACACATGATTCAACTCAAATAATTATATCAACCATTTCATTTTTATGTTAAAAAATATAGAATCCAATACTAAGAGGGATGATTGGTAAACCAAAGTGGTGATTTGGAACACTAATAAACAATGATAATTATAATAATTTTAATCGAACTTACCTTAATTGGTTGTTCTGGTCGGGTTTCGCAGCTTCAAACTATTTATGATGGAGTTATAGCATGTCTGAAAGAGTTAGAGGTGTTTATTGTAAGGAATTTAATGTTTTATGAGGAATACTGAACAATTTCAACATGTGTTACATTTGAAAATATTTATAAAATATGAAACATCAAGTTAAAATCAACTAGACATCCTACCTCATTCTTAAGACAATCCACTCATCCAATATCGGGCTTTGATCCAAGCCAGAATAAGAGAAATGAGATGAATAATAAAATATCCTAACAATAAGGAATATGAGATCTCATGTAAATTTCGTACAATATTTGGTGATTGATGAAGGAAATAAGAAATAGGAATCATAGACTTACCGATATGCTTCCAACACACCTGATGATGTTTGGTTTGGGCCATAAACATTGGAAATACACCATTAGGAGAGGGAGGAAGGAGGGAATATGTATTAGAATTACTAGAAAAAGAGAGGGTAGAAAATGGGGTAACCGATTAAAGTTCATTATGAAAAAATGGTAATTTTTTTCCTTTAATGAGCTTCATATTTTGGCCACACTGTTTGGAAAACTGTGCACCAACCTTGTGTTTCCCCTGTCCAAGGACCCCAACACCTCACATGGATCATTCACAGTTAGAACACCCATTCCTCGACCATGAGGGTCTCCAATATATTTTACTATAGGCATATATCACATCCATAAATCCTCTCTTTCATGATTTTGGAAGCATTATTCTTCTCTTTGGGGCCTCACAGTTACTAATAACTACACACTAACCATGTGCCTTTTCCAGTTACACATAAAAGTGTTTTTAAAGAACAATGATTTATCTAAATTTCCCAGACATATCTTGATCATAAAACCCATCTTAAAACAAAAAATTTATGTGTTACAACTCTTGTAATTACATTATGAATCTTTATTTAAGATTTTTCCCATTCACCAAATGAAAGACTCAAATTATCATAGAATATTTAACATGTTAATAACATACGAAATTTAAACCTCCCCACCATAGAACTTATTGTCTCCTTGAAACCTTGGTAAAGAAAAATTAAGAATAAAATAACATAATTTTGTTCATGAATTTCCACTCGTACGGATGTGTCGCATTTCCCATACACAATACTCTTTCGAGATCTATTTTAAACATACCGTATTTAAGCTACCAAAACCCACTACAAAGATCATATATAATGCCAAAATATCAAGACGATTATTACTAGTGCCTATATGATCTTATATATGATCATGTCATTGTCTCTTTACTTGTAATTCTTATAGTACCCCCACCATAGGCTCTAGATTTACATTGTAAATTATGAACCATGGTACTCCAAACATAAGAATTTCATACTGAAATACAATCATATCATACAAATGATGCTTCTGTAAATATTATAAACTAATGGACCCAAGTCTAACATGATGAATATAATCCTAGTCATTCATTATACTGAAATAGCTGATTCTTAATTGACCACGGTTTAACTGGTCAAATAAATTTTCCCATGAAAACTCTAATTGACTCTTACACTACAATCACCGCCTATAATGATATATTTAATGTGGTTCCTCACCAGTTTTATTTTACTAACCACCCAAATTCAATTCAAACCACCTTCTGTTGAATATTCAAAAAAATAGAACTTGCGGCCGATGCATCACCAGAACTAGATTCTAAAGCCTTATCACAAGGCGTATCAACATAATTCTGATCATCTTTTTCAAAGCATGTATCCGACTTCTGGTAAATACTAGAAATTTAGGCTATGGCCACAGACTTATATCCACAGTTTTATAGGTAATTGTTTTATATTTTTTATATCCACAATTAAATGATAGAGGCATGGCTAAAATGTTTCCTCTATTTTTTTTTTCAAAAATCGTTGGTCACCTCCTCCAACATCCCTGATACCCACTTTGCTCGACCCACAGATACCCTCGGAGCTTCACAGCAGTTCCCTCTTCCACGATACCCTCTTACCTTCATAGCGGCACCCTCCTCCCTGATACCCTCTATGTGTGACCCTCCAAACCCTCGACCTTCACAGCGATGCCATTCTCCTGGATAACCTTTATGTGTGACCCGCTTTCTCAAAAGGTGCCCATCAAGACCTCTCCTCTCCCCGATCCTCCTCCACCGACAGTGCCCCTTGCGATAGTTACCATCATGATGGAGCCCCTCACTACCACCGAATGAGGCAACCCAACCGCCATCTCTCATCTCTGATCCTCCTCCCCTAACGCTGCCACCAAATGAGGGAAACCTCAACCCCCCCCCCACCGACACTACTCCTAGTTTGTCTCCCCACCTCCTTCGATGTGGCCAACACCCTCCAAGTGATCATCCTTCTCCTTGTTATGAACAATTATTTTATAATTAATCTTCTTTCAGTTATTTATAGCTATGTTGTATCAAGTCTATACATTTTTTTGACATTTCATGAAATTAAAATTTTAATATCTCTTGCACTACCAGTTATTCTTATAATGAGGTAGGTATTTTTGTGTATTGACTTTATTAAGCATTTCAATTAGTTCTTGGTGATTTCTAAAACTTTTTTTTCAATGTAAATCAATATTTAATATATATAGCGGGTTTTAAAAGTGTTATAATTGTTTTTCACTCTTGGAATAAAGGTTTTATAATGGTTTTATAAATTTTAATTAATTGGATTAAATGTAAATATTTTTTTTTTGGAATGTCAATATGGCTTGTTTTAAAATAATTTATATAACAAAATGTATTTAAACCCATTTCGATATTGGTATGATTTTCAAGGATTTTTTGAAAGAGAATTTGTTTAATGGATTTTAAAATGAATTGAATGCAAAGGTAGTTTGTTTTACAAATGATTTAAACTGTGGTTTTACATTTAATTGTTATAAATAAGATGATAAAGTCAATTTTTAAATGGTTGAAATGACATGGAATTCCTATTTAGTTTCTAAATAAGCATATTCCACTTTATATGAGATATTTTTATAATGAGTATCAGACCATTAATTATTCCCCTTGTTTTGATTATTCCTTATTTGAATTTCAGCCCCCAAGGAGGGATGTTTGTAACACCCCAAGATTCCATGGTACATTTCTCTTTGAATAATACAATAGCTTGCGTTGTACGCAACTTTGAGTTCTAGCACACCACGACCAATCAAACTAGCTGTTATGAATAGTAATACCCACTTTTTAAAATTTTAGAAATTTTATTTTTTAAAATGGCATTCTTTTTTGGATTCGGATTATCAAAATTAGTTTGGTGTGCATTTTTTGTATTTTTCTGAAAACATTCAATTTTTGACGAATAGTGAAAAACATTGCGTTATAGTTTAAAACCGACTTTTTTATTTAAATAATTTTTTATTTTATTTTAATTTAATTTAAGTCAAAATAGATACATAATATATATATTAGTTCAATGTAATTCAATAGAGTCGTTTTATAATAGCATTAGAGGTATAAAAGTTTATTGATCTTTTTAATGTCTTTTACCCACCTTATAAGCACATTTGAAAATTTGGATAAAATGTTATTTTACCTCTTCTGTCAATTGAATTACAAATATCTAAGAAAAATGGTCGACATCAGTATGTAAAAGGTGGTTCAATAAGATGAAAATAATATTTGGTGAATAGTAACTTTTAAATTTTATTTACCATGGTTATAAGAAAATAGGGTAATTAATGGTAAAATGATATTATAATTATGCTAACATGTGTCATAATTCTATTGGATAAGTGTATTTAGACCAAAATAAACCTTATGAATAGAATACGATCTTCGTTGATCCACTGGGATTAGATTTGGACATTTTGTATTATTTTATTTAAAGAAGTTTTAAAAGTGTTAAATTCAAATTTTAATAACTAAAACATTTTTAATATAGGATTATATATAAGATAAATTCGACTATAAATATTAATTATAAAGATATATATATTTATGACATAATGGTATTTTATTTATAATTTTTATACATTAAATAATTAAATTTATTTATGACACAATGATGATGTAGTAATTACCTTATTAATGAACGATTAATATAATTGATATTATAAATATCCAAATAAATTTAAATTGAGACTTTTGATGCATTAAACTGAATTCGTATGTAACTATGACATCATAGGATTGATTAAATAAATTTTTTTAAGTGATAATGTTATTATGACTTCCAAAAAAACAAAAAACCAAATTGTTTCAAAATTGACAAAAATGAGTTTTTAAAACAAATACTATTTTTTTAAATAATATAATATTCCTAAAAATATATGTTCTGGCCATAAAACATAGATAAGTTTATATATGTCAATAATTAACCACTTGGGGTTCTCTTGTCTTTTTATAGTATGTTTATTAACCATTTATTATTATAATACAAGAAGACATGGTAAAAGTTAAACTATTTAACTAAGAGCTAAATCTAAAATATTAGAATAATATGGGGACCTAAACCTATATAAAACCTATTGGTTTATAGGTTTTGAAC
This sequence comes from Viscum album, assembly GCA_963277665.1. Classification (NCBI taxonomy): domain Eukaryota; kingdom Viridiplantae; phylum Streptophyta; class Magnoliopsida; order Santalales; family Viscaceae; genus Viscum; species Viscum album. The sequence continues at coordinate 281,091 of CAUJRU010000375.1, read as the reverse complement.
CTAACCCCTTTTCTTCCTAGAAATAAATCCTTTTGGATCCATTATCAACTGATTATGAGTATATAATAAATTAATATTTTGTGCTTTTCCTAAAGTGACTGTCACCTCTCTTATAAAATGGTACTTCCCCTTATATCAATCTCACACCCCTAAAGCCATTGGCTCGACCTAAAACATCTCAAATATCTTCCCAACTACCATCACGTCAACCTAGATGCATTACTTTGATCATAAATTGGACCTATGGATCCCTTTTGATCAAATCAAAAGGAAACACCAGAAGAAGAGGTAATAATTTCATCACCTCTTTCAAAATTATTTTCTTCTTCCACTTCATCTTTATTTTTTGGTTCCATACCAAAACAATAAATCCAGTATGTTATACATAATGTTATGTTATTGTAAATATGGTACAACCATATTCATTATTCTATCCATCCAATGAATTAAAAAGGCATCGTACGTGCGTACGTACAACTTACCATCTCCATGGTGTGGTGTAGTTTGTTATTCAACATTACATTATTTGGATGGGTATAATGATCAATATAATTTATGTTACTAAAAAATATAACATTATAATTATCCTTTAAATATGATATAACATCCAATTACATAATATTTTACCATCGATGAAATGATATTTTCGTTCGTACGTACGTACGGATTACCATCTCCAGGAATGTGATTAGATTCATTTCTCCATCCTAACCATTCAAGAATAATTTTCATTTTATGATTAAAAATAATGTTTAAGAACATAATATCATTATGGATATGAATCAAATACATCCTATCCATAACAAACATGACTTACGTAACAAAACATATAAAGGAAAATGAATCAGTTAACACTTGAAACAATGATACTACTGAAATATTATTAACAAATAAATATAATAATATCATATATGATATCATATTTCAGTATGTGGTTCTTTTATAATTTAATAACAATTATTTAACTATTATACAGGTGGTTAGTGTACCCTCGAACAAGGAAAAGTAAATGGTAAGGGTTAATTTTATAATCTCTTTATTATCTGAGGTTGTTTATAAGTGATTATCTAATGGGACCTCTTTATCATCCATATCCATGTTTCTTAAAAATGAATTTCAATTTTTTTTACTATTTACTAGGCTATGGGTTAAATTATTTTAAATTTTTTTTACTCTTTATAAAATGTTATGAAATGAATCTTTTTGTCTCTTTCCAAATGAGTTACTCTATGACCTTTTCGACAAATTAAGAAAAAATGTTTTTTAACTTATATGGTGGGTGAGGATATTTTCCGTTGTTATAAAACATTCTAATATTTCCTTAAAATATTATAAGAATATTTTCAAAATAAATATTTTCTTTAATTTTGAATGATTTCAATGTAGACTGAAATATTTCACTCAAGTAGTTTTTGGATTCATTTCATCTAAGTCAAAAAACATTCATTGGATTTTATATTTTTTTTGAAGTTGATTTATTATGATACAATATTTCATATTGTATTGGAGGTTTTGTGATATGTTTTACTGTGGATATGCTATTTCTATACCATTCATGTTTTATAGTTAAATTATTGACATTTCATATAATAGTTTTAATATGAATGTTTATATTATGTTTCATCTTTTTCTTATGAGGAATGCATTGGACTTAGTAAGTTATGGGTGGATCTTGCTATATCTCCTCGATGCATTGGTAGGTCTCATGAGACAAACTAGTGTCTTGGAACAAGGCTTTCAAAAAATCTTATAGTATACTTGGAATGAGGCCTTGACTATGGGGTTATGATGTCCGACATTATGCATTCCATCATTATTAAACTAGCAATAGATATTACATGTGATTATTCGACTAGTAGAATATCCATGTGAATTAGTAAATGGAATTAATTTATTTCTCTTTTCCATTTTTGGTTTATGTTTATGTTTAAATGGATTTTATTTTAGTTTTATATATTTCCTTAAATGTTTATGCATATTTATAAAAGTTTATGCTATATTTTTATCCTTATTTATCATCTGATCACACCCCTTTCCATGTTTTATTTTTTCCCAGAATCGAAGAAGTATATTACGATTAAATTGCATGAATAGGCTAAGGGATATGAGTGTGTTCAAAGGGGATACAATATTGTTTTTTTTCATTTGATGATGTAATGTAAAACTTATGTATATATCTTTTACTTCAAAGGGTACTAAACTAATGTGTCATTCGAGACTTGATCTCTTGTAATCATACCAATGTAATGTAATAATTCACCAACTCTGGGTAACTAGAGTCGGGGTGTTACAGTTGGTATTAGAGAAAGTTTAGTACCAGCCTTGGAAACAATATTTAGAAAAACTATGATTATATAACAATACACTAAGATAAACTTTTAGTATTATTATTGAAGAACTTATAATAATTTTGGTAATATAGATATTTGGTGAGTATTCCAAGCAATACATCCCGGTCTGGATACGAGCAGGTAGAGGTGGCTCTAGAAAAGATGTACTTAGGAGTGAAAACTATGACAAAAATTTCAGGCCTTACCCAGGGTATCTTGGTAGACAACAATGAGGCTTTCTTCAATCTTGGTTATGACCCTCCTGAGGGATATGCTTAGGATAATTCACATTTTCTTTGAAAATCATTATCATTGATTTATTAGTAAATACCTCCTCAATGAATTTTTTTTATGATTGTGGATTATATGGATAAACAGTTCAATTTATGTTAGGTATTTTACTAGTTTGGAATTATGTATTATAATTCATATACTAATCTATTGTATGTCATTGTTTAGAAATTGCTCCTAGTGGAAGGAATGGAAACTGTATCAACACACATAGTCCATGAAGTTATTTCTCTCATACTCAAGATAATTAGAGTGGTGTTGGTGATGTAACTGGTGTAGAATAACTTATAATTGTACTGGGAAACTCACTAAGGTTATGAATAATAACCTTACCTATATGGAGAACCCTAATCCACAACACAGAGGATTAATTTTGTACAACATCATGGGGAAACAATAACCAACATTCAATAGGACTAAAAATCCATTTGTATCAATGAAATGGATAATTTCCTTAGAGAAACTACATCATGCTTTGGGGAGTATAGAAAGGGAAAACGTTTTCGTGGTAGTTTATCGCCTCAAGGGAGATGCAGATCAATGGTGGTCATTAATTAAAAACACAAACTAGGATAAAGAAGCATCAAATATGTAATATAGGTTGTTCAAAGTTATTTTCGTAGAAAAATACTTTCATCGTGACAATCGAGAAGATATGGAAAGAAAATTTCTGAGTCAGCGGAAAAACAAGGATTAGAATGTCACTAAGTATGATTATAATTTTACAAAGTTAGTAAGGAATATAGAAGATTATATATGTAACCCAAGGAGTAAGATTGATGGATTAATTGATGGGTTAAAAACATTTCTCTATAGATCATTAGTATCATAATACTTCTCATCATATGAAGATATAATCTCTTCTGTTATCAAGAATGAAAATGAGTTCTCTATCATATGACTTTAAAGAAAAGTAGGAGAAGAAGAGATCTTCTGAACACTCTAGAAATGTAAATAAGGGGAAGAAGGGAAAAGTTGAATATCCATCATACAGTAAATGGAGGAAGAAACACCCAGGTACTTTTCTGAAGGAAATGAGAGTTTATTACAAGAGTGGTGAAAAAGGCCACCAAGATCGTGATTGCAATGGAAATAAAGAGGTTATAAATGATGAATGAAATTTTTTTAGAGAAATGGGGAATTATGCAAATGAATTTCCTAAGAGCTAAGGAAACTTACCTCAAAAAAGTCCAAGGTAGAAATCCCAAGCTTATACGATCACTAATACTGAGATTGAAGCTCAGAATGATGTGGTGGTGGGTAATTTAATGGTTTCCTTAAATTTAGCCAATGGTTTATTTGATTCTGGATCATCACATTGTTTTATATCTTCCCTATTTTCTGAAAAAATTATATATTTGAAAATTTTATTTAACAAGGGAGTTGTTAGTCAAAACTCATAAGGGAAGTATCATTGCAAAAATGTTTTGGGAATCAGTTCCCGTTAGGGAATATAAACATGATTTATATGTTGATCTCATCATCATACCCATGATTTAATTTGATATAATCCTCAGTATGGATTGGATTTCAGACCATGATGCGAAAATTTATTATATGAAGAAGGATGTTACAATTTTCGATGATGATAAAGAGTACCTTATCTTTAGAGCAGAAACGTCACCATCTGATTATTTTCTAGATCCACCCACAGTAGCTCTACAAAATTCAATTATAAGGGAGGGAGAGAATGAAATAACTATGGGTTAGGAAAGGAATGTTAAAATATATTATGTACCTATTGTGACAGAATATTTTGATGTATTTTTAGAGGATTTACCTAGACATCCTTTAGAACAAGAAATTGAGTTTTCCATTGATTTAAATATGGGTTTAAGTCTGATATTGAAGACCCCTTATAGAATGTCCACTGTGGAATCAGAGGAACTAAATAAAAAACTTGAGGAATTGAGTAATAAAGGATTTATTCTCCCTAGTATTCCTCCAAGTGATGCCCCTGTTATTTTTGTTAAGAACAAAGATGGATCTATGAAGTTGTGCATTGACTGCAGGAAGATTAATGCTATCACAGAAACGAAAAAGTATCACATACCATGAATTGATGATTTATTGGATCAACTACATGGATATCAATATTTTTCAAAGATTGAATTTCAATCGGGATATCATCAGGTTTTTTTAAGAAGGAATACATTCTAAAAATAGCATTTCAAACAAGGTACGGGCATTACGAGTTTATAGTAATGCCTTTTGGACCGACTAATGCACCCTTTATCTTCATGGATCTAATGAATAGAGTTTTCAAGGAATATCTTAATGAATTTTTAGTAGTATTTATTGATGATATCTTGGTATACTCAAAAAGATACGAAGATCATGAAAATCATTTGAGTACTATTCTAAAGACTTTTAGAAGAAATAAATTATATGGGAGGTTTTTCATGTGTGAATTTTGGCTTTGGGAGATTTATTTTCTTGGACATATTGTCTCTAAGGATGAAATATATATTGATATTTATAAGACAAGAGAAATTAAAGAATGTCCAACACCAACGAGTATAAATAAGGTACACATTTTTGTTGGTTTAGTATGTTATTATTGGCGTTTCGTCCAGAATGTTTCCCGATTTTCTAACCCATTAACCAATCTCACACGTAAAGGGGTAAAATTAGTTTAAAAAAACATTATGAAGAATGTTGTGAAGAAATGAAGAGAATATTAGTCAATTATCATATCATGACTCTACCATTGGGGAATGGTGGGTTTTTTGTTTATAGTGATGCTTAAATGAAAGGACATGGTTGTGTCCTTATACAGAAATATTGATTTATGGCTTATGCATAATGACAGCTAAAAATTCATGGAAAAAACTATCCTACTCAGGATCTTGAATTAGCAGTTATAATATTTTCTTTGAAGATATGGAGACACTGTCTCTATGATGAAAATTTTGAGATCTATACAGATCACAAGAGTTTGAAGTATATTTTCTCACAAAAATAACTCAACATGAGGGAAAGGTGTTGGATTGAACTACTCAAGTATTATTATTTAACTTTACACTACCACTTCGGGAAAGAAAATAAGGTGGCCCATTATTTGAGCAGAAAGGATAATAGTGTTCAGAACAAGATGAGAGTTAGAAGGGATTATATATTCATGGATCTAGTAAAGATTGATATTAGAATAATAATAGAAGGTGAAACATCAATACCTTTTCAAATGGTTTCCAAACCATCTTTACTAGAAAGGAAAAAAGTTATCAAACTGATGATGAGGAGTTTATAAAAAATTAAAGCTGTGAATGATGGGGGATTGATTGAATTCATATTTGAATATGGAATTTTGAAAGTTGGGAATAGACTTTGTGTTCCTGACTTTCCTGATTTAAAAATGGAATTGTTGGATGATGCTCATAGATCCAATTTCTCTATACACCCTGGTAGCACTAAGATATATAGAGATTTGAAGGAACATTTTTGGTAGGATAACATGAAGAAGTTGATCTATGATTATGTGTCAAAATGTATGGTTTTTCAACACGTGTATGCTGGAAGACAACATCCTAGAGGAGTCATGCAACCTCTTCCCACACCAGAGTGGAAATGGAATGATATTATGATGGACATTGTCGTGGGGATACCAAATACTCCTAGAAGGAATGGTGAAATATGGATCATTGTTGACTGTCTTACCAAGTCAGCACATTTTCTTTCTATAAGAGAAGATTTACCACTTGAACGTTTAGAAAGATTGTATATCAATGATGTTTTAAGACTTCATGGTGTACCACTATTGATTTGTTCTAATCTTGATCCCCATTTTACATCAAGATTCTGGAAAAGTCATCAGAAATACCTTGATACTAAAATTTATTTAAACACTGCTTACCACCCTCAAACTGATGGACAATCAGAATAGACTATTCAAACTTTAGATGACTTTTTGAGATCTTTCCCACATTACTTTCAAGGTATGTGGGATCAGTATTTTTCTCTGGTAGAATTTTCCTATAACAATAGATTCCATTCAAGTATTTAGATGGCACCATATGAAGCGTTATATAGAAAGAGATGTCACACACCAACTTTTTGGGAAGATATTGGTGAACGAAAACTTGTAGGCCTAGAACATGTTGAGGAAACAATGGAAAATGTAAAGATTATCCAAACCCACATCAATGAAGCTCGCAGTAGGCAAAAGATCTATGTCGATAATGGAAGGAAGGATTTTTAATTTCAAGGTGGAGGTCATGTTTTCTTGATGGTATCTCCATGGAAGGGTGTTATACAATTCGGTATGAAGGGTAAATTATGTCCCAGGTACATCGTACCTTTCAAAATTCTAGAAAAAATTGGAGTTGTAGATTATTATTTCGAAATGCCTCCAAGTCTCTCTAACGTTGATGAAGTGTTCCATATATCACTACTGAGAAAATACATGTCTGACCCAATGCATGTACTCACCTATGAATAAACAGAACTGGAACCTAATATGTCTTATTGTGAAGAGACTATTAGGACTATTAATACTAGAGAACAAGTGTTGAGAAACCGGATGACTCGTCTGCTGAAAGTTCTATGGAGAAACCATAAAATAGAAGAGGAAATGAGGGAACCCAAGAAACTTATGATGAAGAACCACCAGAATCTTTTTATGCGGTAATATTCTAGAAATTTTGAGGAAAACATTATTTGAAGAATGGGAGAATGTAACACCCCAAGGTTTCATGGTATGTTACTCTTTGAATAATACATTGGCTTGCATTGTACGCAACATTGAGTTCTAGCACACCACGACCAACCAAACTAGCCATTGTGAATAGTGATACCCACTTTTTGAAATATTATAAATTTTATTTTTTAAAATAGACTTCATTTTTTAATTTCCAATATAATAATTAGCATAGGGTGAATTTCTAGTATTTTTCTAAAAACATTCTATTTATGATTAATTGTGAAAAACACTACGTCATTATTTAAAACTGACTTTTTATTTAAATAATTATTTATTTTATTTGAATTTATTTTAACTCAAAATATATACATAATACCTATATTAGTTCAATGTAATTTATTGGATTCATTTTATAATAGGATTATATGAATAAAATGTTATTGAACTTTTTAACGTATTTTACCCACCGTCAAGGAAAATTTGCAAATTTTCTTAAAATGTAATTTTACCACTTCTGTGAATTGAATTTCAAGAATCTGAGAGACCTGGTTGACATTAGAAAGTAAAATGTTGTTCAATAAGATGAAATTAATTTTTTGTGAATAGTAACTTTTGAATTTTATTTACCATTGTTAAAAGTAAATAGTGTAATTAAAGGTAAAAATGATATTATAATTACCCTAACACAAGTTATAATTCTATTGGATAAGTGTATTTAGTCCAAAACAACCTTATTAATAAAATATGATCTTCTTTGATCCACTTGGATTAGTTTAGTACATTTATTATTTTTGTAAAGAATAGTTAAAAGTGTTAAATTCAAATTTTAATAACTAAATCATTTTTAATATAGGGTAATAAATAAGATAAATTAGATTATAAATATCCATTATAAATATAAAATTATTTCCTATATAATAGTATTTTATTTATAATTTTTAGACATTATGTAATTAAATTTATTTATGACACAATGATGATGCAGTAATTACCTTATTAATGAGAGATTAAAATAATTGTTTTTATAAATTTCGAAATAAATGTAAATTGAGACATTATGTGCATTCTAGTAATTTTCTAGGTAAATTTGACATGTTAGTTTTTGATAAATAAATATTTTCTAAGTGAAGAAGTTTTTATGACTTTCACAAAAACAAAATACCCGGTAGTGTCAAAAATGACATAAATGATTTTTAAAAAAAATACTATATTATTAAATGATATAATATTCCTAAAAATATAAGGTTCAGCCAAATGAATTAGATAAGGTAATATATTTCAATAATGAGCCACTTGGGGTTCTCACATTTTTTATAGTATTTTTATTAACCATTTATTATTATAATACAAGAAGACATGTTAAAAGTTAAACTATTAAACTAAGAGTTTAATAAAAATGATATGGTTAATTTTGTGACTAAAACCTATCTAAAACATATTTTTTGAGATTTTTTCAACCCATACACACTTTATCCTAGAAATAAATCCTTTTAGAGATATTATAAACTGAATATGATTGTATAATAAATTAATATTTCAAACTTTTCCTAAAGTGACCCTCAACTCTCTTATAAATGGGCACTTCCCCTTATCTCAAAATATCACCTCCAAATCCATTTGTATCGGACAAAACCTGCTCAAATATATTCCCAAATACCCTCAATTCAACCTAGTGTCCTTACTTTGATTATAAAGACAAACTAAAAATCCCTTTTTATCAAATCCATAGGAAGCACCCAAAGAAGACGTAATAATTTCATCACCTATTCAAAGTTTTTTTCTTCTTCCACTTCCTATTTATTTTTGGTTCCACACCAAAATAATAACTCCATTACCTTATATATACTGTGATTTTATTATAAATATGGTACAACCATATTCATTATTTTATCAATCCTATGAATGAAAAGTCACCATAATTGCGTACGTAGGGCTTACCATCTCCATGTCGTGGTGTAGTTTTTTATTCAACACTTCATTATTTGGATGGGTATAATAATGAGTATAATTGATGTTAATAATTAATATAACATGTTAATTTTTTTGTATATATTATATACCATCAAATTATATACGATTTTACCATCAAAATAATGATATTGTCGCTCGTGCATACGTACTGATTACCATCTCCGCGAACGTGATAAGATTCATTTCCCCATACTAACCATTAAAGAATAATTTTCATTTTATTATTACAAATAATATTTAAGAACTTAATATAATTCTTTAAATGAATCAAATACATCCTATCCATAAAAAAATTTCTTACATAACAAAACATATAAAGGAAAATGAATTAGTTAACACCTGAAACAATGATACCGTGGAAATATTATTAATAAAACAATATCATAATACCATAAATTGTATCATATTTATGTATGTGGTTCTTTTATAATCTAATAACAATGATTTAAATTTTATATAGAATATTAACATACCCTTGACCAAGGAAAATTACAAGGTAAGGGTTAATTTACAATCACTTTATTATCTAAGATTGTTTATACGTAAGTATCTACTGGGACCTCTTTATAATCCACATCTGTGTTTCTTAAAAATGTATTTCAAAATATTTTTTAATATTCACTTGACTTTAGGTTAACATCATTTATACCCTTTTTTACTGTTTATAAAATGTTTTGAAAGGAATATTTTTGTCTCTTTCCAAACAAGGTACTTTATGACCTTTTCAAAAAATTAAGGAATGAATGTTTTTTAACATAAACGGTGGGTGCAGCAATTTACCGATATTATAACACATTCAAAGATTCCATTAAAATATTATAAGAATATTTTCAAAATAAAATTTTTCTTTACTTTTTAATGATTAAAATATAGAATTTAATATTTTACTCAAATAGTTATTGGATTGATTTCATTTATATCAACATCCTTCATTGGATTTTATGTTTGTTTGAAGTTGATTTATTATGATACATTCTTCCATATTTTATTGAATGTATTGTGATATTTTTTACATTTTATGTGTTATTTTTATACAATTCATGGTTTATGGTTAAATTATTGACATTTCGTATACTTTTTTTAATATGAATGCTTATATTATTTTTCGACCTTTTCATATGAGGAATGCATTGGACATAGTAGGTGATAGGTGGAGCCTGATATAGCTCCTCGATGCATCTGTAGGTCTCAGGGGACAAACTGGTGTCTTGGAACAAGGTGTTGACAAAATAATATTTTAGTCTTAGAATGAGGCCTTGAATATGTGGTTATGATGTCAGGCATTTTAAATTCCATCATTATAAAATTAGATATTGTTATTATATGTGATTATTCGACTAGTAGAATATCCATGTGAATAAGTGAATGGAATTTTTTGATTTATATTTTCCAAATTATGCTACATTTTATGTTTAAAAGGATTTTGTTTTTGTCTTATACATTTCCTTAAATGTTTATCCTTATTTTTGATAGTTTCTACTATATTTTTATCCTTACTGAGCATCTGATCTCACCCCTTCCTATGATTTATTTTTCCCAGGATGCGAAGAAGTGTATTACGATAAACCTGCAGGAATATGATAAGGGATATGAGTGTGTTCAAAGGGGACACAATGTTGTTTTTTTCATTTCATGATGAAATGTAAAACTTATATATGTGTCTAGTACTTCCTAGGATACTAAAATAATCAGTATTTTGGGACTTGATCTCTTTTGATCATGCCAATGTTATGTAATAATGCACCGACTCTAGGTAACTAGGGTCAGGGCGTTGCAATGTTGTATTCTATTTTTGATATGGATGAAGTGAAAGAGGTTATTTCTTGGGAGGGAGTTGGAGTTGAATGTGATATGAGATTTATTTAAAATAACCTTTTATCAATTCTTTTGATTCTTTTAATTTTCCAGCTCCACTAGATTTATTTATAATGGGGACTTAGGAAAATAATGGAAGGTCTAGCGGAATATAAAGCTAGCTTTGTGTATGTTAGCGGGATAGTTCCCTAGGAGATTATCACCCTAACATGGTTCTATTTTATATGTGGAGAGACCTCATAGGGAAATCTGAATGGGACAATCGGATTTCACATAGGGCCCCAATGTGTAATATGATGAACTAGGTCTAGTATCACCCATTATAGAGCCTAATGAGTTTCCCGTGATGTCTATAATTAATTAAATATTTATTATAGTATCTCATTCCATGCCATAATTGTATCCCCACTATTAGTTCAGTTATTTTTTATTATCAATTTCCTATAGATATATTGATGCATGTTATGTTTCAATATTTCATTTCTATTCTGGTTTTGGTTTATATTCAATCTAAATTAAAAAATATTTTTGAAAATATATTATTAAATAAAATAATTATGTTTTATTTAAAGGTGTGGTTTTGATATATGGATTTGGAAAAAAGGGAAAAGGATTATTTCTCCTTTAATGGATTTGGAACACCTTTTTTCCTTCGTTTGAAATAATTTCCTTTTAAAATGAAAATGGAAGTTGTTTTATAAAAGAATTTATGGAATGTTAAACTTTATCTTTACACCCTCTTGTGAAAAAACTATTCACTAATTATATTTTAAACTATCATTAATAAAATGTATTTTCAATTAATTATAAAAACACCTTAGTGAAATCCTACTAGGCACAGTTTGGTTCACACTGTGCATACTCTAATGGGTGTATGAAAATTTATTGTTTACATTCAAGAGAACAGGTTATGTTATTCTACCATAGTTAATGATAAAGTTGGTTTGATGATATATGGTATAGGATGGTATGGATGAATTTGGGTCATAAGGAGGTAGTTAGTAGTGATCCAGGTTTGGTCATATTTTTGGATGTTTATATATAATCCTTATTGGCCCAGATATTTCTTTTAGTTTATTATATACATGGGATTATTCATATTACTTTATTTTGTGATGACGTGATGATTTGATTTATGTCCTTTTATAATTTCTAAAATATTATAATATTTTTGTATGTTTTGTTTATATTGAAACTATTTATTTTGTGCGTGAGTGACCAACATACAGATGACTCATGTCAGATTTATGGGTTCATTCAATGATGTGGTTATTAATATGTGGAAGGTGAAACCATTAAAAATGGTTATACGTTGATACCCTAACACTTTTTACCATCCAACAACAATCAGAGACATTCTTTGGGCCTTGTTGAGATCTGAGTTGGGTGACATGTCAGGTTGATCTGGGCCAGATCCTTAAAAATGGTATTAAAGGATCCTCGTATTATCTGGAGTGCATATTAGTATAAAGAAGATATGATCATCATTGAGACTCAATAGGTAGGACATTAGTTGTTTATTGATCACAAAGTTTCATAACAAAATATGCGTTTCAATATGTAGTTTTTATTTCAGTATTTTATTTCGATTCCAATTTAAAATTATTTTGATAATGATGATTAGATCCCCATTGAGTTATATCTGATACTTTGGATTATTTCTTTAAGATTCCGGATGAAATTAGGAAGGAACCAAAGTATAATCATCATCTCACATGGTCCAATAAAATATATGGAGCCTATGCATGTGGTCTTATAAATTTTACAGATGCTATTGTATGATTAGTTTATGGTCAGCTAAATCATGTGTCCAAGTCATGCACAACTTTTCATCAATTTTGGATTTATTTTGTAAACCTATTTTTATTTTCAATGGATCCTAAAGAAATTTACACCCTAGGAGATGGATCAAAGGAATTTTTAGTGATTTTTTGGTGTTATTGTAAAGGATTTTGTATGTTGTTCCACATTATGTTTTTTCTTATTCTTTGTGCTTCAATTTGTTTATACAGAAGTACATTTATTGAAATTATTTGATTCCAAAACTTGTTTTGGGGGATTATTTTTAAATTATTTTGAATATAATGTATATTTTTTTCATGATTATTAAGGTTTAAAAAGAAAGTGGGAAATTATTTATGTTGAAAATACATGTCATGATGTGTTTTAATTTAAAACATTTTCTGTGATTAATTTGAAAATCGGACTCATGGATCTTTTGGATTAAAAAATATGTTTTATGATTTGTTTTTAGTTTCACATGATGCATTTAAAGTGTTTTATTAGATTATATAATTTGGGAAATTATTTAAAGAGAAATTGTATATCATGAATTTTTTGGTCTTATGATGAAATTTATGTGGTGTTTTGAAAATTGAGGAGAAATTTATGCAGTTTGAGTGAGATTTTATTTTAAATAAGTGCATGATTATCAATTCTGGTGTGAATATTTTTTTAAAAATTATACTTAAAATGTTTTAATTTAACATATAAAATGGATTTTTTATTTTTTAAAGAAGTGAGATTCTTTTCAATGTTCTTTTCTTTTTGAAATTACATGTAATAATTCATTTTTAAAATGTGGGGATTTTTAAGAAAGATATTTTTACAAGGTGGTGAAGGGGAGGGGTGTGGGGGGGGGGGGCAGTGTGGGCAAAAGGTGCGGAGGTGGTGTGTTAGGGGAAGGTGGGGATGAAAGAGGGGAGGGGTGGGGTATGGGGATTAGTGTAGGGGGTGGTGCTAGGGAAGGGGGTATATAACGAACCATACTTTACATACATTTTTATTACTTCAGAATTGAAGCACACTTATTACAACATATAACAAAACTAGGAAATGACCGTATAGGTATAATGTCTTTAGAAACTGGGAAACATAAACAACTGGTTCATAAAGCATCTACATTGTCTCCCATTTATTTCATCATATCTTGAGTCCCTTTTGGCATATCCAACTTAATAAACTTCTTCCTTACTTGGGAAAATAAAACAAACAAAAGTGTGAGCTCAAATGCTCAGTAAGGGTAAACAAAAGAAAAATCAATCACATCATATTCATAAGAACATAACATTTTTGAAATCATAACCTGTAAAAGAAATCATAATTTCATAAATGGGATAAATCATAGAAGTGAAATGTAATCCCAATAATCATAACTTAAAACATGAAGCTTTTTGGCATACACACATAATCATAGATAATCATTTCTTAGTAGTCAAGACTCATACCCAAGACTATCTTAGCGGACAAAGTCCATTTCTGGACCGAGTTCACTCCTCATTTCAGTCCTGTTTCACTGAACCGGTTTAACCTGCCATTCCATCCATGTCTATCTCATGAGATATAAATATTTACCCAATGCATTGGAGGGAGATATAGGTCCCACCCATCTCATAATGATACCATTCTTATGTGTGCCAAAAAAATCATTAATCATACATCATTGCATAACCCATGTAATAAAAATGGAACTCTTAAACATCGTGATATCATAAAACAATTCATATAAGATAAAGTAATTAATAAAAATAATTCCATCACAACATAATCAAATCAATTTAAAAATAGTGATAGAAACAGAACCCTATATTATCTTAGATGGAAAATAATTTTTATAAAAAACTTGAACTCCATTCTTGAGGAAAATATCCTTTCTACTTCAAAACGTTATTCCTTTCCTAACATGTCATCCAATTTTAAACTAAAAGAATTTTATTAAAAATAAACTTGAAAATGTAAAAAGTAATCTTCTTGTAAATAATGTTTTAAAAATCCATTCATGCCGTATAAGTTAAAAAAACATTATTCTCGTACTTTTGTCGAAAAAGTCAAAAAGCACCTCGTACGAAAAACAACAAAAGATTCCTTTCATATCTTTTACTAAAAACTCACCGAAGGGTAAAATTGGATTTAAACAATTTTAGGTGGATGGAAATAATATTACATATTGAGGAATCATGCATGTGGATGATAAATATTCCCCAGGAAATTCTGAAGTATAGACAATCTCGGATAAAAATGAGATTGTGAGATTTTCCCTTACCTTAGGTCAGATTTTCATTGTAAGTGTCCGAACATCCTGTATAATGATTTAAAAAATGTCGTTGACTTATTCCAGAATCATAATCATTGTTATGATATCATATATGTCCATATTGTTAGGTTCTTATTAGTAATATTTTATTTCTACTTGTTATTCGGGTGTTTATTACTTTTTGTTCTTATGCGTGTTTTGTCGAATAAATTCCCATTATTATTTTTAGGTTATAGATACCTAATTTACAGAATGGTATTAGTGTAATATATGTCATATTTATTAATTCAATTAATTTATATAATCATTATGCAATTAATATCATGTAGAACGAGTCGCATCACATCATAGAGACGGTATTCTGTACGTACGCACGAGTGACGATATCATTCCCACGATCGTGGAATTGTATTGGAGTGTATTTATATTATTTCAGAACCAATATCAATAAAAAATAATCATATATAGTCATTATTTACACCATTATACCCATACAAGTAAGTTAGTGGTGGAAAAGAGATTACACCACGACGTGGAGACGGTATTCCTTACGTACGCACACGCGGTGATTTCATTTTCCGTAGGATGGATTTATGGTGAAATAGGGTTGTTTCATACTTATAATAAAATATCAGTATATGATTGATACTTATGTTATTACTTCATAATGAAACAACTAAATAAGAATAAGTGGAAGAAGAAATAAAGTTGAAAGAATCGGTAACGGACATTACCTCTTCTTTGAAGCGCCTCTTTGAGACCTCCTCTTAGGGCACTAAAATTGGTCTTTTAAGAAGACAAGTACCTATAGGATGTTTCTAGGGAAGTGGAAAAGATAATTTGTCAGGGTTTGTCCGATCTTGAAGGCTAAAAGTGGTGTGAGGAAGAGAGGGAGGAGGTGCCCTTTTATAAGGGTGGAGAGGGGCACCTTTGGAAAAACTAAAAAATATTATTTTATTATAAAGTCATATTCGGTTTTTAATAGCTCCAAATTGATTTATTTCAAAGATAAGGTGGGTATGGGTCGAACTCCTCTCATCCAATACAATTTAGACAAGATTAGGTCATTATATTAACTTTATCTTTTATTTTTAACTCATAGTTAATTAGATTGACATTTACCATGTCACTTTGTATTTTTATATTATATAGTTAATAAAATTACAATATACATCCAAGAGACCCCCTAGTCATCCATTAATGAAACACCTATTATGATATAAGTATGTATGCTGAACTGTAGATTTTTAGGAATATAATAACAATTAATAATATAATATTTGTTTTAAAAATTATTTTATGTCAATTTTGACACTATTTGGTAATTGATTTTTGTGAAACTCATAAAAGAATGATTAGTTCGAAAAAAGTTAATTAAATCAATAATAACATGTCATATTAACATATAAAAGTATTGGAATTCATAGAAAGTCTCAGATTACATTTATTTGGGTATTTATAACATCAATTATGTCAACATTTCATTAATAATATAATTACTGCATCATCATTGTGTCATAAATAAATTAAATTATTATAAGTCTAAAAATTACAAATAAAATACTATTATGTAGGAAATATTTTTATCTTTCTAATGAATATTTATAGTAAAATTTATCTTATGTATAACCCTATATTAAGAAATGATTTAGTTATAAACTTTGATTTCAACTATTTTTACCCTTCTTTAAATAAGTTAATAATAAATGTCCTCATCTAATCCAAGTGGGCCTAAATGGTCATATGTTATTTCTAAGGTTGTTTGTGGTTGAATTACAATTATCCAACAGAATTAGGACATGTGTTAGGGTAATAATAATATCATTTTTACCTTTAATTACCCTATTTAATTTTTACCGTGGTAAAAAAAATTAAAAAGTTATTATTCACCAAAAATTAGTTTCATCTCATTGAACCACATTTTAGTCCTTGATATTAACCATGTCTCTCGGATTTTCGAATTCCACTCATAGAAGAGGTAAAATTAATTTTTAAGTGAATTTTCAAATTCTCCTAGGAGGTGGGTAAAAGATGGTGAAAAGTTCAATAAATTTTTTATATATCTAAAATTGTTATAAAATGACTCCAAGGAATTACTTTGAACTTATAAAGGTATTATGTATCAATTTTTACCTAAAATAAATTTAAAAAAAATAAATAATTATGTAAATAAAATGTCGGTTTTTAAATAGTAACCCGGTGTTTTCACTATTCATCAAAAATTGAAAGTTTTTAGAAAAATACCAAAATTTCACCCTAGGATAATTTTGATATTCGGAATCCAAAAATGAAGTCCATTTTGAAAAATAAAATTTACAAAATTTCAAAAAGTAGGTATTACTATTCATAACAGCAAGTTTTAATAATATTTTAATAGCATATCGTTGTTTAGTGAAACTCGGTATTGCGTACAATGCAAGCTATCGAGGAAGTCCGAGGTTGCGTGTAAAGCAAGCCAAGCCAGTGTTGTGTGTAGTAAAAGATTCCTTTGATGATTTATATAACATAAAAACAAAATATTTCTCATAAAAGTCTCGGGTGTTACATTCTACCCCAATTAAAATGAATTTCTCCCTCGAAATTCGTCACTTTGTAACAAACAGTTGATGGTACCTCTCCCTCATCATATCCTCAAGCTCCCATGTAGCTTCTTCTAATTGGTGGTTCCTCCATAAAACTTTCACCAAGCGAGTGGTCTTTTTTCATAGGACTTTTTCGCTACAATCTAGAATCTCTATCGGATGTTTTTCATAAGAAAGATCTTGCTCCAGCGGTACAACTTCTGAGCTGAGTACATGTGAAGGATCAGGTATGTACTTTCTTAGGAGAGATACATGGAACACATCGTGAACTTGGGAGAGATTCGGTGGAAGCACCAATCGGTAATCTACCTTCCCAACACGGTCCAGTATTTCGAAATGACCGATATACCTAGGGCTCAACTTTCCCTTCCTTCCAAATCTCATTACTCTCTTCCAAGGAGATATTATTAAGAACACTTTATCACCCACTTCAAACTCTAGGTCTTTTCTTCGGTTATCGGCATAAATTTTCTGTCGACTCTGATCTGCTCTTATGTATTGTTGAAGAGATCTGACCTTTTCTGCCATCTCATCAACAAGATCAGGTCCTAATATCTTTCATTCCCCATCTTCATCCCAGCAAGTTAGATTCCTGCATTTCTTTCCATAAAGAGCTTCATATGGAGCCATATGAATACTGGATTGAAAGCTATTGTAATAAAAAATTTCCACCAAAGGTAGGTGTTGATCCCAACCACCTTTGAAATCCATAGATCAAGATCTCAACATATCTTCCAATGTTTGATTTGTCCTCTCAGACTGACCGTCTATCTGAGGATGATAAGTAGTGCTGAAACTCAACTCTGTATCCAGAGTACGATGAATACTTCACCAGAACTTTGAGGTAAACCTCGGATCCCGATCAGATATAATGGAAAGTGGTACACCATGCAATCTTACCACTTCCTTTACATATATCCTGCCAAGTTGATCCAGAGAGAAATCCTCTCTAATAGCAATGAAGTGTGCCGCCTTTGTAAGATAGTCAACTATGACCCAGATAGCATTATTGCCTTTAGATGTTTTAGGAAGTCCAGTGAAAAATTCCATAGTGATGTTTTCCCATTTCCATTCTAGTATGGGTAATGGTTGTAACATCCCCTTATACTTTTGTCTCTCAACTTTAACTTGCTGACAAACCAAGCATCGAGAGACATATTCAGCAACATCTCTTTTCATGCCATCCCACCAGAAGTACACATTCAGGTCCCTATACATCTTTGTGATTCCAGGATGAATAGAGAATGAATAACTATGAGCCTCATCCAGCAGCTCCTTCTTTAATTCTGGGATGGGAGGAACACAAAACCGATTCTTGAACATTATTATCCCATCACAATCAAGGTTGAATTCAGGAACATTTCTCTCCTTCCTTTGTAACTCTACATCTTCTTTATGTGCCTCTTTAATCTTCCCATGTATAGATGGTTGAAAATTTATTTGAGAAAGATACGATTTCCCCCTTCCATTATAATTCCAAGATACATCCTTTGTAAATCCATAAATATTGGATCTTTTGTGATCCTCATCATGGATAAACTGGAATGGTCTTGTCGACTTAATGCGTCTTCCACCTTGTTTGCTTTCCCAAGGTGGTAATGAATTGAGCAGTCGTAATCCTTAATCATCTCCAACCATCTTCTTTGGCGCATATTCAGCTCCTTTTGTGGGAAAATATACTTTAAATATTTTTGATCAGTATAAATATCACACCTTTCTCCATAAAGATAATGCCTCCAAATCATTAATTCAAAGATTACCGCAGCTAACTCCAAATCATGAGTTGGGTAACTTTTCTCATGGATTTTCAACTATCGTGAGGAATAAGCTATCACCATATCATTTTGCATAACAACACACCCCATCCCCTTCTTGGATGCATCATTGTAGATCACGAACCTTTCTCCACTACAAGGCAGTGTGAGCACAGGTGCACTAGATAACCTTCTTTTCAACTCCTTGAAATTCTCTTCACATTCCTCCATCCAAACAAACTTGACTCCTTTCCGAGTCAACTTGGTGAGTGGATTAGATAACCGTGAAAAATATTTCACAAAACATCGATAATATCCAGCCAAACCAAGAAAACTTTGGATCTTGGTTACTATTGTTGGTCTCGACCATATTTCGATAACCTCTATTTTTTATGGATCCACAGATATCCCCTCTTGAGATTATGTGACCCAATAATGCAACTTTTTGAAGCCAAAATTCACACTTTGTAAATTTTTCATAAAGATTCTCCTTTCTCAGGGTCTTCAATATAATTCTCAAGTGATCTTCATGTTCATCCTTTCTCTTTGAATAGACAAGAATATCATCTATAAAGACTACCAAAAACTGATCAAGATAGTCTCTAAAGACTCTATTCATCAGATCCATGATGATAGAAGGGGCATTAGTAAGACCAAATGGCATCACTATAAATTCATAGTGTCTATACCTTGAACGGAAAGTCGTCTTTGGTATATCCTCCATTTTGACCCATAATTGAGGATACCTGAATGAAGATCATTCTTGGAAAAGTATTGAGATTTTCATAATTTGTCAAATAATTCATCAATTCATGGGAGAGGATATTTGTTCTTTATAGTGATCTTGTTAAGTTCTCGATAATTAATGCAGAGTCTCATTGATCCATCTTTCTTCTTAACAAACAGAACAGTTTCTCCCCAAGGTTACACACTAAGGTGTATGAATCCCTTATCAAGATTCTCTTGGAGTTGCTTCTTCAATTCCTGCAACTCAATTGGGGCCATTCTATAAGGTGTATTTGAAATAGGCAAAGAATCCGGTATGAGTTCTATTGAAAAATATACATCATGATTTGGTGTAAGACCTAGCAATTCATCCG
Organism: Viscum album; assembly: GCA_963277665.1. Classification (NCBI taxonomy): domain Eukaryota; kingdom Viridiplantae; phylum Streptophyta; class Magnoliopsida; order Santalales; family Viscaceae; genus Viscum; species Viscum album. Next base: position 260,576 of record CAUJRU010000375.1, on the reverse strand, counting down.
GAAAAACATTTTCAAACTCCCATAAAATTGGAATATTCTTAATTGTGAGTTTCTAACCAACCATTTGAGATAAATAACCTTCATTTAGTGGAATCAAGACCCATAAGATGGAAGAAATTTCCACTATAAGGTTATGTTCATCCTTGCATCGATAGATGATCATAGATTGATCTGGAATATGAAATGTGAATTCCCTACTTTGTAAATTGATATGAGCTCCATATAAAGAAAGCCAATCCATGCCAAGAATCACATAAAATTCCACTATAGTAAGGATCACAGGATTTTCATGAAGCACTTTCCTACAAACTTCAATCGGAGAAGAATTATAAACTTTTGATGCAACCGTTGTGCCATTAGGAGTTTTCACAGCCAACTCAACATCTAATTGTTGAGGTAATACGGCGATACCCTTATAAAATTCTTCAGAAATAAAAGATTCGGTGGATCTAAAATCAAATAAAACATTTGCTACTTTGGATTGGATGGTAAGTGTACCTTTCACCACTTTGTTATCATACTCCACATCGCTGATAGAAATTGAATGTGACTTTCCTTTGTCTTTAGCCTTAAGAGTTTTTTGACATCGATCATCATCATCAACCTTTGGAATAGGGCATTGATTAGAATTATTCCCCATTTCGTTTCACTTGAAACATTGAAGTGTAGTAGGTTCGTTCTCTGTATCCCTTCCTTTATTTGAATCATTAGATATTTTTTTCCATTATTTCGACATTCAATTGCCTGATGACCTTCTTTTCCACACTTATAACATTTTCTTGTCCCCTTAAGACAATTTCCTCCATGTTTCTTTCTAAACGTTGATCATGAGGGAAAACTCATCTTCTTTTCAGTGTGCTCTTTAGATTTTCCTTTGAATTCAATTTTCCTCTTCTTATCAAACCCATATGACTGATGGGTTACTCCAATCTCTATCTCAACATTGAGAGCACATCGAACGATTTCCTCGTAGCTATTGAAGTCCCTTATGGCTAACACCCTTCAAATAATTGGTTTTAAGCCTCTAAAGAATCGATCGATCTTACTCTCAGGTTAGATAATAATACCAGAATCGTACCTTGCAAGTATTGTAAAATTTGCTTCATAGGTACCAACAGATTCATCATCCTTTTGCTTTAGCTCAAGAAACTCCTTCTCAATCACTGTTCGAAGAATACGAGGGAAGTAATTATTGAAAAATAAGTTCTTGAACTCATCCCATTCCATGGACTCAATTTCATCTCTTTGCCTCATATTCTTGATAAGATTCCACCATTGATCATCATATCCTTCCAAACGATACACTACTTAGATGACTTTATCATGTTCAGAACATTGAAGAACTGAAAATATCTTTTCAGTGGTATTGATCATTTTTCAGCCATTGATGGATCAGAAGACACGCTGAATGAAGGTGGATGCTGCCTCATGAAGGATTCAATAGAATGTTGCTCCTTGATTTGATCATTTGGAAGTACTGCATGACTCATAGCTTGAGAAAGTTCGGTGAGCATGGCTACAAGATTTTGGATTCCAGCTCCCATAACGTTTGGTTCCTCAGGGGGACAATCATTGCATTTCTCGTCGCATTCCGCATTAACACGGTTCCTTCGGGTTCTACCATTGACTAAAACCAAGAATAATAGTGTGAGAAACACTAATTATAATAGGAAGACCACATAATTAAGAATAAAATTTCACATGTAAGGTCTTATCATAGGTTCTTCATGGCCATTTTTAAAACACTAATACTGTGTTCTATGCTTAGACATGTCCTTAGGGTTCTTACTAAGGCTTTCACATCCTAGTTTCCAAAGGTTGACTATACATTTCCTTTGATACCAACTATAACGACCCATACTTTACATAAATTTTTATTACTTCAGAATTGAAGCACACTTATTACAACATATAACCAATCCAAGAAAGGACTGTATAGGTATAGTGTCTTTAGAAACTGGGAAACATAAACAACTGGTTCATAAAGCATCAACATTGTCTCCCATTTATTTCATCATATCTAGAGTCCCTTTTGGCATATCCTACTTAATAACCTTATTCCTTACCTGGGGAAAGAAAACATACAAAAGGGTGAGCTCAAATTCTCAGTAAGGGTAAACAAAAGAAAAATAAATCACATCGTATTCATAAGAACAGAACATTTTGGAAATCTTAACCTACAAAAGAAATCATAATTTCATAAATGGGATAAATCATAGAAGTGAAATTTAATCCCAATAATCATAACATAAAACAAGAATCTTTTTGGCATACACACATAATCATAGATAATCATTTCTTAGTAGTCAATACTCATATCCAAGACTATCTTAGCGGACAAATTCTATTTGTTAACCGAGTTCACTCCTCGTTTCAGTCCTGTTTCACTGAACCGGTTTAACCTGCCGTTCCAACCATTTCTATATCATGAGATAAAAATCTTTACCCAATGAATTGGAAGGAGATATCGGTCCCACCCATCTCATGATGATACCATTCTTATGTGTGCCATAAAATCATAAATCATACATCATTGCATAACCCATGTAATAAGAATGGGATTCTTAAACATCGTGACATCATAGAACAATTCATAAAATATAAAGGAATTCATAAAAATAATTCCATCACAACATAATCAAATCAATGTAATAATAGGGATAGAAACAGAGCCCTATATTATCTTATATGGAAAATAATTTTGATAAAACACTTTAACTCCATTCTTAAGGAAAATATCCTTTCTAGTTCAAAACATTTTTCATTTGTTAACATGTCATATAATTTTAAACTAAAAGAAGTTGATTAAAAATAAACATGAAAACTTGTAAAGGATGCTTCTTGGAAATAATGTTTTAAAAATCCAATCATGCTGTATAAGTTATAAAAAAACATTCTTCTCGTACTTTTGTCAGAAAAGTCAAAAATTACCTCCTACGAAAAATGACAAAAGATTCCTTTCATATCTTTTACTAAAAACTCACTGAAGGGTAAAATTGTATTTGAAAAATTGTAGGTGGATGGAAATAATATTACATATTGAGGAAACATGTATTTGTATGATAAATATTCCCTAGTAAATTCTGAAGTATAGACAATATCGGATAAAAATGAGATTGTGAGATTTTCCCTTACCTTAGGTCTGATTTTCTTCGTAAGTGTTCGAAACTCCTGTATAATGATTTAAATAATGTCATTGACTTATTCCAGAATCATATTCATTGTTATGATATCATATATGGCCATATTCCTAGCTTCTTATTAGTAATATTTCATTCCTACTTGTTATTCGGGTGTTTATTACTTTTTGTTCATATGCGTGTTTTGTCGAATAAATTCTCATTCTTATTTTTAGGTGAAATAAACCTCTTTTATATAATGGTATTAGTGTAATATATGTCATTTTTATTCATTCCATTCATTTATATAATCATTATTCAATGATGATCATGTAGAACGAGTCGCATCACATCGTGGAGACGATATTCCATACGTACGCGCGAGGGATGATATTGTTCCCATGATCGTGGAATTGTATTGGAGTGTATGTATACTATTTCAGAATCAATATCAATTTAAAATAATAATATATATTTATTATTTACACCATTATACCCATCCAATTAAGGTAGTGGTGGAAAATATATTACACCACGGTGTGGAGACGGTATTCTGTACGTACGCACGCGCAGTGATTTCGTTTTCCGTAGGATGGATAGATGGTGAAATAAGGTTGTTACATACTTATAATAACATATCAGTATATTATTGATATTGATGTTATTACTTCATAATAAAACAACTAAATAGGAAGAAGTTTAAGAATAAATAAAGTTGAAAGAATTGGTAACAGACATTACCTCTTCTTTGAAACGCCTCTTTGAGACCTCCTCTTAGGGCACTAAAATTGGTCTTTGAAGAAGACCAGGACCTCTAGGATGTTTCTAGGGAAGTGGATAAGATAATTTGGCAGGTTTTGGCCGAGCGTTAAGGCTCAATGTGGTGGAGTAATAGAGGGAGGAGGTACCCTTTTATAAGGGAGGAGAGGGGCACCTTTGAAAAAACTAAAAAATATTATTTTATTATAAAGTCATATTCGGTTTTTAATAGCTCCAAATTGATTTATTTAGAAGATAAGGTGGGGATAGGTCTCAATCCTCTCATAAAATAGAATTTATACAATATTAGGTCATTATATTAACCTTATATTTTAGTTTTAACTCTTAGTTAATTAGATTGACATTTACTATGTCACTTTGTATTTTTATATTATATAGATAATAAACATACCATATACATCCTAGAGACCCCCAAGTGGTCCATTAATGATACACCTATCATGATATATGTATCTTGGCAAAACCTTAGATATTTATGAATATAAAAACAATTAATAATATAATATTTGTTTTAAAAACTATTTTATGTCAATTTTGAAACTATTTGGTAATTGATTTTTCTGAAAATCATAACAGAATTATTAGTTCTAAAAAAGTTAATTACATCAATAATAACATGTCATAGTAACATATACAATTATTGGAATTCATAAAAAGTCTCAAATTACATTTATTTGGGTATTTATAACATCTATTATGTCACTATTTCATTAATAATATAATTACTGCATCATCATTGTGTCATAAATAAATTAGATCATTTTAAGTCTAAAAATTAAGAATAAAAAACCATTATATAAGAAATAATTATATCTTTATCATGAATATTTATAGTCGAAATTTTCGTATGTATAACTCTATATTAAAAATGATTATTTATTAAACATTGATTTTAACTATTTTAACCCTTCTTTAAATAAATTAATAATAAATGTCCAAATCTAATCCAAGTGGGCCTAAATGGTCATATTTTATTCCTAAGGTTGTTTTTGGTCGAATTACACTTATACAATAGAATTAGGACATGTGTTAGGGTAATAATAATATCATTTTACACTTAATTACACTATTTACTTTTAACCATGGTAAAAAATGTAAAAAGTTACTATTCACCAAAAATTATTTTCATCTCATTGAACCACATTTTAGTCTGTGATATTAACTATGTCTCTCAGATTTTAGAAATTCCACTCACCGAAGCGGTAAAATTATGTTTTATGTGAATTTCCAAATTCTCCTAGGAGGTGGGTAAAAGACGGTGAAAAGTTCAATAAAATTTTTATATATCTAAAATTATTATAAAATGACTCCAAGGAATTACTTTGAACTTATAAAGGTATTATTTATCAATTTTGACAAAAAATAAATTTAAATAAAATAAATAATTATTTAAATAAAAATCAATTTTTAAATAGTAACCCGGTGTTTTCACTATTCATCAAAAATTGAATGTTTTCAGAAAAATAACAAAATTTTACCCTAGGATAATTTCGATATTCCTAATCCAAAAATGAAGTCAATTTTGAAAAATAAAATTTACAAAATTTCAAAAAGTGGGTATTACTATTCATAATGACTAGTTTTAATAATATTTTAATAGCATATCGTTGTTTAGTGAAACTCGGTATTGCATACAATGCCAGCTATCGAGGAATGCCACGGTTGCATGTAAAGCAAGCCAAGTAGTGTTGTGTGTAGTGAAAGATTCCTTTGATGATTTATATAAAATAAATACAAAATATTTCTCACAAAAGTCTCGGGTGTTACAGGGTTGGGGTGTGTGCAGGGGAGGGGGCTGGGGGTGTGCAGGGGTCGTGTTGGGGAAGGGATTAGGGGGTGTGTAGGGGGGGAGGGGTGTGTAATAGGTAGGGTCATGGGGAAGTGGTACAAGGGGGTGTGCAGGGAGAGGGGGTAGGAGGTGCAAATGGAAGGGGTGCAAGGGGGTGTGCAGTAGGGAGGGGGTAGGGGTAGAGGGTGCAAGAGGGTGTTTATGGGGGGAGGGGGTAAGGGTGCAAGGGGGTGTGTCAGGGGGAGGGGGTATGGGGTGTAAGGGGCTGGGGGATGGGTGAAAGTGGGGGAGGGGTACAAGGGGTTGAAAGGGGTGGGGGGAGGGTGCAAGTGGGGTGGGAGGGGATGGGGCAAGAGGGACGGGGTTTCCAATAGGGGGTGTCCAGGTGGGGGGATGTAATATAGGGTTGAAACCTTTTTATAGACTCAAATATGATGAATTCTAGGGTATAATAAATCCCCCCACTTCCTTTTTATAGATAGTATAAGTATAAAACCATACACACCAGGGATGGAGGTACCCTCTCAATGGTGTCTTAATCCCCCAATCAAAGAACTCTGGTGGGGTATAAATCCTTTACATGGTTTAGTATCCCCTTGAATTTTTTTGATCCATTGGTGAGGCATGGTTCCCCCACCAATATTCTATAGAGGTTACATGGATTTTTGAATTTGGTTAGTTAAGAGGCTGGATCAGTCAAACATTATTAATTGGATAAAGGATGTATTAATACCTTGACGGATAGCTAACTTCAATGGTGAGAAAACTACCCTCCTTGGATTTTGGTGACACTATAGAAGTTCCAAATGGAATTTGGTGTGGTTTTCATTAATTATTACGAATTATTGTCCATATTCTTGTTTCCTAGGAGATATTCCACACAATTGGCTATTGAATTTAGGTTTTATATACTCTTTAGTGTTCTGATCTTCCCTATTTTCTCAAATGTCATGAAATTAAAGGATTAGAGTTGAGATAATTAGGACATCTTTGTGTCCCTGATACTTTTAGTAATTCAGAATGTATAGATTATTCCTTTTTTTCTTTCTCTCAAACACTCTTGAGTACTTAGATATTTGACCTAACTTGTCACATTATTTTACCTGTATGTTTTTAAGGAATCTTATTGGGTATATTTATTCTCATCCAAGCACAGTAATAATGCTAACATGTGTTGTGATTGAGTAGAAAATTCACGGGTTTGGAGATGGATTGGATAGACATATATTTGGGGTGGCTTGTTTAGAGTAAATGCTCGAGGATTCTGGGAGATTCATTATGGGGCATGGGGATTTGTGTTAGTAGTGGTCAACAATACAGATAATGATTGATCCAATAGTATTTGAAATGTGGAGAATCTTCTCAGAAGGTCATGTATTGTAGAATTTTTATATGTCTTGTTTTCCTTGTATTAATCTCATGGAATATATTTTTTTCTTCTATCTATTGGATATATTATATATATTTCAGTTGATTATATATGTTCTACTAGTATTTTGGATTTATCTTGTGTACTAGTGATGTGTATTTTGTAGGTTGTTAATGGTGAATGCCTCCTATACAATGAGACCCAATGTTAAACAATCCTTCCAATCCATCTTAGATTCAACTAAGCTGTTATTATCACTGCTAGCAGTACCGCCATCCAATTTCATACTTTGATCATCCTCATTCCTTGTATCATTCTTATTAAATCCATAAACATCACTTTTAAAAAGGAATTATCTCAAGAGATGACCATGTATTTTCCCTTAATAGAGTGGTTATTTTTAACTTCCTCTGATATTGAAATAAAGGTAAACTTCACATATTTATCCCTCTTGTCAGCCCTAATAGAGGGAATTTGAATAAGTGAATAAAAATTCATAATTCCAAGGGAATTATTCCCCTTACTGGTACCATGACTCATAAAATGTTTCTCGTATAAGTCAACAAGGTCATATCCTACACCATATTATAACTAAGACCAGGTTGAGGGGGTGACTCGTAGTGATGTTTATGACTGATGATCGGAATTAATTTCTTGGATGGGAGATTTGGTTGTTATATTCATATAACCCATTGTGTTTGGAAATCCAACCATAAAGGATGTGGAATGTGTAGCACACATAGAAGAGAGTCGCCTACTGGCTGATAGAGGTAATGAATTATATAGCTTCACATGCATTGGGCCTACTAGGTTTTTTCCCTACCTCATCTCTATCATCTCTTCCATGATAAGGTCACCCGGCCACACCTGCATGTGTGCATCCAATATTTATATCATCCACCTACGAATCATAATAGTAACACATACAACTGACCTGACCTTGGGATCCTTGAGCTTCATGTTTTATCCCCATAACTACCATATGTCCCCCTCTAGAATTTTATAAATTTAGTTCTCCTTGCCTTTTTAAATATATTTGGTATAATGAAACAACTTCCCTATATGTATGTCCATTGATTCATTCTAAAAATACCAAAAATATTGTGTGAAATGGATGTCCATGATTCATATTTTTTTGGTTAATCTCCCCTAGGATAAGCATTGTGACACCCATGTGATCGTTGGCTCTCCTACTTGTCATCACAAATGTCCTTATCCAGATGGATCTCATCATACATCTCTCACTAGATATTGATTCTCATGAAGTGGTAGAGGTCCCATATACCATTTCTGACCTCCCAATGATGTAGGAGAAATTTTTTGGTCCCTAGTGTCCAATTTCTAAGCAAATTGGGATTGATGTTCTGATTATTGTAGAAGTGTAATTTTAATCACCATGTTGGATTATAGATCCCAACACACTATATATCCAACTAAAATTCATGAGAGGATAAACATACCTAGTATACCCTAGACCCTCTATTGAAGAAGATTCTATAAAGAAGCAGGTCCTAGTAATTTGTCAGTAACCCATGAATTTAAAAGTGGGAATAGATTAGTTTAGAAATGAGGGGGGTTAGGGGTGGGGTGTTTGTCCAGGAATGAGGGGAGGTGTGAAATGGAGTATTTCTAGAAAGGGAGGGGATTTCTTGGAGGGGGGACTGTCTAGGGGAATGTGGGGTTGTCCAGGGGGGTGTCCAGGAGGGATGGGATGCAGTCCAGGGGAGGTCTTTCAGGGAGGGGGGACTATCCAGGATAGAGGGGGGTTGTCCAGGGGGTGTCTAAGAGGGAAGGGTGACCAGGAGGGGGGTGGGGACTATCTGGGGGTGTCTATCTAGGAAGGAGGAGGTGTAAGGGTGGTCTGGCCATGATGGGAGGGGGTGTCCAGGATGGGGACTGTCCTAGGGGGGGCTATCTAGGGGGTGTCTAGGAGGAATGTGGGCTATCTAGGGGGGTATATCAGGGAGGGGGTCTTTCCAGGAAGGATGGGGGTGTATAGGGGGTGTCCTAGAGGGGGGACTATCCAGGGGTGTTCAGGGGGTGTCCATGTGGGATGGGGCTGTCTAGGGGGAGTGGTAATGGGGTCTATCAGAGAGGGGGGTGGTATGTCCTGGGGGTGGGGTCTGTCCGGGGGTGGGGTCATTCCTAAGAGGTGGGGTCAATCCTAAGGGGTATGAATGGGGGTCGGTATAGGGGAGGTGTTTGGTGGGTGGGGGGGAGGGGGTCTGTCTGGGAAGAATGGGGTGTCTTCTTGAATATTTCCATTGAAACTCTGTAATATATAATTTCGTTTCTGATTATTTAATGTTATCTAATGAAGAATAAAGTTATGTGAATATGATGTTGATTTGGTTTCCTTTTAGGTACATTATTGAGAATATCCTGGTTGAGTGAAAAATATAAGAGGATGGCTGGATCATTAAAAATAATAAAACTACATCATATCATCACATGGGAGAACAAATTTTGGTTTTTACTTATTCAGAACAATTAATTCACGATTCCACTTGTTGGAACTATTTTGAAATTCTTTATTTAAGATATTATGCTGGTTGAATTTTTGTGATTATACAATTGAATATTTTCATGTAGATTTTATTGAACTGAATCTGTTTATGATGGTAATTGAAAATATTCTTTCTTATGGTGAAACATGATCAGTGTTGAGTATTTAGGTATGATGATGTTTATTGTGAAATATATATTTCATGATTTTATTTTTGAAAATATGTTAAATAATCATTAATTATGGTAGAGTGGTAATATAAAAAATGTTTTCATGGTGATTTTAATGTTCAATTTTCAATGTATTTGTCTCTTATTCTCCTTAAAAGAGTTGATTTACATGTTTTTATACGTGTTTGACTGGAAATCATTTTAGGTTTTCAATGAATTAATGCATTTGAACACAGGAAATCAATTTTGACTAGTTTATTTTTTTATATCATTGTAACATATATTTTAGGGGTCTCCCTGTATTTTATATAATTATCCTTCAGGAGGTGTCCTGGAGGTGGGGGATATCCAAGGGGTGTCCAGAATGGAGGGGGTTATCCAGGGGGTTTCCAGGAGGGGGGGTGCTGTCCAGGGGGTGTCCAGGAGGGATGGGGGGTTGTCCTGGGTGGTACAAGGGGTTTGTAGGGGGAGGGGGTTGTCCAGGGGGTGTCTAGGTGGGGGAGGGGGTCCTTTCTAGGAGGAAGGGGCTATTTAAAAGGGGGTCTAATAGGGGGGAGTCCAGGAGGGAGGGGGCTATCTAGGGGGTGCCCCGGAGGTGGGGTGTGGTACTTGGGGTGTCCTGGAGGGATGAGGGATTTCTAGGGGGTGTCCATGAGGGGGGGTCCTATCTAGCGGGAGGGGTTGTGTAAGAGGGGGTGTCTCGGAGGGTTGGGTGATGTCCGGGGGGTGTCCATGAAGAGGGTGTTGTTCAGGGAGTTTTCATGGAGGGATGGGGGCATGTCCATGGGCAGTACATGGGGAGTTTGTAGGGGGGGTTTCCATGAGGGTGGTTCAGTCCAGGGGGAAGGGGGATGTCCAGGAGGGGGTGTCTAGGAGGGCGGGGGCTGTCATTGGGGTGTCTAGGAGGGGTGGGGTGTTGTCTAGGGGGTGTCCCATTGGGATGGGGGCAGTGTAGGGGGTGAAGGGGGGGGGGGGGTGTAGGGGGGGCTATCCAGGAGGGCGATTCTATTTAGGGGGGGTCTGTAGGGGGAGGGGGTTGTCCATGGGGGAGGGGGGTTGTGCAGGGGTCTTCCCAGGAGCGAGGGGGCTGTCCAAGAGGGGTCTGTCCAGGAGGGGGTTGTCCAAGAGGTAAGGGGGGATGTCCAGGGGGTGTCTAGGAGGGAGGGAGGTTGTTCAAGGTGTTTTCTAGGAGGGTATGATATCTTGGGTGGTTTCCAAGAGGGATGGGGGCTTTCCAGGGGTGAAAGTGGTTCTCTAGGGGGAGGGGCTTCCTAGGGGGGTGATGTCTAGGGGTGTCCAAGTGGGATGGGGGTTTTATAGGGGGGGTGCAAAGGGGTATGTAGGGGGGAGGGGGCTTTCAATAAGGGAGGTTATCCCGGAGGGGGGGGGGTGTCAAAGGGTGTTGTCCATGAGGGAGGGGGTTTCCTAGAGGGGGGTGTTGTCTAAGGGTGTGTCTAGGAGGGATGGGGGCTATCCAGGGGGTATAAGGGGGATCTGTAGGGGGAAGGGTGTCTAGAGGGGGGGGGTCTATTCAGGGGGTTCTATATAGGGGGTGTTTTTTATTAATTAGGAAGTGTTATATCTATAGTTTCAAATCATGGCTATACCCAATGCATGGATAAATCTTTAGTCACTGTTGTAAACTATGGATATAAACCTTTAGACAGAGTTTCAAATCGTGGCTATAATCCTTTATCCACGGTTTGAATCGTGGACATATGGCTATAGACATGGTTTGAACTATGGTTATAGGGATTTAGTCACAGTTTGAAACTGTGGCCATAGGGTTTTTCATGTAGCCCTGCCAATACCATCCACGGTTCATTAAACCATGGATATAACCTATAGCCATGGTCTTTGGGATTATAGTGATGGTTTGGAACCATGGCTATAGCCAAAATTTCTTGTAGTGGGTGAAATATACTAGATGAACCATCTCACTAACAAAATCATCATTATTCTATAATACCATAACTAACACTATCCTAATCCATCATCCATGGATCATCATAAGATACTTGAGGCATAACCCCCAAATATGGATTTGAAAAAAATCCATAATTGAAAATGTACATGGAATTTATTGAGGATTCTAACCATACATTGATCCATTTACTCAAAAGAACATGAGATCCAAATTGATCCTCCAAAGAAAACTCTCATGATTCTCACAACCCTTCTCACATGAGGGTCATTTTTCAAACCCGAAGGTTATTTGATTTTAATTATTTTACATGGAATATAGCCTATATTATCCTAGTGTAATTAGGATGATATCAATATATAAGACATGATCATATGTAAACCATGATTATTTTAATACAATATCAGGAATTACCAATAATAAGAATTCATATCTCGCCTAATCGACACTACATCAACATTTCATATTTTCTTTACATCAACCCTGGGAACTCAATCTCCCTATGATTTATAACTATGTCTAATTATGGGTTAACCACCTCAAATCACCATAAAACAATGATCATGCCCCTTATGGTTCAATCATAAGTGTCACAACTTGAAATGATATTGTCATGCAGAATGTGGCATACATTTGGTGTCCTCATACAACCATAGATATTTAATTAACTTTGTATCAATTGAATTACTCGATACTAGTCTATTTAAGAAGAAACTATTTTATTAGATGATGAAGAATTTAAATCCTCAAGCATGTCACCTTACATTCATGTTACTGGGGATCATTTAGGAATACACACAAAATTCTAATACGAACTCTCTACATTCATTAGTGATTGGGTAAATTTCCAACCACCTCATCGACATGATTCTTTGCAAGAATAGATGCAATACTAACCCATAAAATTACCATATTTCTAATTTATCCAAGGCTTGAATCTAGGGTCAAAACATTATTTAAACTTGCACTAAGTTATATATATCAAGTATAATCTCAATGACTAGGTAACTCAAACTTATCAACCTCACAGTTTCCAAAACATGTTCTGAATATTCCCAAGTTGTCCACTATGGTCATGTTCCCTCTACTTATATGGACAATTTATTTATGAATGAAAAAAAAATCCCCACAAAAGGAGGTTCAAAGGTGTTATTTTACTGAAAACAGGAACTTAAACCTTGGAACATGCTCCCTCTCAATCAAACGCAGCTCAGGGACATGGCTAATGTTCTTATTCCAAAAACTAAAATGAAAAGAGAGGAACCATCCACTTATAAGAATGATCGAATTGGTTCCCTCATACATTCATGTGTGATTTTCATCCTGAGCTACATTGAGTCACATGATCAACATCCTGAATAACATCCAAAACTATTACTGATCCATAGTGTGATCATTCCTGATCCTTTTTATTACATCATCCTAGGAATTGGGATAAATTATCATTATTATGATTTCACAAGGCTATGTTTCTCTCAAGAATCATTCACACCCATGTCACTCTACTCGAGAGATAGCCTACAATATATACTTATCGATATCAAAAACCATTTTTCCAAGAGGCCATGAAATGAAGTAGTTTAAGGTATTATGTGACCTTTTCACTCAACAACACATGGTTTAATGTATCACTTATTTACTCTATGGGAACCCCATGAAATTTTTTGGATACATTGATATCTAAACTAAATAACAAACACCATGAATTCCTAAAATGAAATAGCATACACATGGGTCCATCCAGAGTTGTGCTATCCATTTGACAATTAACTAGTTGATGACATGAAGCTATGAACATTCACAATTCATACCTTATCATATGAAGATCTATCTACTAGGGGTGTTGTCTTATCCCTAAAAGTCATACTTGGGTTAAACAACGCTTAAATTGTTCCTCTATTCAGAAAACTAAAAGATATAATTTACTAATTCTATGTTACCTATTTGGGGGATACCTCACCGGGCTATCCCCTTACTAAAGCATAAGAGTAGAATCTATAACCTGGTCACACAGAAAAGGTCACTAGAATTATCATGCAAACCTCTAAGATTACTATCGATCAAGTAGTTCATCAAAGACCAATGGGAAAGTACCTATTCTGATCTAACGTAATAAATTATTTTAACTACCCATATTCATTGGTTGAAACTGAAAACACCACATAAAAGTTTTAGGATTACTGCATTTAATTGATTTTCATTTCTCATAACAATTTTTATGAAAATATTATATAAATAATATCAAGTACTAGTTATCAAATAAAACTGTACGTAACTCTCTATTTAGCTAACACCTGGTTGTATAATAGGTATCTTATCTTATAATTTCTTTTTAAAAGTTTATTATTATTTATTTAACCATGAAATTATCATATTTGGATTAGTTAAAGAAAATTTTAATTACAATATATATTTGAAAAAAAATATTTAGGTTGTAATTGGAACTTTAAATAAATGAATCCTCATATTATTTAAACTCAAAAGAAGAAAAATGTTGTTTTAATAAATTTAAGGGGATTGGTCAAGTAATATTACACCAACACTTATATGTAACACCATATAATTGGCTATATACACTTTAAATAACCATCCCATATATCTTAATCATTCCCCCATGGGGCTAAGAAAGAATCATATAAAGATGCAAAGTGACCTATGAGGGTCCCATCATATCGAAATGGGTTCAATTATATGTGAATCCATTACTAAATTATATATTTAATGCTATATAAATTAAAATTGGAATCCCTTTTAAGTGCACCCCATAATAGTTATTTTATTCAATATTTAACAAATCCTTAATGGGATTATATCATAAGAAACATTCCCCAACTAACCTAGTTGGATCCAGTTGTGCATTTAAGGATTTAATCATACATGTCATCATTCCCAAGTAATAGTCATGCTAGCCTTCAAAAGGGTAACCATTTTATGTGAGAAATTTAATTTATCATATATCACAGTTCAGTTAGAGGAATTACCATTCCAAGTTTATAATGGTACAATCCTTTATATGTTACAATTTGATTCCATGTAACTACAACATGATTTTACCTTCTATCTAAAAATATAACTAGTCTATGTTTAATTGTTGAATTATATGCGTACCTTTTCCAATTTATAAATGAAAATTATATAAATTAAAATTTGAACCCATTTATTCATAACCATTCATGTTTTGAGCCATGCAACTATTGGTTAATGTATTAAAAATTATACAATCAGTTAATAAAATATAATTCCAATATCAAGTTATACTGGGAAATGTTGTTTTGTTTGATGCAGTCACTTTTTTTACTGAAAACACATCATAACTAAAATAAGGAATGATATTTGAGGGAGATAACACCAGAAAACATTATAATAATCATGTCAATATACTACGTAAGTATGAAAATCTATAAACATGGAAAAATCACCAATTTAGGTTATATTGATGAGAATTATAAATAATCACAAAATCTAGTTATATAATTCATCATGCATTAGGAAATTACACAATACAGTCCATAAGGAATGAAATACGCATGAAATGTGAATCTCGATATGCCTAAAAATATACATGTATTAATACTTCTTTGCAATACTATCCATTGTCAAAATACACAAATCAGTCAGTAGTGAAAATACACCAATCAATCGAAATGAAATACCAATAAATTTTAATAACAATGGAATAAAAAATTTCACCCCTAGAAATGTGATATTTCTCTCATGTGTGGGTTGGATAGGCCCATACACATGATATTTACCATATGTGGAACATTCCTAGTCTCATGAATACTATTCAAAAACAGTATGAAAAAACTGAAAATAATTCATTCGATACCACCTTGTAACGTCCGGACCTAGGAGCCACTGAGATCGTGCCCCAAGTCAATAGTCACGTGACCCCAAGCACATATCCCCATATGCCAGAGGACACTAACCAACGTTGAGGTTATAATGATGTTATTATAGGAGATGATACCTCTATGATCATATTAACTCAATAGTATATAAAAATACACAAAATCATAAACA
The DNA here is from genome assembly GCA_963277665.1 of Viscum album. NCBI lineage: Eukaryota > Viridiplantae > Streptophyta > Magnoliopsida > Santalales > Viscaceae > Viscum > Viscum album. The sequence goes on along the minus strand of CAUJRU010000375.1, from coordinate 244,896 downwards.
AATGAACAACATAAAATCGTAAGATAATAACAAAAATAATAATAATAAATGAAAAAGAAATTTTTAGTAACATTATAAAATGTACAAGAAACTTACATAGAGAAGGTGATACAATATTTTTAATTGATTGAAATGAATAAATAAATAAAAGAGTCTATCACTGGAAGGTATCTCGAGTACTTGTTAATACACTACTCCCAATCTCCCATGTTTGGTCCTAGTCCATAAATGAAAATAATAAAGAGCACACACAAACCTAATCTGCAACTATGAGATCTGTTCAGGTACCGAATGGAAGCATGAGAAGGGTGTAAGATATAGTTTGTAGTCCACAACCAATAGTTTCTAATGAAATTTATTCCATGAATGTAATATAAGGAAGTTTTATGGTATATTAGAAATAAATATGTGCATTAAATGTAAATGAATTAAATTTGAGCTCAGGTTCCTCAAAGACAAAAATCAACCAAACCTGCTTCACCCTATTCCAGAAATGTCACTAATTAAGTATCACAATGAATGTAAATATATGTATGTATATATAAAAAGGATATTATATATATAATATATATGTATAACATATAGAGATATGTATATAGCTACATAGGTACTATCCAAGTCCCAAGGCGTAACTCAAGTGTCCATGTATAATTTTAAAAATAGAATTTTTTTATTAAGGATCACCATGCCCACATGTATCATGGATAATATGTGACTACATGATTGAGTATCATATGTAAAAGATTTCATTCCCGAGTTTAATGTTTATGTGATTTCATACCCTACTATCATGTGTTAAGGGTTCCATGCCTGAGTATCATGTGTAAGGGATTCCATGACAGAGTATCATGTGTTAGGGATTACATGAAAGAGTATCATGTGTAAGGGAAACCATGCCTGCGTACAATGATAATAAGGTCTTAGTGAACTGTCCAAAAGCAGTTAGCACCATATATTCAAAATGATAAAACAAAGGGTAGGGTAAAAATTTATCATTCCATAATGGATATAATTCATTATTATCGTTATATTTTTCAATAATATTTATAAGGAATTTTCAATTCCACACAAGTATAAATGCAATAATATATTTCATCGTGATTCATTTCATTAAAAATCCAATTGAAAATAAATAAAAGGGTTTCATTCATAATAATTACTCTTTACTATTAAAGTATGATTTTTGGTTGGTCACTTATAATTATCAAAATCGTAAAAGACAAAGGAAAAAGGGTAACTATCCTATTCATTTAATAAGTACCTCCACTCTATAGACAACTTGACTTACATCTTAAGATAGTAAATTCAAGTTATTTAGCCATTTGAAAATTCATCCAATTTATTGAATTAATTACACATTATTCAACTCGAACAATTATATTAACCATTTCATATTTCATTTAAGGAAAATATAACAACCACTACCATAGTAGAAATTTCAACACACCCAAGGTGTGATTCGATACACTATATAATAAGGATTATTATAATAATTTGTAAAGAACTCCTTTTAAGTGATGGATCATTTTTTGGTTGATATTCTCTAACCATTTATGAATGATTCGTAGTGTGTCTAAATGAGTTTTTGGTATTCAATTTTAGGTCTATCTTGTTTTAGAAGAAATTATTGGGAAGTTTTTCATGTGGTGAAACAAAAACTATTTATAAATGATGAATATTTAATGGAAAATAAATTGTACCACCTACCTCATGATTAAGATGGTCCACTCTTCTAATATTGATATTTGACTCAAGCTGAAATGAGAGAAATTACATGAATCTTCAAACAACCTGAAAATAGGGATTTGAACTTTTATAGAAATATCATTCCATATAGTTTCATAAGTAATTAAAAGAAACAAGTGGAACTGTATTCTTACTGATACACTTACAATGCCCATGGTGATGTTTGATGTGGACCAAGAATGAGGGAGATCCACCCTTAGAAGAGGGGTGGAGGAGGGATCCCACATAGGACATGCTGAAAAATGAGGGTGGAAAAGGGGAGCAACCCCTTAAATGTTTAGAGAGGTAAGATGGTATTTTCCCCCTTTAATGACCCTCATCGTTTGGCTGCACAGTTTGGAAAACCATGAACCAACCGTACTATGCCACTATCTAAGGACTCCAGCAATGTGTATGGCTATTACATTGTTATAAAAACCATTCCCCACCCATGTGGTTCTCCTATATATTTTTCTATATAAATCTTACAAGGCTATACATGATACCCCACATGGTTTTTCAAACCATCGTTCTATTATTTAGTGCCACAGGGTTGAGATGCATTGTTTCTAATAACTGTGTGCCAAATGTGCAGCTCAGGATATTCCACCTAAATTTTTTTATCCCAACACACACAAAACTCATCTGAATACCTTTGACACCTCCCAAGTTTAAAACCCCATTTAAAACCTAGTTTGAGTGTTCCATATCTTAGAATTACTTTCTGATGCTCCATTTAAGATTCAGCCTATCTACCAAATAAAAAACTCAAATTTTCTTGGAATATAATACATGTTCAAAAAACCGGACATTAAAGACTCACTAATTTAGATCTTCTTCACCACAAGAAGCCTTAAAAAAGATAAATTAAACGTCAACTGACCTAATTTTGTTGTGAATTATTTTTTAAATGGTAGTGTATCATTTCTGACCCCCAATGAACCTTCGAGTTCAATTTTAAAGATGTGCTACATAAGAATCTAAAACCTAATACAACACTCATATCCAAAGCTAAAACATTAATATGGAACTTACTCGAGCCCATATAACATGATGCATTATCACATCATCATCTCTTTCCTCATCTAGCCAATGGTTCCCCCCACCAGAGGCTCTAAATTTCCATGGCCAATTCCGAGGCATGATACTCTCACCATTAGAATTACCAATTTGAAATATTATCAACTCATTACATATAGCCTCTTATGAGGAATTTGATCCTACTACTTTATTATATTGAAGTTATTGAATCCCAATCAACTATGATTTAACTGATCATGATATCATTTTTTAATGCCCTGACCACAGAATCTCACGGATGATGCCTTACATTATTACATAAGCATTATTATAAGAAATAAAATCACAAAGGACTGGTCAGTTTAGTAGTTTTGGAAAACAAGATTACAAACATGATACCCATATTACCTTAGGAAATATAAAATGAAACATGATGCAAAATAAAATTAAGAAAAAATCATCCAAGAAATATTATTCAATGATTTCTTCTTCATACCTGATGAAAGGAAACATAATAAGGTTGATCTCAAACGCTCAGTAAGGGTAAGTATAGTGAAAGAAATAATGAATCAATGAGAATAAATCAACATAGAAAGGTAAATAACTACGAACACAATCTATTCAAATAACTGGATAAGGCATAATCAATATGGAAAAATTAATATCTAAAACACATGATATTTAATCATTATGTTGATAATGAAATGAATCCATAAATAATTTAAAAGAAAAAAACACATTTATAAATTATTATTATTATTATTATTATTATTATTATTGAATTATCAATGAATGAAATGCATAATTATTGGATGTTGCATCTAAGGAACAAGAAAGCTTACACTATCAAGACCATTCAGAAGACAGTTTGAAACTATAGGAAGAACCTTTTTTAATTTTCCAACTAATTTTTCTCAAGAGAACCTCTAAATGTATCAAGGGTATAAAAAAATCCAGGCCCCACCAGTCACTTACTGCCAAAATCATTCCTCATATATCTAATAATCGATTTAATCAATGGACTGTATGCATTATAATGTACATGTATTGAGTAGAGAATATGAATTTATCAATATTTTCCTAATTAATAAAATAATATTCATTGTAAAAAACCGATGTAAAAATTGTATATGTTTTATGAAATAATAATATACATTACACAAGATAACAAATATTTAAGATAAATGTAATTTCATGTAAAAATTGTCTTATGGATGTAACACTCGAAAATTCTAAAGTTAGAACATTGTATTTGATATTGTATATCACATGAATCACCAAACACATAGGAGAATATAATACTTTCATAATTTACTATATAACTAATATTTTAAGTAAATTATATCTATTATATATCATTCAATTAACTTGAAACTTAGCTAGAATATGTCACATGCAATAATGAGTTTCTTCAAATAGATTTTGTTACATGCATGAATGAGTTTTTACAAAATGATGATATATTATTAATTTATTATTTTATATAACCTAGAAATTAAATTAGTATTTATGAAATGGTTTGACTATATTATGAAACTTTATGGTTTAAAAATATATAAAATAAATCCATTTGTAAAAAGTTTGTTTGAAATGAATATGGAAACTGATTGAATAAAAATGGAAATATTCTTATGCTAAAAAAACTATGATACCCAAATAAATTATATTAATTTCAATTAGTAAGTTATATTAATGTGATATAAATATGTTATATATTCAATAAAATGTTTTTATATTCATCCAATTGATTTCAAAGGCTTAAGATAAAAAAATCAATTTTATGCATAAAATACTACATTTTTATTAAGGTACTTTTACCACCTTTAATTAGTGAACCTATTTTAAATGAAAACATTTTTTACTTTTATGGGTTATATATGATAAAATAAAAATTATATTTTAATTATTAATATAAATATTAGGTTAAGTAATTTTTTTGTATTTTTCATTGAATTTTCATTTTTTAATGAATAGTGAAAAAGTCCTGAATTTTAGTTCAAAAAATCATTTTCATATAATTTATTTATAATGTTAAATTACATTTTATATTGGTTTAATGTTTAACTAGATATTTTTTTTATAAATTAATCCAATGTAGGACATTGGAATCAATTTCAATTTGAACTTGACTACAAAAAAAACAAACTTTTGAACATTTTTACTTCCAAAACTCGTATTGTCATCTCATCTTCGGGATTAAATTTAAATTAATTTCTACCAATTATGTGATTGAGGGTTTTTAAAATTATTCAATATTTTTAATCTGAATAATTTATAATTTCTAATAAGGTAAACTTAAATTTTTACACAAATGATTAGTGAATGCAATTAAAATTAATTACAATTATTAAGGTAAAATTAAGCTTACTAAGGGACTAAACCATAATATTAAAGGCCCAAATGACCTAGAAAATTATCCAATATCCATTTAATGGACATATTTTAACCCTATAATCTCTTTTATATACTTTGGTCCATTATTGGATCCACTTTTAATGGGAAAAAAGTTTGTGGAATTCCATTCCCCAATAATTACAAGTGTCACTCCTCCTCCATTATAAAAAAGAATCCTCTCCTCCCACTTCCTCACACCTATCAAGAAAATTTGGACTGATGAATATCTTCCCAAATTGATCCTCAACATCCCTCCACTCATCATAGAAGCCTCCTCTTGTTCAATAAGAAATCCAAGGAAGCCTTTTGGTGCAAACAAAAAAGAGTTACCAAGATAAGAGGAGGATAAAGACCACACAATAAAAGGATGTTTAAGGTAAGGGATTTCATAACATTTTACATTCAATTGAGACTTATTTTTAGTTATGCACCTAATTGTTTTTACATATTTTATATACTACCCTTTTAAAAGTGATATCATGAATCTCTTTATTCTCATGATAGTCTGTGTTTCTTTTAATGCCATTCCTTCATAGAGATTTTGATTTAGGTGTTTCAAAGATGTTTGGGACACTTTAAAATGTTTAAAGATTATTCTCTTAAAAAAATTTCTTAGTTAATATATTTAAAATCTCACTTACTTTTTTGATTTTTAACTTTCTCTTAAAATAATCACCTTATTACAGTCATAGTTCATTTGATATCCACATTCATGGGTGATGGATATTATTATGGCATAAATAATATATCAATTTTACATACAGTATTAACTAGAACAGTTATTTGATTACATGAGGAATTATTGAAAAATATGCATTCTTTATTCAATACGGATATTTGATGAGGAATATTATTTATTTAAAATATTCGTTATGAGGAATGATTTGGACAAGCAATGATGGGAGGAGACCTATAACACCCCAATGATTTAAAATTAAATTTAATATTGAATGAATAAAACACTAAGTCTCTACAAACCGACAATTTTTTTATAATCAAGCTAATAAACAATTTATTTTCACTTTTATGGTTTTAATTTTGAAAATATGACATACACAGTTGAGTTTAAGGTGATTTTGGGAGTTTGATATAAAAAACTTAATTTTTGGTGAATAATAACCTACACTTATGAATAGTAGTATACCCTTACAAATAGTAATATTACCCTTATGAAAAGTAATAGGACCCTTATGAATAGTAATGTCACCCAGGAAAGTATAAATAAAATTTATGCACCTAATAAATGACGTGAAATATTTTTTAAATTATTAATTAAGTATTCGTATTTTTTTGAGTGATAAATATTTAATTATAATTTTAAGTTAATAAATTAATTAATTTTCATAAAATTGATTATTAAATAAATATTCGTTTGTCCTATTATGAAAATATAATTTTATGAGACCATAGTTAATTTTTGAAAGTATTTTAAATGCAGTTTTAAATATAAAATCTGTATTTTTCAAGTAAATAATAAATTTATTTAAAAATTAAATTTCACATATTAAGGAAATTATTTTGATAAAATGGAGACTATTTTTGGATTCTAAAATTCATAAAATGGTTAGGTTTAATTTTTTGTATTTTTCTAAAATACATGATTTTTTTAATAGTAAAATATGATAATTTACGCTAAATGCTAAGTACATGGTTTATTGAGTCATAAGTGATGTAAGGATGATTCAAAAAAACTTGTTTCGAACTCACATGAAATTATTACTATTTTTGGTCACATTAATCAAGACTATTCATAGTCTTGAGAATAAATATTAAACTAATGATTAAAATAATGAAAAAAACCCTCCTCTCCTCCACTATAAATACCACCCTTACTTCCCTATTCTCTTCACTCCTATAAAGCCTTGTGTCTTATATATATTCTTCAAAAATATCCTCCTCAGTTCATCCCCCATGTCCAATAATCCTTGGTCTCATAAAAATATCAAATCCACTCTCTTAAAGAGGCTCTCACTGAAGATTAATTCAAGAGGTAAATTCTAATTTTCAGTTCTTTTAATTTCTTTTTAAGTTCCATTATTTTATTTTTCTATCATCGCCTATCCTCACCGAAATGTTATGAAAACACCATAACCTTACGTGTAATGTAATTTTTTTATGATTACGGAATAAGTTATTATCATATCTCTTTTACCATTATTTTATGCTACTTGTAAAAAAGACAATCTGTGATGTGATAATTTACCACATTCAAGGATAATGTGCTTTCAATTTATATTAACATAAAATATTATGATCATAAAACCTTTATTATGGTTATAATAGACTATAATATATTAATTATGTCTCATATATTGTTCTTGAATATATTATTTACACATTTTTTTTACTTATAATGAAAAATGAGTTCATTGTTTTCAAAAAACCACTAATTAACCCAAACGGTTATCATTAAATAATTTATATTATGATTCATCTACACTCCATGTAAACAAATGAAATTTACAACTATGTAACCTTATGTATGTTCAATAATAACATATAACATCAATTTTGAGAAACCATCCTCATTTTACCTAATTATTCATCCATGTATATAAGTATATAGATCATGAAACAAACGCACCCGAACAATGAAATTGAACCTCTTAACCCATCAAAAAGGATAGGAATGAACATAATATGGTTATAATAAATTAATTAAATTAATATTAGGTTATTTATTTGTTAATTAGTTGACCTAAATTTTATTATTCAGTTCATTATGATCATGTGGAGAACACCTTCAGACTTAAGGTGAGGGTTTTCAACCCGAACCTCTATTTTCTTTCAGGTTACTCTTTGTCTATCTTAACCCAAATTAAATTCATATTTATTATAATTTTCTAATAATAAATTACGTTTTAATATTATATATATTTTTACCAACCATAATACTTATTTCTTCTACGGTTAGATGCATGTTTTAAAAGTATCTTTCAAAAATTCTTCCGGAAATACAAGATGGATTGAATGGAATTTCTCGAATTATTACCTTTTTTAAAGGGAACAATATAATATGTTATTAAAAACCATTATGTTTATAAAATGAATCATTTTATTATGATAAAAATATATTATTTAACTTTTTATTTTATACAAAAAAAATCCAAAATAAATCTTATTTTCAATGTAAATGAGTTTTTATCTCAAGAATTAGTCAGTGATTTCATAAGAGTAATTTCATCCATTTCAACACTCTTGTTGAATCATATATATAATCAAGACTAATATTTTGTGATATCATCTACCATATTTTATTGAATGGTTTATGATTAGTTTTAATATGGTTGTTATGTCTTAAAACTATTCACCAATTTACTCTGAAAGGTTAGTGTTTATGCTTAATGTTCGGGGAAAGTTATTTACATTTCATATGATAGTTTCAATATGAATGTATATGTTTTTTTATGTTTATCCACATTAATAATAGGAATTAATTAGACTTATTAAGTGTTGTTTTGGGACCTTTATATCCCATTGGTGCATTAGTAGGTCTCATGAGATAAACTAGGTCTTGGCACGAGGCCTCGAAAAAACGATTATTTATGGTATTTCAGCAAGGACTTGATGGTGTGATTTTGATGTCCTACATTATGCATTCCCTCATTATGATACAAGTAATTGATAGTTCTTTTGGTTATTATACTAGTATAATACCCATGATTATATTTTATTATTTCATTATTTGTTCAGTCCTAATTTCTACCATATTATGTTCAAGTTTATTTTAAATGGCATGTATACTTTTAATTACTCACCATTCCTTACTATTTATGATTCTGATATTTTTCTTACCCTTACTGAGCATTTGAGCTGACCCATTTCTTATGTTTGATTTTTCAAAAGATTTGAAGATGTATTTTTTCAATGAACTATAGGGATAACCTAGTAAATATTGATGTTTTCAAATAAATTTATATGTTTTATTTCATTAAATGTTGTAATGTTGAACTTATATAGGTATCTTGTTTACAAATATAATAAACAAATTGGTCTTTTGGAATTAATATTATTTTTTATAGTCCAATGTAATAAAATAAGGCACCAGATCCGCAAAACTGGGGTCAGGTAATTACATTTGGTATGATAGGATGTTTAGTAGAAAACATGGAAACTAGAATTAGAAAATATAGATTAGGGAAAAACCATAAAATATACTTGAAAATACACATACAAGAACATCCTATAATTTTGGTAAGGAATAGATTATTTGGATCTTCATAGAAAATAAATCATTATCTTGATACTATAAGTGGACTTGGTTATGGAAGAGATGTACCTTGGAGTTACTCCGATAAGGTGTTTTGGGCTTGGCCGAAGGTATCCTGATACCCAAAAACAGACCTTACTACACACCTAGTTTGACAACCCCAGGGGATATGCTTAGGATAATACACATTTTCATTACAAGACATTATGAAGGATTTATGCCCCAACAATCTTCAAACTATATGGTTCTAGGATTTGGGATGCATAAATTTAGGTTAAGTAATCAACCATGTTTAGGGTTATATAGAGTTCATAATTTTATGATCCTATTTAGTTTATGTAATTTATAATAACTAGCACCTAGTGGAAAGAATGAGAACATTACCAATTCATGTGATTAAAAGAGTGAGAATGATCATATCTCTTATGGTTTTACGAAATCATTTTGAAGGAAGATAGTCTCAAAAGTATCCTCATCATATGAGGAGATAATATCATGTGTTTACAATGTATATAAATTATTCTTTGAATCCTATGGATTTTAAGGGAAGAAATATAAGAAGAGGGTGGAAGAGGAAAGAATATATAAAGGGAAGAATAAAATGGGTAGTTTACTAATATGTGTTACTTGCAAAAGGAAACACCCTAGAGCCTGATTAAAAGAAAAAGGAGTCTGTTACAAGTGTGGAGAAAAGGGAAAAAAATTTCACAATTGCAAGGGTAAGAAAATAGTTTTGAATGTACAATGCTTCAACTAGAAGGAAATGGGACACTAAGAAAATCAATGCCCCAAGTGTCAAAACAATATTACCCAAATGATGTTTCTAGATAATGATCATGTCATTATATCATCGTAGATGAAGTGGACTGATTAATATGCTTCATCAAGAATCATTTAATTTCATTATTTTATCACTGTTGTACTACTTGTAAGTATAATAGAATATATGAGCATTGTACTGTAGTACTTTTTCATTAAGATTTTGAGGTCATATAATGAATTCTACTAATGATAAATGGCTATGTAGAATGTTAATATCTTGTTAAAGTATATAGATGAGGGGAAAACAACCCTAAATATATTCATAATGATTAAGATAATGATTATGGAATGATTGATTTTTATAAGTACTCACTACCTAAAAAATGATTATTGACCTGTCTATAAGTTGTATATGCTATAATTTATGGATTTTAAAACATTTATAGATATAATGAATATATCCAATAGCATGTGTAAGGATAAGTGCATGTTTACAATAAGGTTTTATTGTAATTTTATTTATTACCATATTTTAAGATGATACATGATGATGATATTTAGATGTTTAGAATATGAAAATTTAGGTCTTTTTCCTGGTGATTAAAGAAAAATAAGGTAGCAGATTCATTAAACAGGATGGATCCTGGAGTTCTAAACAATATGAATATTTCCAAGGACCCCTTATACATGGATCTAGCAAGGATGGATATGAGAATGATTCTAATGTTTTGGATCACTATCTTTTGGAAATTTAAACCATTTATTAAATGGTTTAAGTTGAACATTATATGAGGATTTAGGGTTTAAGGTCACCACATGAGTAAAAATGTGTTCATAGATTATGTAGAGATATTTCAAGGAAAAAATAAAGGTTAAGATTGAATTTATGAAATAGAAACATATATTTATATTCTTATTGAGTATAAAAATTCCTCAAGTCTAGGAAAAGAGCCTTAAAATTAAAATTTGTCCAATTATCATTATTTTTTCATAATTTTAGTTCATGGTTTTGTGGTAACGATCTATCATCTGATCATGTTCTCTATCACTATCCATTAGAACATGATGGTTTGATTATTATTCTATGACCATGTTATCCAATTAAAATACGTTGTTTTTTTGTAACTAATGAATATCCCTTCCCCTATTATTAAGAGGATAATTTGACCATATTTTTTATGTGGGTTTCCCATAAGGAAATTTTCAAGTATCAACCATTAAATTTTGAAATTCAATTTTGAAATTTTACAGATGAAATTTACATAGGGAGGGGAGAATGTAATAAACCAAGGATTTAAAAAAATTAATATTGAATTCATGAAAAAATGAGTATCTACAAAAAAAAAACATTGTTATAAATGGTCCAATAAAAATAATGTTTCAACCTCTGCGATTTAAATTTCAAAAAAATAGAAGACACGATTGCATTCAATGTGATTTTTGGAGTCTGATTGAACAAACATAATTATTAGTGAATAGTAACATACCCTTATGAATAGTAATATATCATTAAGAATAGTAATTTTACCCTTACGAATATTTATATAACCCATATGACTAGTAACCTCACCAATTAAAGTATAAATAAAATTTAGACACCTAATAAATAAAGTAGGATATTTAATAAATTATTAATTAAGTATTTATATTTTTGTGTGTAATAAATATTTAGTTGAAATTATGAATTAATAAATTAATTCATTTTCATAAAATGGGTTCTTAAATAAATTTTTTTGTCCTATGATTTTAGGAAAATTTTATGAGACAATACTTAATTTTTGAAAGTATTATTAAAGCTATTTTATATATAAAATATGTATTTTTCATGTAAAGAATGATATTATTTAAACATTAAATTTCATATATTTAGGAATTTTTTTGATAAAATTGAGTCCATTTTTTTATTCTAAAATTCACAAAATGGATAGGTTTATTTTTTTGGGATTTCTCTAAAATATATGAATTTTTATGAATATTAAAATACTATAATTTACGAAAAATGCTAAATATATGGTTTATTGGGTCATAAGTGATGTAAGGATGATGTAGGGACACTTGGTTGAAACTAAAATGAACTTATTACTATTTTTTATAACATTAATCGAGACTATTGATAGTCTTGATCAAAAATATTAAACAAATGATTTAAATAATGAGAAACCCCACCTCTCCTCCACTATAAATACAACCCCTTGTTACCTCTTATCTTCACTCCTATCAAACCTTGTGTATTGTCTAAATTCTTCCCAAATATCCTCCCTAGCTCCTAAACCATGTCAATCAGCACTTTCTATAATAAAAACACCAAATTCTCTCCCATAAAGATGCTCTCAAGGAATATTAAATCAAGAGGTAAATTCTTCTTTTCAATTCATTTAATTTGTTTTCAAGTTCCATTGTTTTCTTTTCTATCCTTACATATCCTCACAAAAATTTTATGAAAACTCCAGTACCTTAAATTTTATTTAATTTTTTATGATGATGGAATAAGTTGTTATCATCTCTTCTTTACCCTTCTTTTATGCTAGTAGTAAAAAACACCATCTAAGATGTGCTAATTTACTACATTCAAGGACGATGGGTTTTTAATTTCTATTTACATATTAAATTTGGGTAATGAAACCATTATTAGGGTTGAAAAAAACTATAATATATGTATTATGTCTCAAATATGGTTTTGGAATCTTTTTTTACACATGGTTTTGATTTACAAAGAAAAATGAGTTCATTGTGTTCAAAGTCCATTAAATTAACCCAAACTAATATCATTAAATAATTTATATAACGATTCATCTTAACTACAAGTAAAAAAAATTAAATTTACAAATATTTAATCTTTTGTATGTTCACTAATAACATTTGAATTCAATTCTGGACTACCATCGTCATTTTACCTTATTCTATGTTCATGTATTTAAGTATACCGATCATGAAACAAACAGAACCGAACAATGAAATTGAACCTCTTAAACCATAAAAAAGAACATGAATGAACATAATAAGGTTATAATAAATCAGTTATATGAATATTAGGTTCTGTATTTATTAATTAATGAAGAAAAATTTGATTATTGATGTCATTAATGTCAAGTGGAGTGCACATTTGGACTTATAGTAAGGGTTTTCTACCCGAATCTCCATTTTATTTCAGGAAACTCTTTGTATCTCTTAACCCCAATTAAATTATAATTTATTATTATATACTCATAATAAATTATGTTTTAATGTTCTATATATTTTTTCCAACCATAATACTTCTTTATTTTTTGGTTAGACTCATGTTTTAAAAGTATCTTTCAAAACATCTTTTAGAAATACAATCCCGATTCAATGGAATTTCTCTAATTCTTACCTATTTAAAAGTGAACTATATAATATGTTTTTAGAAACCAAAATTTTTATAAAATCAATAATTTTATTAAGAGAAAACTATATTATTTCACTTCTGGTTTTATACAAATATTTTTCAAAAACAACTCTTCATTTCGATGTAAAATATTTTTTTCTCAAGAATTACTCAAATGATTTTATAAGAGTAGTTTTGTCAATTTCAACACTCTTGTTGAATATTATATATAATTGAGAGTAATATTTTTTGATATCATCGAAAATATTATATTTAATGGTTTAGGATTAGTTTATATATGGATATGCTATCTTAAAACCATTCACCAATTTACTCTGAATGGTTAGTTTTCATGCTTAATGTTCGGGGGAAATTATTTACATTTTATTAGTTAGTTTCAAAATGAATGTATATGTTTTTGATGTTTATACCAATTCATAAGAGGAGTGAATTTGACATAGTAAGTTGGGGCCCTTTATATCCTCTTGGTGTATCGGTAGGTCACATGAGACAAACTATGTCATGGTACAAAGCCTTGACAAAATGGTTATTTATGGTCTTGGCATGAGACCTTAACGGTATGGTTGTGATATCCGAAATTATAAATTCCCTCATTATGAAACTAGAAATTGATATTTCATGTGGTTATTATACTAGTATAATACACGTGATTATGTTTTTTTGTGGCATTTTTTATTCAGCTATGATTCATTCCATATTATGTTCAAGTTTTTTTAATGTCATGTGTAATTTTAGTTACCCACCATGCCTTATTATTAATATTTCCTCTGTATTTATTACCCTTACTATGTGTTTGAGCTCACCCCTTTATTATTTTTTATTTTTCCAAGGATGTGAATAATTATTTTATAAATGAATTGTAGGGACAACCTATGATATTTGGATGTCTTCGAAGGAATTTATATTTTATATTTCATTTTTAGTTGTAATGTTGAACTTATGTATATATATTATTTCCAAAGCTACTAAACTACTCGGTCTTTTGAGATGCATATTCCATGTTTATATGCCAATGTAATAAAATAAATCATTGGCTCTAGGAAACTAGGGTAAGGTCGTTACAAGCCCAGACATTATATAGCTCCTCTATGCATCGCCAGGTTCCCATGAGACAAATAAGTTGGCCAAATTAAATGGGTTTCCATCCATAATAATAAAATAGTCATTTTCAAGATCTTGATGGTATAGGTCTTCATGTACCGTTGACATGACATATAATAATTAAGAATTTCATTAATATATATTTTATTTATCATCCATCCTTGTAATTTTGTGTTGAAATTTCTATAGATATAGTTCCTTCTCAGTTTATTGACATGATGGAATGTGTATCAGTTTCATACCTTTCCATATTTATTTTTCTTTTTTTCATTATTTAAATGGAATTATTTATCAGTTATTTAACTTTATATGCTAATTTATTCTCATTGATTCATTATTTTTTATGATTTACTTACACTTACTGAGAATTTGAGCTCACCCTTATTACATTTTCTTTCCCCAGGTTATAGATATAAAATATTTTAATAAGTGTTCAAGGATGAAGTTTATTTCATATTATTATGTATCATGTTCGTAATTTCAATTTCCCAATGTATTATGGGTATCATATATGTAATCTAGAATTCTCGGATTTCTAAACTGATTGGTACATCAGAATTTGATTCCTGGTAATCATGACATTGTAATAAAATAACGCACCGGTTATGAGCTTCTGGGGTTGGGGTGTTAATGTTGGAATCAAATGAAGTTTAGTAGTAACCTTGGAAACTAGGATTAGAAAACATAGATTATGGTGAGAAACTATAAGATATATATTGAGGATGATTATAGAATAATTTCCTTGAAATTTGGTAATATAAATATTATGTGGGTATTCCTAAAAATATATCCTCATCTTGATACTACATGTGTACATTGTTCTGGAACAGATGTACCTAGGAGTGACAACTATGACAAGGTCTGTCAGACATGACTCTGTGTAACCTAGTACATGACAACAAGCCTTACTGTGCACCTGGTTTGATAGTACCAAGGGGTACTCTTAGGATAGTTTGTATTTTATTTACCTACCATTATGACAGATTTAAAAGTAAATATTTCCCCAAACTAAACAATTTTTATGATTCTAGGAATCACGATGCATAAATTTAAGTTATCTGATATACTATATTTTTAGTTATGAAATGATCATAACATTAGGAGCTAATGAAGTTTATTTCATTGTATAGAAGTGGCGCATGGAAGGAATAATGGTATCAAAACATATAGCCAATGTAAAGGTTACCCTGCTGAGAAAGTTAATGTAACTTTTAATATAACTAAGAATGTTATGGATATATTAAGGAAAATATTTTAGGTTATGACAAATAACCTTTCCCGAATGGAGTAACCTATTCCGTATATATAGTATACTATGTTGTGTCACTTTATATTATAGAGGCCCCCATCATTTTGTGGGACTACAATTCCAATGTCTTCTAATAAATTTATTAAGTATTTAGAGAAGATATCTATGTCCTTGGTATGAAACAAAATAAAAAAGATTACACATGCTGTGTATTGTCTCCAAGATGATGATAATCAATTGTAGTCCTTGACTCTGAATACTATGGAGGAAGAAGAAATAGAACTAATAGAATGCATAACATTTAAGGAAATTATTTTCAATAAATACTTCCCTCATGATCAACAAACTAATATAATGATAAATTTACTTTGATTAAAGAAAAAGGAATAAGATAATGTTTTATATTATGAAGATATTAGTAAAAGGTTAGTCAAGTATGCTACAATTTATATACACAACATGGAGTCCATGATTGACCACTTCTTTGATGGAATTAAGTAAAATCTATAAAGGGTGATATATTCTCATAAATTATCATCCTTTGAGGAGATTATTTTATGTTCCAAAAAAATAGAGAATAAATTCTCAAGATCATACATATTCAATGAAAACTAAGGCAAGAAGAGGCTATCTGAGCTCTTTGAAAAATGGAATGAGTTAATGAAGATGAAGGGAAATAATGATTTTCTAAATTTGATAACTATAGAAATAATCACTCTGGTAAATGATTGAAAGAATTGGGAGTGTGTTGTAAATGTGGAGAGAATGGTCACCATAGAAAATAATGAAAAGCGAAAAAGGAAAATATGGATATGTTGTCTAACAATTGTAAAGATATGGGGAACAATGTAAATGAATTCCCCAAAAATCATGGGAATATACCTTTTAAGAAGATAATGGATCAAGGTTAAGAATATGTTATTGACACAACTAAAGTTGAATGATTAATGTGATTCTGTATTTAGATTTAAGAAATATATTGTAAAAGTATTTTATTCATGATGTTATCATAATATTATTTATTAAATATATAAGTATTTTATTTCATTAATTTTTGAATAAATATTTGAGATCATATGTTTAATGGCACCAATAAACTTTATTCATTAGAATGTTAAGCATTTTTTAAAACAAGTTTTTGGGGGAAAGACAGCCCATAATATGTTCCTAATGTTGAGATAATGGTGAAGAAATGATTTAGTTGGAAAATTATTGACTACTTTTTAATTTATTAATGAATTATAGACATGTGGAATATGATATCATTTATAGATTTTATAATTCTTTTGGATTTTTCAAATAAATCTCACATCATGTGTCTTACATAAGTAATAAAGAAGAATTCATCTTTCCTATAAATTTTTATGGGACATTGATTTATTAACATATTTCAAGAGGAGACCTGATGAAGTTATTCACATATTTATAATGTGAAAATTTATAGCTGATTCATGTTTTTTTGTGTCTTTTTAAATGATGATGCATTGGTCAAAATACCAAACAACTAAAATATATAAATATAAAAACAACATTACAAATGTCTGAAAGAGGGAATTTTTTAGAGTCCTTTTCATGATGTGGGATGAGATCTATAGGGAGGTTATCCATCCATGAAATATCATTGATACCCCTTTTTTGAGAAGGCCATTTTCCACCACCTTATGGTAAGAATGGGTGATTATATTATTGAGATCTGTTAGTTGTTGGAGGCATGCCAGGTGCCACCCTGTTTGATAGTGTGTATCACACGCATCACCAAGTGCATAAGGGAATATAATACTCAAAGACAATACTATATATTTACTATTATATATAAATTTAATCTTTTATATATCATGAAATGAATGTGATACTGAGTTATCATACATCGCATGCAACAACGAGTTTCTTTAAATGGAATGTATTACATGCAAGACCCTGTTTTTACAGAACAACGAGATATTTTTAAAATATTATTTAATATAACATAGAAGTTAAATTAGTAGTTATTAAAAAGGATTAACTAAATTATGAAAATTTATGGTTTAAACATATATAAAATGAATCCATTGGTTATAGGTTAATTATAAATGAATATGGAAACCGATTGAATATAATAGAAAATATTATTATGCTCTCAAATCTGTTATACGCTAATAAATTAAATTAATTAAAATTATTGAGTGATATTAATGTTATATATATATATATATTATATTTAGTAAAATAGTTTTTATATTAATTTAATTTATTTTATAGTATTAAGAAAAAAACAAATTTCAGGCATAAAATACTATATTTTTATTAGGGTATTTTTATATCCTTTTAATGGTGAATCTACATTAATTATTTTTTTTGAAAATTTATGGATTATAGATGTGAAAATAAATGTATATCTGAAATATAAACATAAAAATTTTGTTACGGTGAATTGTTTCTATTTTTCTATGATGTTTCATTTTTTAATGAATAGTGAAGAATATTGAATATTAGTTCAAAACATCTTTTTCATATAATTTACTTATAAGGATAAATTTCATTAATAATTGGCTTTTATATTTAATTAGATAATATTTTTATTAAATAATATAATTTTGGTATTTTGAATAAATTTTAATTTGAAATTTACTATATAAACAAAGAATAATATTGGACGTTTTTACATTAAAACCCCACATTGCCATCTTGTCGGAAAGATTAAATTTAAATTAATTTCTTCCACTTATGTGACTGGAATTTGGAAAAATGGATTATATATATGTAATTATCATTATTATAAATGTATAATACGTTCAGCTAATTTTCTTACCTAAATTATTGGGGAATGTAATTAAAATTAATTACAATGATTAAGGTAAAAGTAAGCTTTATAAAGGGATAAACCTTAATCCAAAGGGGAAAATGACCTAGAAACTTGTCCATGATACATTTTATGGAATTATTTATACCATATCCTCTATTGTATTGACTTTGGAACATTATTATATCAACTTTCAATGGGAAAATGTTGGTATAATTCCTTTTCCCAAAATTTACAAGAGTGACACTCCTCCTCCACTATAAAAGGCCTCATCTCCTCTCACTACCTCACACCTCTTAGTAAACATTGGATCAACCAATATATTCCATGATAGTTTATAAACATCCCTCCATAAATCCTAAAAGACCCCCCCCCCATGGGTACTAATAAATCCAAGCCAGCCTTTTGGTACAAACCAAAAAGAGTTGCCCCGATAAGAGGAGGATAAAGAACGCAAAACAAAAGGAAGGTTAAAGAAAGGGAATTTGTTTTAAATTACATTCCACTGAGAATTTTTTTTAGTTATGAATATATTTTCTTTTTTATGGTGTTTATACTACCCTTTGAGAAGTTATATCATGAATATCCTTATTGTTTTGATATTCCATGTTTTTTATTGTCATTCCTTCATGAAGATTGTGATTTAAATGTTTCAAAGTTTTATGGTACACTTTGGATTGTTTAATGAATAATATCCTTAAACAAGTTATAAATTATTATCCATTCAATCTCAATTCATTTTCTGGTTTTTAATTTTTTCTTGATATATTCACCTTATTGTACTCATCATTCATTAGACATCTACATTCATGGGTGATGGATATTATCATTGCCTAAACTATATACCAATTTATAATAGGGGGTTTACTTAAAAATTTATTTGATTATCTAGGATATTTTTTATAAATCCATATTATTTATTCAATATGGATATTTGTTAAGGGGTATTGTTTATTTTAAATATTTTATACGAGGAATGCATTGGGGAGAAAATAATGGGAGGATCTCAGACTTTATATATATCTTTGATGCTTCGATAGGTTCTCATGAGATAAATAAGTTGGCCAATTTATGGTTTTTACTATCTATAGTTTTAAACTGTCTTATAAAAGAACTTGAAGGTATAAGTTTTCATGTGACTTAGAAATGATTTCCTATAATTAATCATTTACTTTATAGATATTTCTGTTATTATTCACCCATGAGATTTTTCATTGATATTTCTTTGGATATAATTCATTCTGAGTTTATTGACTTGATGTCATGTGTTTCAATTTATTACCTTTCCATATTTATTTTTCCTTATCAGTTTATTTGAATGACACGATTTATCATTTATTTACTTTTCCATTTTAATTTATTCTCATTGATTCATTATTGATTCCACTTTACATACCATTAATGATTATTTGAGCTCACCTTTATTATGTTTTATTTACCCTTGTTATATGGAGGAAATATTTTAATAAGTGCTCATGGTTTTAGATTATTTAATTTTATTATGTATCATGTTTGTAATTTCTGTTTCCTAATGGATTATGGGTATAATCTATGTAATCTGGCTTTCCAAGAATACTAAATTGATTGGTACTTTGAGATGTTATCCATGTGATAATTCTAATGTAATAGAATAATACACCAAATCTGGTCTTCTGGGTTAGGGAGTTACAAAGTAAGTGATTGTTTCAATAGATAGTTAACAATCACAAAATAAAGCGGGATTACAATGATAACTTTTACCACTTGGAAATTTTCAATTCCATACCCCTAGGATGAGATAATTTGACAAGAAACATAAAATTTCATTAATTTTTAGATAATAATGATATTAAATGATAATGGATCTATCTAGACACCACATCAATGTGATAGGTGGTGAAAATGGTATATACCTCATGGAAAGAAAAGTGAGACAAGAATCCCTTACCTTACACTTCCTTTTGGTTAAACACACATTAAACTTATTTATAGTGCTTTTAATCATGTTATTAACTTAAAATAAATCCATAATAATATTATTTATATCATATATAGTTCTTCCAAAACATATTATAATCTGTTCATTAATAATATTTCTTCATTTTAATCATTTCACGTGTTAATTGCCACATTTTTTAGTATGCCTTGACTTGTTATTTATGTTCTTAATAATTAGATAATGATTTCATAATCACCAAGATTTAAAAAATTATTTTCATTTAATATATATATTTAGTACATATGTATTTATAAAATCCATAAAATTTGGAGATAGAAAATGAAATGCATCATTCATGGAGATGAGGGGTCATACGTATGCAAGAACGCAACATCCATTTCTTTGTCATAATTAAATTGATAGTGATATATATATATATTATAATTACAATATAATATTTATTTCATGTATGTCACCTATTTCTTTTAAAACTATTCTTAATATGTTCCATGTATAGTGTGAACGAATCACATCACTTTGAGGAGGCGGTAGTCGACACGTCTATAAACGAAGTTATCATATTCATAAAAAACAAAAAACATAATGGTATGTGTTATATTAAAAATATTTAAGAAGAAACATATAATATATATAATATATAAAATATAAATCCATCATTATTCCCATCCTTTAAATGCGGTAATGGAAAAAAGAACGTCATCGGTTCGCGATGCAGTAGTTCACCATACACACGAACGATGATTGTGTATCCCATTTGATGAAAGTGTGTATACTCATATTTTATAACCATGGAATAACAAAATTAAACTATATTTAAGATACTATTGTTATTTTATAATAAATATATAAGAATAATTTAATGGGTGGATAAATAAATGAAACAACAGTGACAACTGAAGAACATTACCTCTTTTTTCGGGTAACTCATTTTTCATTACACAAGAAGACATTCATGGTTAGATTTATTCCAAAAGTTGTTCTTATAGGATGTGTTTAGGGATTGTTGGGATCTATTTGGGTAGGTTTTGGATGATAAAAAAGGCTTTATAGGTGTGATTAAGTGTGATGGGTGACTACCTTTTTATAGTGGAGGAGGAGGGACATTATTGTAAATAAAATAAGTAAACAGTATCGAGAGGTCTCTCTAAAAGAAGGTTCCCCCAATAATGAACTAAATTTTATAAAAGGTCGTATATATTTAACAATGGACAAAAAATATGGTTTATACATGTTTATAGGTCATTTTGGCCCTTAGGTGTAAGGTTTAATCCCTTGTTAAGATTTTTTTACATTGTTGGGGCTGAAACGCCATTTTATTATTAAATAAAAGACAACTTTAGTTAGCGTAGAGGGAGACCCATTACATATCCAAAAGTAACATGGACAAATGGCCAGAATACAAGGCTTTAAAGATCATTTTTCCCCAAAAGGCCCTTTGGTGAACAGTAATTCTATACCACCAGGGCTACTACTGTACCGTCACAACTATAGTGCTGCTACAGTGATGTTATAGTGCCTGGAAATTATTCCATACATGAATTTGATCTGGTGTCTTTTGTATCCCAATCTTAATCCTATACCACTTGGTTACATGCTCTTTTGTAGTCCATTTTTAATCTTAATTTTACCTTAATTGTTGTAATTAATTTTAATTTCATTCACTAATATTTTTGGTTAAATACTAAGTTGGCCTTATTATATATTATAATTTATTCTTATACCAATTAAGGGGTCCATTTTTTGAAATTACAAACCCGAAAAAGGCATAAATAAATTTAAGATTAATCCCATAGATGGGTTGACATTGCTGGTTTTCAAATTGAAAATATCCAAACGTTTGAAATGTTTTTATATCCAATTTCAATGTGAAATTGGTTCCAATGACCAAAATTGGATTAATTGATGTATAATTTAACTAAATATACATTAAAATCAAATTAAAATATATTTTTATCAATATAAATAAAATATTTGAAAAATAATTTTTCAGTTAAAATTCGGTATTTTCTACTATTAATCAAAAAATTTAAAAAATCACAAAATACAAAAAGACACCCTAAACTAATTATGATAGCTAAATTTAAAATTTAAAGTTTTTTTGTCAAATAAAATTCATAAAAGTGTCAAATTCAATTTTAAAATATGTGCTCCATTAAAAGGTAATAAAATAGCCTTTATAAAAATATAGCTTTTTATGTGTAATTTTGGGTTTATTCTTATCTTATTTCTATAAAACATATTGTATGAATGTAGGAACATTTTTTTTTGAAAATATAATATATATATATATATATATATCCTTAATTTAATTCACTAATAGTAATTAAAAAATTTATTAATACAAAACACCTTTGGAATCATAAAAATAGTTCTTTATAAAAACATTTCCTATATTTTCAGTTGGTTTTAATATTCAATTATTTTTAATTTTTAACCAATTAATGAAATAATATATTTCTATAAGTTATTTTATTTCATTCATAACCTCAAATTTAATGTCTATTTTATATCTTATTATATTAAAAAAAATTATAATATATTGTTGATCTGTAAAACATTATCATGAGTGTGATGTAAACTATCGAAATAATTCATTCTTACGTGCAATGCAAGAAAAATCATTGTTTAATGAATTAAAAGATATTTAATATATTTATTTAAATATATTAGGATGTTATATTAATTTCTACACTTGTAGTAGCATGTCATACATGCTATTAAATACAATGTTCTTACTTGAAAATTTCGGGGTGTTACACTTTTCCTTGAAAATATCTGACTGACTCTTACACTGCAATTGTCACCTATAATGATGAATTTAATGTATTTCCTCACCAAACATATTCAAATGAATATACAAATGAAATTTGAACAACTATTTTCCAACTATTTGAAAACTATCGGCTCTTATGCCTGACGCATCACCAGAACTAGAATCTGAAGCTATATCCCATGTCATAGTGATATTATTCAGAGCATGCTCATTGAAGCCTGTACCCAAATTCCAATGAAATATAATTTTAGAACCATCTCCCAAAAAATAATCATTATTATATCACACAATCACTAACATTAGCCCAATCTAGTATTCATGGATCATTATAAGGTATTCTCAGCTTATCACCCACAACAGGATTTCTACCAAAAATATAATCAAACCCTTACCAAGAATTTAATGAGGATTATATCCATACATTAATACATTTCATCAAATCAATATGATATTAAAAAATAAAATTTAATGATCGGCCTCAATATTCCCATGACACTTCTCACAAGAAGGGCATCCATCAAATAAGATTGTTATTTGATTTTAATTATTTTTCTTAACTTATAGTTGATGTTGTATCAATATATAGAGTATGATGTCTAGATAGGGGGAAATATTATATATGAACTAGGAGTATGCCAATTCATCATTAATGAATACCATTAATATGCATGTATATCTCTCATGAGCCACACTCCATCAAAAGGGATGGTTTTATTTGAATAAACCCCAGGTAACACATCTCTCAATGAAGAATGGTGTAACATCCTGACCTAGGTGCCACACACTATTTCCCCAAGCTGGTCCACTACATGACTTCAAGTGCTCCTTCATGTACAATAAGGGGTACCAACTAGAAGCAAGGGTCTAATATCGATCATGAGGAGACTATACCGTCTTTTAATTAGAGTAATACAACAACAGAAATAATTAAAATATCAAATTATATGACATAAACATGAAATTACCAGTATCAAAAAATAACCAAAAATGGAAATACAATATCAAAACTGAAAAGTATACATTCCATGATAAAGTACATTCCACATTCCAAAATGCAATTCAAACATAAGAAACTGAAACCTCCCTATAGGATCTTAATCCAAGACTAGTTTCCTCATCCCTAATCTATTCCAAATCTTCCATCTATCATAGGTCCTTTTCCATTATCATATCTTACTAACATGAAGTTTATTCAGGTACTGATCTGGAAGCTCGGGTAGGGTGTGAGTGCAATTTATTAGGTGACCACCAATAATGTTTAAAACAATATCAAGTTATATAGTAGTTTATGTATTATATAAATATATAAATACAATTCCTAAGATAATATTTAACACATTATCAATTAATCTTTATTTAATCACATAATCCCTCAGATTGTTGTAGATACCAGTACCTCAATACCTGCTTCGTCCCATACTGAAGCCCACAAATATCCTTGAGGGATATCATGTATCAAAATTCCTTTTTACCATTATTCATATCAATCAAATCATGAATTTCATTATTACCAATATTTCTCTCAATTAACATATGAATGTCAATGTTTCCATTCATTGTTCTATAAATAATATGAATGTACTTGTTACCATTAATTATAACAATTAACACACCAATTTTGTTATTACCATTCATTTTTATATAAAACATATAAATGTCCATGTTACCATTCATTATCACAATTCACATTTGAATTTTAATGTTACGATTCATTAACACAATTCACATATATCACAACAACACATTAATTATTTCATAAATTAATTAAGCAGATCTAATAATGGGATATTCACATCATCCCATTAGTTAATTCAATAATTAATTAATATTATCATTCACATTAATAATTCAACAATTATTTCTTCACATAAATCCTTTAAATTAATTACTTAATTAATAAATCACATCAATTCCATTAATTAATTCACTAATTAATTAATAAATATTCAAAAACTCAATGCTAAAAAATTAATTCAATAATTAATTATTCAGTTCACATTCTCATTATACCCCAATTAACTCAAAAAATAATTATTTCAAATCAAAAATCTTAATATCTCATAATTAATTCAATAATTAATTATCTCAAATCAATAATCTCAATATATCTTAATTAATTCAATAAATAATTATCCAAAGTCTACAATCCTGAAATATCATAATTAACTCAAAAATTAATTATCTAATTTCTAAAATCTCAATATATCATACTTAATTCAACACATAATAATACAATTTCTATAATATCAATATGTAATAATTAATTCAATAATTAATTTTCCAATATCTATAATCCCAATATCCCTAATTTCACATTCCCATCGATTAACTAATTTACAAAATTAATTAATTAAATCGATAAATAAATTGATAAAAATATAATATGAATTCTATAAATACATACACATAATTGAAATCAGTACTTTGGGATTGGAATTATAGACCACCTACCTCAATATTTTGATGACTATCACCCAAAGGAAATCCCCAATTTGAACGGAATAATGACGTAATGCGAGATTTTGATTTAAAACTAAATACGAGATTAAAAAAACCAAGATCTACCAATTATAAATCTATATCCAAAATTATTAGATTTATATCCACCAATATATCTAGATTCAATAAAAAATAAGGAAGAGGAACCATCAATGGATGGAATAAGAATGGGGAAGAAAAAAAGAAACTACACGGGATGAGATCCTCTTACTAATAGGGGTGAAGATATTCGATTTTGGATTCAAATATCAAATAATGGAGGTTGGAATGGATTGGAATCTTTCTAAAGGGCTACAATATCAAAAAAATAACATTAGGGTTGAATGGGGATCAATTTGGGATTAAAATGGGGGCTTGGAAAAATATAAAATAAATTTTCAAATATATTAAATTCCCATGCATTATTTTCTAGGTAGCGGTAGACGGTTTCTCCTAACCATGTGCCTTAAGCATATAACTCTTTAAATGGGGTTCGCGGTTTATCCTTTTAGTTAATGAACCATTCACCATCCGTGAACAACCTCTTTCCCCATGGTTACAATGTTTTCTTTTCCATGGCACGCGGTTAGGGAAAACTTTGTGCTAGGCGTGCTCTACCCTCTTTCTTCCATTTTTCCCAAATTGTTACGCAAAAACACCCCCAATTAAAACCCAAATAAAAATTGATCATTAAAAGTAAAAAAGAATAACTACAAATGATCCTGATACATCTCATGAAAAGTTTGGGGGTTAACAATCCCCCCTTATAATAGCTCATCCTCTTGTTGTAATCCAAAGAATCACGAAGATTCTGAGTCAAAATTATTTGGCCATTTATCCCTCATATATGATTCTATCTCCCTATTTTCCTCCTGAACATGTCCATGATTCCACAATATGTGAACTATCAACCCAGTCTTTCCCTATAACACTTTCTCACTGTGACCTAACACACATATCAAATGATCTTCATAGGACACATCTATCTCACGGTCAACATAATAAACGTCAATCACATGATAAGGGTCAGGGTGATACCTCTATAGTTGTGACACCTGAAAAAAATCATTCATATCATTATATCTCCATGGACGAGACAATCAACACATCACATGTTTGATTCTCTCCACTAGCTCAAATGGTCCAATGGACCTAGGCGCCAACTTGCCCCGTGTCTGTATCCTACAGTGACCTAATCTTGGAGAAACTTGAAGGAATATAAAATCAATGTCTATAGACTCTAGGTTTAATAATAATATATCATAAAATTACTTATGTCTACTCTGACCGATAATCATATATTTCGTAATCCACTGAACCTACTCTGATGTCTCCTTCACGAGACTTGGTCCCAACAACTCTGGATCACCAGCCCCTAGATTAGAGAGGGGTGATCTGAATGACCTACCATAAGGATCTTTGTATGGTTCCATCTGTATAGTTCCTGATAACTATTTTTATTTGAAAAATCCTCCAAAGATAGGTGTTTCTCCCAATACCCAACAAAGTCTAGGAAATATTCCCATAGTATATTCTTAAGAACATATATAGTACGCTCAAAGTACACATCTTTTTTTACAAGAGAGTTTGTACTCAACAGAAACATAGTACCAGGAACCATCTATAATCCCTAACAAAAGTCTGAAGTAAAACAGGATTCATGGTCTAAAATAATAGTCTATGTAACCCCATACAGAAAACCTATTACCTAAACAAACAAATCTCCCAGCTACTCCACCGATAAAGTCTCCCCTATAGGCAAGAAGTTTAATGACATCATCAGTCTATCCAAAAGAACCCATATAACATCATTCATTTGTGGCATCCTCAAGAGACCCGCCAAAAAATCCATGGTCACATTATCCCACTTCTATTTTGGAATTGGAAATGGATATAGTAAACCACCATGTCATTGATGATCATCCCTCACATTCTTGTAGGAGTAACATTGTGTCACAAACCCTATTATCTCCTTTTTATTGTTTGGCCACCAAAACTATCAACTTAGGTCATGGTAAATTTTGGTCAAACCTAGATTTACCACTCACATTAAGGCATGAAACTCATATAACATCTTCTTCTGTATACTCATATCCACCACAACATGATTCCTAACATAGATGATCTCATCCTCAACTACTCTCCAATTAGAAGGTGAATCCCCATCTTCAAGGATTTCCCTCAAGTCCAAACACTCTGGAACCTCGTACTATATATTATTAATCCATATAAAAAATGTAGACTCTACTAAAACAGATACACGATTCTTCTTCTCTTGACTCTCCTAAACCACAACATGCTTCTCATCCAGGAGATTCATCATCTTCTACCCAATTCTAGAATCCAAAAACACATGAGTCTATGTTTTACTACTCAATGCATCATCCACACTATTTACCTTATGTAAAATATATTCCAGATCAAAATAAAATTAATGCATATACTCAACCCACCTCCACTGTAGACGATTAAAATATAATTAGGAAAAGTCATACTTTTATCTCTTGTTAAACTATAATCTTTTATCCCAAAAGATAGTTTTGCCATCAATTAAAATTATAAACCACCACAGCTAACATGAGTTCATGTGTAGCTTAGTTCCATTCATGAGTCCTCAATTTTCGAGACCTATACACCACAACTAAATCTCCCCACATCAACATTTCTCCATGTTCGATCCTAGAAGCATCACAAAACACCATATAATCCTCACCCGGATCAGGTAGAAGCAAGATCAATGATGATGTAATGAAATTATTCAACTCTTATAAGTAATTATCACATGATTAATTCCATTCAAACATTATCCCATTATCGTTCATGCCAAAAAGTGGTGATTCTAATCAAGAAAATTCTTGTATGAATCTTCGATAATAACCAGGTAACCCCATAATGCTTCCGATATCGAACACGTTCTTAGACTGATCCCAAAAAACCACTACCTTAACATTATCTGGGTCTACCAATACACCTTCCTCCAAGATGATGTGACCCATGAAGTGTACCTAATCAATATAAAACATACACTTATATTGATTAGAATATTTTTTATTAACTCTAAGTGTACTTTGTATGATGTCAAGGGGTTTGTCATGATCCTTTTGAGTCTTATATTACACCAAGATGTCATCCACAGACACCACCACAAACTAGTCTTGGTATGGATGGAATATTATGTTCGTCAAGTTTCTAAAAACTGTTGGAATGCTCGTCAACACAAACATAATTACAATGAACACATGTAGTCCATACCTACTTCGGAATGCTACCCTCAATATATAAGAAGTCTTAACACTCAAATGATGATAACCTAACCTCATGAATATATTGGAAATGGCACAAGCTCCCCTAAATTGTTCAAAATTTTTTTTGATACATGGAAGAGGAAACATGTTCTTCACAATCATCTGGTTCAAATTTTGGTAATAAACACACAAGAATAACTCTCATCCACTGTCTTGGAAAACAAAACTGGTAAACCCCAAGGTGACATAATTGGTTGAATAAACCCCTTATATTCTAACTCCTCCTTCCGAGTCTTCTGTTATGGATTCATTGTTTGTTCTATTCTTTATGGTGTAATTGAAACTTGTTTATCTTTAATATGAGCTCAATTTTATACTACACATCTCTCTTAGTTGCTAGACCTGATAATTCGTTAGAAAATATATCATGAAACCTATTCACTATAGGTGGAAATAAATCACAACAAACTAGTGAACTAGTCAATGATCTCTCTTATTTTCTATGTAATTGGCCAAGCATGACCTGCCTAGATATCCCACTCTCCATGGTTAGTGTAATTGTCACTCGTAGGAGATGTAAAGGTTACTCTCATCCTATAAAAATATATGTGGTATTTTGTTTTCAACACACTAGTCCATACCCAAATTTAGGTACAGGCCTGACATCTCACAAATATAAAGATCCCATAGAAAATGATACTCTCCAAATTCAAGAGAACACCCTTTTCACAACCCGATATCTCTTGACCATACTCCCAATGATGTATCTATCATCATAACCTTGCTTAAAAGCTCCACCACTAGGCTCAAACCATTTACATGTTTTGCATAAATAAGGGAATGAGAGGAAGAAGTATCATATAAGGTACTAGATAACGTAGATTCTACAATAATATTACATGTCACTATCGATGGTCCAGCATCACTATCCATAATATTATGATGAATTAAATGCAACTATCATTCCCCTCTTCCCTATGCGGAAACCTAGTCCCCTATTCTAAACCACTATACTGATACAGGCACTCTTTCCTAGATGAACCATGTCCACTACATTTACCACCTCAACCAGTTAAACTCCAGCTACTAGACAAATATAGTACAGAAGATTCCCTTCAGGCACCCTAGTTTTGTCTAGCTTCTCCTTCACTACCAGTCTATTACATATTCTTGTAGAACCATTGTAGATTCCCTATCTTTCCACATCCTCAAAACACTACTTATGGTCGGAGGCACAGTCATAGGAAGTGTCATAAACTACCAACCTCGTGAAAAAAACAATGGGGTAAGAAGTAAAGAAACTAATCCCTCTATTTGGGTACTTCTCTTCCCACTTCCCTGGCTAATGTTGTCGTAGAGACACTTCCTCCTCTTGGAAGTCATGCCTTCTGATCATCCAGCATCAACCACCTATCATACACAAGAATCCTCCCATAGGTCTCCTTAGCAATGAGAGCCTAATCCACCACATCATGAAACTATTTTAATAGAAAGAGGTTAACTTGGGAATTAATATCACATTTAATCTCATCCTAAGAATGCCTTGTTGTAGGTATCTAATTCCATAATAATGATGGGGAAAAGCACTGAAAATTTGTATATAATCCAACATAGTCCCTCATAGACATTATCCCCTAAATTAATCTCATAAACTCAGCTGATCTCTTCGGCCACAGTATCTCTAGATGGAAGTTCTCTAAGAATGTATCCAATAATCCTTTCCATAACATACCATTAGTCTGTCCGATCTGATCCAGAACATCCAACTAGGGTTTCACTGATCCTCATAACATATAAGTAGCCAACGTGACTCTCCTCTTAGTAAGAGTCCCTAAATGTAAAGTATATTATTGATTGACTCAATCCAAAACTCAGCTCCCTCATGTCCACACTCTCTAGTAAAATTTAGAGGGTGATTTTACTAGAACTCCTATGTGAGGCCATAAATTCTACTCATAACCTACCTTGGGTATCTTTCCATAAACAGCTTGATGTGAACTATGTTCTCTTGGAAAATCTTTTTCTAATTCCTCACCCAACACTATCGGTGCCTCAGGTTCCACTACTGGTAGATCATCTCCATCCATATCATCCTATCTTCCTCACAACAAGTAACATCATAGAGGAATATATTTACAATTACAAACACACATCTTAGGATAGATAACACCAAATTATCACATTTATGTAAGAGGAAAACAAAAAATTCCACAAAGGCCCTTTTCCCTAAACCCTACTACGCTGTCAAAACCGAGGTGTTATCAATACCCTTGACCATCATACAGTTATTTTATTTTTAGAAATTGGTAAACTCATTCTCATTACTCAAATTTCTCATTTAGACACCCATTTATTATCAACATTCGTAATTTTAAAATATTTTACAATTTCATGTTAGATACCATTTTCGTTTCAATTTTATAAGAAATTAAAAGAAAATTGTGTTTGACAACTTACCCATAACCCATTTTTTGGTTTGTTCCTAAAATTATGCATGTCATAATAATCCTGAGTTCCTAGAATGATGCATGAAAACTCAACTCTCATTCCATACTAGGGAACGAGTCTAATCTCAAAAATTCTTTGAAACAATAATCACATCACACAAAAATAATGTCACCCAAGTTGAAATAACATTCAACTATAACGACACATATCAATAACAAGAAATTCACCCTTAGTACTTTTCCTTTCCCCTTATACATTGGTCATAATCTCCCATACATGATCTCTTAACCAATACCTAACTCATCTAATTCTGATGTCTACATTTACCAAATTGTAAGACAAAAGAAATTGATAAAAAAAACTTTACGATGCCAATTTTTAATATACCAACCCTTGTGTCACACACTAGTTCCCCAAGACGATCCTCTACATGACCTCAATGGAGCATCTTTGTATGTCATAGGCTTTCGACTAGCAGTGATGGTCTAATACCGATGATGGGGAAACTATAAAATATATTTATTTGAGTAATACATCAAATAACATAATTAAAACAACCAAATTATAAGAAATGAAATGGATATTACCAATATCATAGGATGACTAAAACTGTACTTACAATATCAAAATGGAACAATAGTCATGCCATGATATAGTATGTGTTATGTTTCAAAATAAAACTCAAAAGTAAAGACACTGACAACTCCCAAGTGAGTCCTAAACAATATAATGTTTCCTAATAATTACTCCATTCCAAATCATCCATCTAACATAGGTAATTTTCTCTTATCTTATACTACCAACATGATGTCTATTCAGGTACTGATCAGGTAGCCCGAGTAGGGTGAGAGTACAACTCAGTAGGCCACCACCAATGGCATCAATAATAATATCCAGTCAAATAATAATTTATTTAGTCGTATAATAAAATCACAAATATGAATAAGTAAATATTTAACATATTAATTAATATTTATTTAACAATATACACCACTGGGTCCCCATAGACACTCATACCTCTATACATACTTCGGCCCATTCCATATCCCAAACTATCCTTGAGGGATATCATATCTCATAATTCCATTGTTAGAATTATTCATATCAATCAACACATGAATTACATTGTTACCATTCTTTCTCTCAATGAACACATGAATAACAATGTTACCATTCATCGTTATATAACATATATGAATGTAAATGTTATCATTATTTATCCAAATTAACACACGAATGCCACTTTTTCCATTCATTGTTCTTTAACACATATGAATGTGTATGTTAACATTCATTATCAAAATTCATATTTGAATGTCCATGTTACCATTCATTATTATAATTTAAATATATCATAAAAAACATTAATTAATTCCCAAATTAATTATTCCGATTCAATAATTGAATGTTCACATCATCTCATATCTTAATTGAAAAATTAATTAACATTATCATTCCCATTAATAATTAAAAAAATTATTTCCTCACATCAATCACTTTAATAAATTAACTAATTAATTATGCACATCAATTATTTTAATTAATTCACCAATTAATTAATCAATACTCAAAAACTCAATATTCCATAATTAATTCAATAATTAAAAATTCTGTTCACATTCACATTATCCCATAATTAATTCAAAAATTAATTTTATCTAATAAATAATCTATATATATCATATTTAACTGAAAAATTAATTATCTAAAATCAATAACCTTAATATCTACTAATCAATTGAAAAATTATTATCCATGGTCTACAATCACAATATCTCATAATTAACTCAAAAATAAATTATTAAATTATTAAATTTAAATATCTCAAAATTAATTGAAAACTAAATTATCCCAGGTCTACAATTGAAATATATCACAATTAATTCAATAATTAATTATCCAAAGTCTACAATCCCAATATCCACAATTTCACATTTTCCTCAATTAGTTAATTCACCAAATTAATTAATTCAGTCAAGAACTTCATTAATGAACATACAATAGAAATTCAATAATTAAATATTCACAATTGCAATCAATACTTTGGTATTTGAATTATATACCACCTACATCAATTAATTGATGAGTGATCACCCAACGTGAATCATCAATTAAAACATAATAACAACATAGCGTGAGATCCATATCAAAATCCTAAATCCAAGATTGAACAAATCAAGATCCCTTAATTCTAGATCTATATCCACAATTCGAAGATCTATATACTACTATAGATATAGATACTACCAACTATAGAGATATAAAACCTTAAACAGATGGAAGAATAATGGAAAATAGAAAGGAAAATACATGGGATGTGACCCTCTTACTATAAGGAGTGAATATCAGTAATTCAAGCATCAAATCGTGAATAAAGGAAGTCAGAATGGATTGGAATTTGTATTAATGGATCTAAAATATTTAAATAATTGTTACGGTTGAATGGGGATTGATTTGGATTAAAATGAGGGATTGCAAAAATTTGTAATAATTTTTCATATAAATTAAATTCTTGTACACTTTTTGCTGGGAAGAGGCACACAGTTTCCCTTAACCATGTGCTATAATTGTGTGCCTCTTTTAGGGGGTGAATAGTTTCCCCTTTTAGGGTGAAAAATTTTAAAAACCATGCGCCAGCTATGAAAAACCTCTCTATCCAGGATTATAGGGTTTGTTAGGCCAAGTCACACTATTAGGGAAAACTGTGTGCCAATTTTTCACTGCCCTCTTTCTTCTATTTTTCTCAAATTTTCACGCAAACACACCCAAAAGTAAAACCCAAATGAAAATTACTAAAAAATAATGAAAAATATTACCTATAAATGAGCCATATACATCTCTAAAAAAATTTGGCATTTTAAAAATGACTAGGGTTAACAGTGGTTTAACTGCCATGTGGCACCCTAAAACCCTAATTTTACCCTTTTGAGACTGTATTAAGGGTCACACGCAAAAATGTGAAAATTTTGTAGAACATGTTGTGTATTTTGTATCATAATCCCACAATTGTAATTTAATTACCATTTCATAAGTCTTATTACTCCAAACTAAACTATTTAAGAGGATTCTAGTGTAACAATCGACCTTGTATTTAAATCCTCAACCACGTCATCATAAATTTGACGTACTAATGATTATTCAAAAATATCCATTAATGTATAATACTAACTCTTGATGATCATAAATTGTTGGGAACACAACCAACCACCTCTTTAATGGTTGATTATTTTCACAAGGCCTAGATAAATTGATCTTACCAAACTCATAGCTTCCAAAATCTATTCTAAACATTCTCTAATTTCCCATTATAGTCACATTCCCTCTACTTGGAAGTAAACATTATTTATAACTAACAAGATTCTACCCAACTAAGGAGTGTTGTATGAGTCCTTTTACTGAAATCAGGTACTCATCAAATGTAATACACTTCATAACCACTGAACATGGATCATGGACATGGCCAACCAGTATATGTTATGTGCTACAATGAGAAAAGATGAACCGACCACTTATAAGATTTATGGAACATGTTCACTCTTAGAATAATGTGTAACATTTATCTTGAGTCAAATTCACACACAAAATCATCATCTATTATAAAATAAAAAACTAAAACTGATCAATAATTTCTTCTCACCCAATCCATTATGTGAGGTAATCCAAAGAAATGGGATAACTTATCCTTATTATAATGGATCAAGGCTACATTTCTCTTAAGAAACATCCACAGCCAGATCACTCTACACTAGAGTTGACCTGAAATATATCCCTATCAATCTCACATCCCTTCTTTTCACATTCTCAAGAAATGAAACATTTTAAGTCATAATGTGACCTTGTCTATAAATTAATTCTAGTTTATCACATCACTTCTTCACTCGACTAGAACTATGTATAAAAAAATTGGCTACAACAATATGAAAATAGCTTAACAGTAGATACATGTTCCTAAGATGTGGTATCATACACGTGGATCAGCTCAATGTAATGTTATCCACATGAGTATTAATAGGCAAATGACTCTCAAAACGTGCATCAATAAAAAAGAAGAAAGGTCACACGACCAACAAAATGGAAATCCATACCCAATGAATGTTTAAACCGATGAAATAGAGAATTACACAATGCCAAAAAACTTAACAATTCTTAGCTTACTAAATTACAACACATCTACTTTGGGTGAATTTTTTTTCACTAAGAGTCATACTCGGGACAAACAAGACATGAATGGTACCTCCAGTCTCAAAATTTAAATAAATCATTGACCAATGTTGATATACCTTTTAAGGTTATAACCCACCGACATATCCCCTAATTAAATCATAAGTGTTGAATCTGTATCCTAGTCACACTAAACAAGTCACTAGGATTATTAGCCTAACCTCTAAGCTTATCATAAAAGAACAACACAATCATAGACTTATCGACTATGTACGTTTTCCTATATAAGGTGACAAATGTTTTAAACTAGCCTTACTTGAGGGATTAAACTAACAAAACCACATTATGGTTTTGGGTTTATAGAATTTAATCGATGTTCATTTCTCACAGAATTTTTTAATAAGATCACATATAAAATAAACCTACTACAATTATTCGAGGAAAATTCTAATTAGAACTCTATATAGCTGATGCCATATAGCATAATAGGAATATTATCTTATAATTTCCTTTTAAAGATTTTATCATTATTTTTTTAACCATTAAATTATCACAATTTTCTTAGTTAAATAAAATATAAATTCCAGTATTTAGAGGAAAGAAATATTTTAGTTGCAATTGGAATTTTAGCTAAATGACAACTCATAATATTTAAGCTCAAAAATAGAAAAAGGGTCTTTTATCAATTGAAGGGGAGTGATCAAGTAAGACTCCAACATATATTTATATATAACATTGTACATGTAGTTATAGAAACATTAAATAACTATCCCTAATTTCATAAAAATACCCCCATGGATTTAATAACTAAGAACCAATGGAATTAAAGCAATTAATGGGGTATCATCATGTCAATTTGGGGTTAGTTATATGGGGAGTCCTTACCAAATTATGGGGTCAACACTCTCTAAATTACAGTTGTCATCCCATTTTTGTGCGACCCATAATAATTATTTTGTTAAATATTTAACACACAATTAAAGGTTTTACCTGATAATAAAAATGACCCAACTAAACTACATGGATTTAGTTGTCCATTTAATGATTTAGTCATACTGGTCAACACGCCTAGGCAATAGAGTTTCTATCCATCATAAGGATATCAATAATTTATAAGAATGTAAATTTTTCATATGTCAAGGTTTATTTAGATGAATTGCCATTATGATGATATATAGGTAAAATACATTAAAAGTTACAATTGCAATTCACTTAACTACAATGTGATTTTTCATTTGGTCTCAAAATATATTATGTCCAAGTTTAATGATTCAATTATATGGATCACCCTTTCCATATTATAAAGTAATGTGCTCATTATAAATTGTATTTGGAACCCATTTAATTATAATAATTCATATTTTATCCCATGAAACCATTGGATCATGAGTCAACACTTATACAATCAGTTAGTTAAATAGAATTCCACATTAAAACTATGAGGTAAAACCCCATTTACATTGATTCATACACGCTATTCAACTAAGCATGTGTCATAACTAAATCAAGTCTTTCTATAATAAATAAATAATACCAAAAAACATTAAAATAATCATGGAATGATAATTTGTAAGATAGAAACACTATTAACAAGGAAAAATTCACCCAATCAGGGTATATTGATGAGCATGAGAAATAACCACACAAAAAATCTCTACAATTCATAATGCTTCAATAAAGTCAATAATTCAGTCTATATAGAATGGGATATGCATGACATGTGAATCTCTATACGCTGAAAATAATTCATGTAGAAATACTTTCTTGCCATATTGGCCAAGGGTAAAAGACCATAAATTTGTAAGTAGTGAAAATACACCAATCAGTTGAGGTGAAATATAAATCAACTATAATAAAAAAAATATAACTAATTTCCTCCATTTTAACTTGATCTTTCCCTCATGTATGGGTTGGATAGAACCAAACATAAACTATTTAACAACTACTAATATATTCACAGTCTATTATTTACAATCCCAAAATAGTAATATAAAAGGAAAAGAATCCCTTTGATATTGATTTGTAATTTCCTGACCTGGGATCCACTGAGACTGTCCCTTGACTTGGTCATTTACATGACCTCAAACATGCCTTCCCATCTGTTAGAGTCTACTAACTAGCAGTGAGTTTCTAATGATGGTATGTTTGAAAGACTATAACATTATTACCACTGCATCACAATGGTAGATACAAATAAACATCAGTTAAATAAAATGAAAAACAGAGTAGCAGTAAAAAATAAAAAATATAAATCAATAATAAAATAATAATAACCATGCATGAACCTGCTACAATATACATGAAATAGACATAAAATAGTTAATATATGGCCAATACTAGACTAGAAGGCATAAATAAATCAAAGACACTAACTATGTAAGGAAACCTAAGTACATGATCAGTCACTAATCCAAATCTCCCATGTACAGTCCCAATCCATAAATTAAAATAGCATATAGAAAAGTCAAACCTAACCTACTACCATGAGATCTGGTTGGGTACCCAATGGTAGCTCGAAAAGGGTGTGAGATATACTAAGTAGGTCACTACTAATGGATTCTAATGTAATCCATAATTTTAAAATAAAATAAATTAGTGTTCAGGTAAATTATAAATAAAGTAGTGCAATAAATGTAAATTAAATCTAGTTCAGGTCATGTTCCTCAAGGGAACCTAGTCGAGAATACTTGCTTCAGATTAATCCATAAAATTATCTGAAATAATATCACCATGTATATAACTATATTTAATTATATATATATAAGTGAGTGAGTGTGTATATATATATACTATATATATAGAACATATATATATTACTATTCAAGGCCTGAGGCGTAAGTCAAGAATCTATGCATAGTTATAGGAGTCTCATATTTTATGTATGGGTATCCATGCCAGCATGTATCATTAATAATAAGGGACTCCATGATTGAGTAACATGTGTATAGTATTCCATGGTTGAGTTTCGTGTGTATGGTATATCATGCTCGAGCATCATGATTATGGGGCGTCATGCCTTAGTATCATGTGTAATTGATTCCATGCCTGGGTATCATGTGAATGTGATTCCATGCCTGAGGATCATGTGTAACGAAATTAATTGCTATGTATCATTTGTAACAAGGTACATTTGGAATGTCTAAAATAATTTAACACTATACATGAAAGATGGTATAACATAGGCTAGGGGAAATTTCTCAAACCAGAATTGATATAATTTTTCATGATCATCATATTGTTCAAAATAATTTATAAGAAATTTAGAATGCCATGAAAGTATTTTTATTCTAATATGACTTATCATGATTCATTTTATTAATCAATCTAATTAAAAATGAATAAAAGAGCCAGATTCAAAATAATTCCACTTTAGAATTCATGTATGATTTTAGGTCGATCCATTAAACAGTCCAATGACCAAGGGTCACTATTCAACCCATTTAAAAAGTCCCTCCACTCTACTTACCACTTCTCTTATAAGTGAAGAGTGTTAATTAAAGGCATATAACTGTATAAAAATTCTTCTATTTATCCAATTAATTACCAATGATTAAACTCAAACAATTTTATTAACCATTTCATATTCCATTTAAGGAAAATATGACACACTCTATAATGTGGAAATCTCAAAACAACCAAAGGATGATTCGACCCACTAAGAAATAATTAACATTATTAACATTTTTACTGAAATCACCATACATAGTGGTTTGGGTTGGGGTCATCAGCATCCAACCATTTATGATGGAGTCATTTCATGTCTAAAAGATTTTTTGGTATTCAAATAAAGTAATTCTTTGTTTTAGGATGAATTTACTAGGTGTCCATCATGAAGAACAATAAAAAATATTTATAAAAAATGAATATTTAAAGAAAAATAAACTAGACCACCCACCTCATGCCTTGGATGGTCCACTTGTCCAATATAAGACATTGATCTGAGCTAGAATGAGAAAAATATGTCAGATAATGAAATTTTCTGAGGATATTCCATATAATCTATCAAGGAAATAAAATCAAATACAGAAATATAAAAAAACCAAAGTATTCATAGTATTATTGATACACTTTCAAACAACCTGACGATGTTCTATTCTCACCAAGAATAAGGGAAATAAACCCATTGAAGAGGGGGAAATGAGGGACCGAATGGGGTCTTATTGGGTTAAATGATTGTGGAAAAAGTGTAAAAACCCTTTATGATCCAGAGAGGATAAATTAACATATTACCCCTTTAATGAGCCACCTGGTTTGGATGCATATTTTGATATTCTATTCACTAACCATTTTGTTCCACAATCGCAAGAAAACAACATCTTGCACAGATAGTGTTGGGTTAGACAAACCATTCATTTCTTAAGTGGTTATCCTCTTCCTTTTTCAATAGACATCTCACATGACAAAAAATCTTCCATCACATGATTTTTTAATTCATGATTTACCTCTTTGGAACTATACAGTTGAGCCACATTGTTACTAATAATCGGTCACCAAACATGTTCCTCAACTGGTTCAACCCAAAAATGATTTTTCAAATACCAATACTACTAAATCAAATTTGATTTCTTGAAACACCTACCATGTATTAACTCGTCTAAAACAATAT
The DNA here is from genome assembly GCA_963277665.1 of Viscum album. Lineage (NCBI taxonomy): Eukaryota > Viridiplantae > Streptophyta > Magnoliopsida > Santalales > Viscaceae > Viscum > Viscum album. The sequence continues at coordinate 204,639 of CAUJRU010000375.1, read as the reverse complement.
TTTATGTGTTATAAATATTTATTTTTTGTTCCAACCCACAATTTAAGATTCATCATTTCCAGCAAATGAAAAACTCAAATTCTATTAAAATTTTAAACAGGTTTAAAACATTGGAAGTTATATTTAACTATCCCACTAGATAATTTAATTGAAAAGGAAGATAAATTCATCTGTAAAAAATAATGTGACTATTTCTTTCTAGAAAAAGTATATTTGTGAATGCTCTAATTTTGGAAATACCTTTATAAATAATGATTGTTTTCATCTATATTGATACTTTTATAATAGGACTTGGTTGTTTCATAATGCATAATGATCAGGAAATTTCTTATGATTCATGAAAAATGAAACTCCATGAGTTAAATTACCATACACATGATCTGAAATTAGTTATTCTAGATTTTTTCTTTTAAAATTTTAAGGCTTCATTTTTATGGACTAAATTGTGAAATATATATTGATTATAAAAGTTTGAATTATATATTCACTTTGAACAAATTGAGTTTGAGACAGAGAAGATGGTTAGAAATGATCAATTATTAAGATTTAATGATTCATTATCATCCTAGAAAATAAAAAAATTGTCAATGATTTGAGTTAGAAAGGTAATGCAACATTAAACATGTTATATTTATAACATGACCCATCAGTTTAATATTTGATTAATTTTTTCCTAGAAGTTATGGGTGTAGGGGAATCCTATTTTTATTTCTAGTTTCAGTGAATTCTACATTGTAAAAAATAATTAATAATTATCATTAAGAGGATCATTAATTTTGTAAAAAATAATGACTTAATTAAAAATGATAAGTTGTAAGAGTTTAATTTTAATAAGGAAGGTTTTATAAGATTTTAAAAAATATTATATGTTCCTTGTTATTTCTTGTTTAAGAGAGAGTTATTGAGTGAAAATCATTATTCTATATTTTTTTATCCCAAAATCACTAAGATGAACTGAGACCTTTGGGAGTATTATTTTTGGGATGGTATGAAAATAATTACTTATATATTTTTCCTGAAATGTTTAACTTGTCAGTAGGTTAATATAGAATTTAAATTAATGAAGGTAATTCTTCATCCTTTTCTAGTTCCATAGTGGAAATGGAAAATTTTATTAATGGATTTCATGGTGGGATTACAAACTAAATATCAAGGTAAAGATGTAATTTGGGTTATTTTTTATCAAATAAAAAACTATTTATTTACTTCATATTCTAGATACAATGCCTTTCGATCAAATTTCTCCACTATAACTCAAAATTATAGTTTAGTTACATGGAGTTCCACTCTCTAATTTCTCTGACTGTGATGCCATATTTATTTCCAATTTTTTAGGGGACTTAATAAGTATTTGGGGACAGATTTAAATTTTGGTACACCTTTTCATCCTCAAAATAATAGTCGGAACGAGTGGAAGATTCAAACCATGGTAGATATTCTTTATTATTTTTAATAGGGTTAGTAGGGAATTTGGGATCAACATATTTCCTTGGTTGGGTATTCTTATAATAATAGTTCTCATTCCAGTATAAATATTGTACAATTTGATGTATTATATGGAAAGTGGTGTTGGAATCTAGTTTTTTCGAATGAAATGGGAGAAAGTAATTTAATGGGACTAGAGTTGGTGGAGGAAATAGATAAAAAAGTGTAGTTAATTCAGAAACATATTAGTATGGGTTAGATCATGCAGAAAATATATGTAGATAATTGAGGGAATGATCTTTATTTAAAAGGTATGTGATCATGTTTTTTATTAATTTATCTCCATGGAAAAGTGATATATGTTTAGGTAAAAAGGGTAAGTTAATTCCAATGTTCATTGGATAGTATAAAGTTTTGACAAAATTTTGATTAGTTTCTTATTGAGTTTATTTTCCCTTGAGATTATCCTATATACACGACATATTTCATATTTCAATGTTAATGAAATATATTCCATATTCATCTCATGTTTTGAGACCATAAGTAGTTCAGTTATAAGAGAATATATCTTATGAGTAATATCATATTTAGATTCTTAATAGTATGAATAAAGTGTTGTGGAATAATTTGATTCACCTGGTTAATTTTTTATGCAAAAACCATATGATTGAAGAAGCAACATGGGAATCTAAAATTGATATAATGGAAATATTTACCTACTTATTTAATAAGTGAATAAAACTATGTGGCCATCATTTTACAAAAGGGTAGAGGAATTTAACGACATGTTTAGTGGTAGAATAAATAATTTTCATGTTTATTAATATTTAAGAATCAGATATATATATTTATTATAATAATATTAAGTAATTTTTAAATCAAAAAGGAAATAGTTTTAATTAAACTCTTTTCCAATATGGTTTTATCTAAAACTTCATTTTCTAAATGAATAAATATAAATTAAAAAATAATAATTTTTGAAATCAACATATCAAAATTAAATTAGGATAAGATTTTTTTATTTTTTAAAAAATATACATTTTTCAATGAATAGCTAAAAATACCGATCTCTGTAAAATATTCATTTATTTTCAATAAATTAAGATATTTAAAATTACCATTAATATTGGAATTCGATATCAAGTAAAATAAGTTTTCTTAAGTTATATTAAATCCATATAATTACTTTTGAATCATCTATATGCTATATTTTAGTATCAATTTACTTTTGTGTTTCAGGCGAGTTGTTTCTTAAAACTGTTTTAAAGTGAATAATGTTTCCCCATTTTAATTAACTAAAACAACCACTAATGAAGAATTATTTATATTAAATGTATATTATATATATATATATATGAAGTTAAATTCATATAATTTTTATCATTAATCATGAAGTTAATTTAAATTCATCTTATTCTTTAAAATTACATCTCTTGAAAACCAGCTATTTCATTATGTCTATGGGTTTAAATTTAGTCCATATTCAGACAGCTATTTTATTTCTATTTTAAAAAATATATTCCATATTTATAATTATAATTTTTTATATTTTATAAAAATTTCCAATTAATTTTTTTCCCTAATGAATATTTAAAATAGTACAAAACCTTTATTGTGGTTAATTTTAAAACATATTTACCAGGGTGTTAAACTAACAATATATTACTTAAAATTCCATAAAAATTTTATAAATTCTATTTTATGTTCATATTTACACCTTAAATCATCTATTTCTCTATATTAGTCCATTTTGGATCCCTTTTGAAATTGAAAAATGTGGGTATCACTTTTTCATTTCAAAAATTGTAGTTGTGTCCTTTATCCCACTTATAAAAGGCCACCGCCTCTATAGCACTCTTAAAACCTCCATAGACTTTTTGTTCAGTTAATCCTAAACCAAATACATTTCTTACTTAAATCCTCATATTATATAGTCCTTTTATTATTATATAACCAATATATTAAGGATTTTGGTGTAAAAATTAAGAGGTTTTCTAAAGAAGTGTTATCGTTCTTTACTGAGTGTTTTTATTTTATATTTGATTCAACATCCTTAAAATATACTTAAATTGTAATGATATAATAACAAAATTATCTCCCATATACTTAAATATTATTTTTTAATTTCATAAAATAAATATATTTCCTCTTCAATGAAATTGGAAAAGAAACCATCACTCATGTGTGTGGTGGTCTACCGCCTCACAACCCAATGTAATTCTTTTTTCATCATCACGTACACAGCTCATTATAATGATAGATTTAAATTATAAATATGATATTTTTAACATAATAACACTTCTCTAATAATGATATCACATATACCTTCTTAATTTCCATTCTGTGGGGGATACGATAACGTTACTCATGTGTATGGAGGACCACCACCTCACAGAGAGATGTGATTCATTTTTTCATAATGATTTACATAGAAGGTAATAAGAATAAGGTTAATGAATATGTGTAATATATATGAAATAATTATGATATTTATGAAATATTTATAATTCATTAAATATAATATATCATTATATTACTTACCAATCCACTCCCTAAAAATGATAATGTCGTTTGTGTGTACGTGTGGACTACCGCCTCCATGAAGTGATGTGATTATTTTTTCATCACCAAATCACATTGATGATATATATAAATATTAAAATAAATAATATTTTATTTATGATATGATGATAATTATAGAATGTTAAAATAAAACATACCTTTTTCCATAACGATCATTGAAAAAATGGAAATGTTACTCAAGCATACGTATGACCTAACGTCTCCATGATTACAACAGAGTTCATTTTTGATAACCATAATTTATGGTTTGTTTTAAAATTATAAATGATGTATAAATATGGTAATTATTTCATGATTATTAATATGGAGCTTATTTAATAATGAAATCTTTTATCATAGTCAACTGACTGAAGTCATTTTTTACACATACAATAAATATCATCAGAACATCCAAAGTAAAATTAAATGATTAAATAATTATGTATATAATGGTCAAAAATAAAATTAAATGAATAATAAAATTGATAAAAATATTTAAGTAAATAATTAAAATAATTTTATTATTCTCTATGATTAGTAATATACGTGATGATTCTGACTTGACAGAAGGGACTTTATTTTAAATTCATCAAATTTTAAAGATTTACTTTTAAAATATTTTTTCTATATCAACATTCTAAAAATTATTTTATTTATATATTATATGGATATAAAATATTTATAAATTAAATTGTATGTCTCTTTTTAATTTATTTACAAGGTTTTTATAAGGAACATTTTTACCTATTTTATATAGAACATTTTGACAAAAATTCAAAAAGATTATTCCATTTTAATGTATATGTCGACAAAAAATTTTCCGAGTACCATAAAAATTATTTTAAGTTTGGATTCATTCATTAGATTTCATATTTTAATCAAAGAAAAACTCTCTTTCACTTTTTTTGGATATATTAGTGTTGAATGTTTTTTAATGAAATGGGTACTTTGATATCCAAAAGAATTTTGTCTATGGTTTTAAAAGGGTTCTTCAAGAATTTTATCATGTAAAGTTACAAGAATAATTTTTTTTATCCATGATATGTCCCATGTACATTGTTTAAGAATGGTTGATCCCTATTATTACTCACGGGTGAGGCTGATACAGAATATATAATGGATGTGTCTAGATAAGTCTCCAATGCATTGGGAAATTATTATGTTCTTTGAAGAATTATATTAGATGTTGGTTATATGGTTATTCCAATTTATAATTTTTATTATTAGGGTTATATTAGGGTTTTATAATGATTATTTCCCAAGGATCATATATGTATTATCTAATATTTTTAATGGGTTTTCATGGAAATCAATTGATTCCAAAAGTTAAGATAGTAATATTTTTAATGAAAAACATGATAACCTTTTTGGATAAAAAAGTATATTTTTAGGAGACTTTTTCTTCAAGGGTATTCATTTTTTTCACTAAACTAGTAGATTTATTATTTTTATATCCCTTATTAAGATTTTTATGTTCATCAAATGTTTTAAAAAAAATTCAAAAGGTATAAGGATGGGTAAGTGAAAAGAAGAAATCATGTAAAAAGTCATTAAGATTTATGATGAAATGAGTTTTGGTTTTATTTTAAAAGTTTTATTTTGTGGAAAAAATTGATACTAAATAGATGTTTCCAATTTATATATATGTGGGATTGTTATGTAAGAGTTACGAACTAACTATCTAAAAATTTAAAATTAAAATATCTTTGGTATTGTAAGAAGGTGAATTCTAGTTTAGAGTCACTTGAATGTGTAATGATTAATGTTGGATCCTTATAGATCCAACAGATGATGATAATAATGAAACAAGTATTTTAAAATTATTGTTTTTCTAATATCAAATAATTTATATCTAATTAATTAAATTTAAAAAATTAAACAAATGAATATATTATGATTTTAAGGGCATAAATAAATATATTAATACTATTTTAATTGGTAATAAATACTAAATAATATTAAGAAACCATAATGGTCAAAATATGTTTTCTACTAAAATAGTTTTACTACAGATTATCTATTTCAATATAAAAGTAATATTTTTAATATTTCAGAATTTAACAATCCTAATTATAAATTTTTTTCCATCACACGGGATTTTTTTTATGGTTTATATTATATGTTTAATAAAACATAAATTTATATAGTTAAAAAAAGTTAAAAATATTAAAAGTGACAAACTAAAATATAAAAAATAAATCATAAAAACTCTAGGAAATATTTAAATCATTTGATAAAAACACATTTTGTTCCTTACATGACCCAAATACACCCCACACAAAAACATTTCAATTAATTGGAGACATTTACCATGTAATTGTGTCATGGAATTGTGGAAACAAGATTGGTGTTTCTAAAATTTCCCATTCTCTCCCCTTATATACCACTACCACTATTAAAAGATACAACTGACCTTGAAATTTTTCTTTGAAACTATACCATTTTAATATCCATATAACCGAATCCCATAATAAGAGGCCTCAGGTCACTTAATTTTATATTAAGACCTTCAATATCAAGAGATTTTCCAAGGAAAAAATCAAGTCTCCAATATAAATGTTATCTATTATTAAGATTTTTTTATGAATATTAATCTTACAAACATCTTATCACCATTATAATATTATAAATATTTTATCAATATTATACTAATATATTTTTATTTCATGGAAAAAATCCTTATTTATTTATTTATACCCATATAGAAAAACATAAGTACCTTGTTCACTATGCAGACTACGGTCTCTACAAAGTGATATCATTTTTTTCATTACTCATTCTAATTTATGGTCGTAATGGTGGTAATTATTAATTAATTTGATATATACCATATAATTATTATACTGAAATTTAATTTAATATTCGCCTTCAACTCCTACCATGAATTTAAAAACATGAATGTTAACTCTTCATACATGCGGATTATATCCTTCATGATGAAACATTTTTGACTTATCATCAACATTTTCATATGTTATATTAAACATCATAAAATATAATTAAACATCATATAAAATTAATATAATATAATTATTATTCTTTTATAATGATACTATGTCAAAATAAAACTTCATTAACCATACTCTCCAATCGAGATAAAGCATATTTAAGTTCAGGTCACTTTAACCACATATGTGATTAATGTTTTAAAATAAAATTATGGATGAATATGGGAACATGAAAACTAATATTATTTAAATACATTAACAGAATAATTATTTTTATATCATTATAAAAAATAATATATTATAAATATAAATTATTACTAATGTAACATTTTCATTTTAAAAAATCACAAAAATAAACTGTTGTCAATTCTGTTTTCACATAAGATAACAGAAAATCATGTGGAATAAAATATTAATAATTTAAAACAATTTAATTATATAATAATTTATCTTAAATTATATAGAAAAAATTAAATTGGTATCAAATTTTGGGAAATTATACAAAATTTTCCTAGATTCACAAGACAGTTAAATTTATTAACATTTGATGTTGAAAATAGATTGAAACAACCTAATACATGAAGATAATTATTATTAAAGAATATTACAAAAGATAATATATTTAATTAAGGTATTGAAATATTTAATTACTATTTTAATATTTATGGTACATAATTTTAAATAAGATCTATGGAAATCGTGGGTAAAGAAAATGGATTTTCAAACTCAAACTCCTTTTCTTGGAGTTATAAACTTTATTATTTTCACTTAATTTTTTCAAGACTTTAAATTTTATATGTTCAATTTTTACTTTTATGGAAAATATTTTTTCTAACCAATTCAATTTCCATGATAGTTTTAGTTTTCATTTTTCTTAAAAACAATGGATACTTCTGATAAGAGACAGATAACCATGAATTTTACAATGAAAAAGACAAAAAAATGTTTTGTTATTTATGCTTTTTTTTTCATTTTATTCAATTAGTATACCTCTAGTGGGTAAGGTTTCATGTCACCCACTACATTATTCTTTTATGTTTTTATTTTGGGTGATTATGTTTTCAGTATTAAATGATTGAGTTCATGATGTAGTCTTATACCATTTCTGTGTTTTCTAAAACCTATTTTATTTAAAAAGGTTAATTATGATAATTTAATTATTTCCTTTTAACATGTTCTATAAAATGAATTTTATTTTCATGGGTTCTTTATGTTATTTTTCCTGAATTTAATGAAACTTATTTAATTTATTTGGGTTATTTTATTATGTGATGTTTTTATTGAATAAAAATGTATGTATTATGATATGGGTGGAACCTATATCTCCCTAAAATTAATTTGGTAAATTATTATATCTCATAAGATAGAAATTTTATTTAAATGGTTTTGAAATTAGATAGGTCAAAAAATAGTGATTGTAATAGAACATATCTCTACTAGTAATTTTACATGTGAATAAGTTGGATGGTTTCCAGGTTCACCAAGATAAGAAATCCTATAGGATTTCTTCTACCAACGCTATATTAAGGCCCCATCATTCCCCCATGATTCCATTATGATCTGGTGGAATTAGTTCTATATCCTTAGACCTTGTAAACCCAAATTGGAGGAAATAATGGTAAGGAAAACAAAACTAAATATGGGAAGAAACTCACATAGATTCTACATGAAATATTCAATCAAATCACTCCTTCCAATACAAACGTGAATGGGGAAGATATAAGGCCCCAGCCTTAAACCTTACTTAATCTTGAGTTATTACAAGATTACACATTGAGGATCTTTTCGGGTTTAGAGTTTTAGAGAATTAGATCATAAAACTTTCATTACATTCCACATATAAACAAAGTGGTTACAGAAAGATAGTATTCTTCATTCCCATCTATGGAAACACATTTAAAATAAAACATGGATTATTTCTTGACACATCCTTGACTATATCATCTTATCATGTACCTTTCCCTTGACCTGTGAAAAACATTTCAAAAACTTGGGATGAGCATAAAAACTTAGTATGGGTTATAAAAAAAACATGGAAAGGAAACATGAGTCTATATATACATAATAATGAAATCATACTTTACCCATAAAACATAGGCACTTTAACATACCTCATAAAATCATGAATAAATCATAGAAATCATAAGACATAAAGGTAACTTGAGGCATTCATAACATTCTTACGTAGGGAGTAACCCTCTTGGTTACGTTTGGAATACCCATCACAGTATATTACCTAAAATTTCTTCAGAGAAAACCTTAATGTTTCACTCCTTCGCGTTACCCAATGCATTGGAGAGCTATATCGGGCTCACCCGCCCTTAGTTTATCACGGAACCACCCGTTTTCATAATAATGCCCAAGAACCTCAACATAATCATATCACATAAAACATGCATAAAGGAAACATAACATTCCCACCTTTCAATCACAAGATATCAATACAACACATTGATATAAAAACATTATGAAAACCATTTTCGATACCAAAATAAAAGAAAAGTAAAACATGGTATTTATTTTTCTTTTAAAAAGAAGGCATGGCTTGTAGAGGAAGCCGAAACTCAAATAACGGTCACGACGGCGGAGAAGTCGTTGTCGCCGCATATGTACGACAAAAAAATTCCCTTTTGTCGTTTAGTAAACTCTTCGTATAAAAATATTCCTTTTGAATAAACGTAAAAGTCAAAGGGGTTTATACACCGTATAAAAGAAAGTTGTGTATAAAATAAAATATGCTTCAATGAAAGGAGATTGAGACGAAGTCCCATACCTCGTATCCGACTTGACCCGACCGTTCCTTAATCTCCTGAATAATAAACTTGAGTTAATATCTACTTGATTATGAATCTTTTTAAAGTTCATTATTCTTTTATACCATGTTATGAACATCATGTAATCAGTTAAGTTAATAATGTTCATTTTGTCGGTATTTGGTTCTTAAGTCAAAAATAGACTTCTTACACCTACATGTTGTTAATTTGGTCATAGGTTCATTATATCCAGAATGATATTAATGATTTTTATAACATATATATCATATATATTCATCATATACATGTATTTATAATATTACATCACATTTAGAGGTAAGAAATGAAATGCACCGTTCATGGAGACGGTAAGCCGTACGTACGCATGAACGCTACTTCCATTTCTATTTCATATTTTCTGTAATGGAATCATAATTATATAAGAGTATATTATAATTCCAGTATAATAACATATATAATATCATTAACTTTATCCTTTACACATCCCACATATGGTATTAACGAATCAAATCACTTTCAGGGGGCGGTAGTCCGCACTTCCTAAAATGATGATATCGTGTTTACCCATAATGGAAACCATAAAGGTATGCCCAAAATGAAAAAAATAAGCTTAAGGAAAACATAAACATATTATATATCATATATAAAAATAGTGACATCATAATGGCCACCTTTGAAGGTGTTAAATGAGTATTGAACAATCATCGTTTCGGGAGGCAGAATTTCGCCATCCACGGAAACCGTATGTTCTTTAACCATTTGATGTAGTTGTGTGATAGTTTAGCTCAAATAAATCTTATAACAACATCCTAGTATATTGAAGATACTATTGTTGTTACAAAAGAAGTAAATAAAAAGAGTTTAGGTGGTTGGAGAATCAAAATAAAACAAATGAACATGAGAGAATGAATTACCTTTAAAAGTGTAACTCCTTTTGATTTGAGCCTAAAGGCTTCCTTTGAAAGGATTATTCCCAAAGGGAATCCTCTAGGATGAGGAGAGGGATGTGGAGAGATTAAATGGGCAGGGGTTGGCCGAGCCAAATACTTTAGGAGTGTGTGAAATGAGGTAGAGGTGGGGGCCTTTTATAAGAGGAGAGGAGGGGCACTTTTGGAAAGTAAAGAAATATTACTTTATTTGAAAATGTGTTTCGGTTTTAAAAGGTCCCAAATTGATATAATTCGTGGATAAGGTGATAAGGGTTTGAAATCCACTCATCCAATTGGTTTTGGCCATGTGTAGTTCATATATTTTACATTGTCTTTCCATTTTATTTAAATCGTCAAATAATGATGTCATCACTGCATCATTATTATGTCATAAATAATTTAATTTATTTAATGTCTAAAAATCATAAAACAAATACTATGATGTAGGAAATCTTTTTATCTTTCCAATTACTATTTATAATCAAATATCTGATCTTTATAACCCCATTTAAAAATTGTTTTCGTAAAACATATTATGTTTGTGTCATTTTTACTTTTACATTAAATAAAAAGTTATTTTTGTCATTTCCCAACCTAAATGTCTCCATGGGGTCCCCAAGTTGACCCATGGCTTGTATTGGTCGTCCCTGACACAACCAATAAGGTTGGGACATGTGTCTAGGTCATTTCATATTATTAAAGCATTATTTATACCTTAAACTACACTAATTACCACTAATCGCGATTAAAACTTAATAAGTTACTATTCACCAAAAAATTATTTTAATCTCATTGAACCAAATTTTACTTCTTAATTACAACCATGTATGTCGGATTTTAAAAATTCAATACATATTAGTGGTAAACTTTCATTTAACTGAAAAATCAGTTTGCTTGATTTCCACTTAGTGGTTTCACTATTCATCAAAAATTGAAGTTTTTCAGAAAATTACCAAAAATTCACCCTAAGCTATATTTGATATTCTGAATTCAAAAATGAAGTCTATTTTACAAAATTCAAATCATATAAGTCACATTAATTATTTTAATAATAAATTCCCGCTGTCAGAGCAAATAGCGTGTTTTTACAAAACAATAAGTATCAAAAGATTGACACCAGTTTAAGTCTAATTTCAAAGTGAAATTGATTCCAATGACCACCATTGGATAAAATGGTAAAAATATATTCTAATTTCACTTCAAAACCAATTCAAAACATAATCTAATCATATAAAAAATTAGATTAAAAAGCATTTTTGATGTAAAATGCAGTATTTTTCACTATTCATTAAAAAATGAACATTGTCAGAAAAATACCAAAAATTCACACAGGTAGATTTTGATGTCCCAATCATAAAGAATAAGTTTATTTTGACAACCATAGTTTATAAAACTGTCAAAATATAGATTCAAAAATGGTTTGCCATCAAAAGGCAGTAAAATAATCTTTTAAGAATATTAGTGTATTCCATGCATAAGATTGTATTTATTTTCATTTTAAGCCTCTATAACATTATCTTAATCATTAATAGACATAGATAAAAATATCTATTATTCATTACTTACTTGGGATGTTACATCCTTCCCCCCTTTAGAAAATTGTGTCCCCGCAATTTATTTATGTATCAAATAAATGGGGGTACTTATCCCTCATTGCATTTTCAGATTCCCATGTTGACTCTTCAATCATGTGGTTTTTCCACAAAACCTTTACCTGGTGAATCACTTTATTCCGTAACACTTGCTCCCTGTGGTCAAGAATCTGGACTGGTTGTTCCTCATAATATAGGTTCTCTTCCAGCTGAACTACCCATGGGCTCAAAACTTGAGATGGATCTGGCATATACTTTCTCAACATTGAAACGTGAAAAACATTGTGTACCTGAGATAAACTCGGAGGTAAAGCCACCCGGTATGCAACTGATCCAACTCTCTCCAGAATTTCGTATGGTCCAACGAACCTTGGACTCAACTTTCCTTTCTTACCAAATCTCATCACACTTTTCCAAGGAGAAACCTTGAGAAAAACATGATCACCTACCTCGAAAGATAGATCCTTCCTCCGGTTATCCGCATAACTCTTCTGCCTGCTCTGAGCTGTTCTCATGTGTTTCTGAATCAGCTGAACTTTTTCTACCATCTCTTCTACCAATTCTGGTCCCATCAACTTCCTTTCACCCACTTCATCCCAGAAAGCTGGAGTTTGACACCGCTTCCCATATAATGCCTGAAATGGTGCCATTTGTATACTGGAATGAAAACTGTTATTATATGAAAACTCAACCAAAGAAAGATGTTGGTCTCAACTTCCTTGATAATCCATAGAACAAGCTCGTAGCATATCCTCCAATGTCTGAATTGTTCATTCTGACTGCCCATCTGATTGAGGATGAAAAGCTGTACTAAAATTTAATTCAGTACCCAACGACTTCTGAAGGCCTTTCCAAAAGTTAGAAGTAAACCTGGGATCACGATCCGATACAATGGAGAGAGGAACTCCATGTAACCTGACTATCTCTTTAAGATACAAACGGGAAAGTTGATCAAGAGAGAAAGTATCTCTTATAGCAAGGAAATGAGCAGATTTGGTCAAGCGATCAACAATAACCCAGATTGCATTATTACCTCGAGATGTCTTCGGTAATCCAACAACAAAGTCCATGGATATATTCTCCCATTTCCACTCTAGCACTGGTAAAGGCTAAAGCATCCCTTTCGGTAACTGCCGCTCTGCTTTAACCTGCTGACAAGTCAAACACTTCACAGTAAAATTAGCAATATCTATTTTCATTCCATCCCACCAGTAATACTCCCGCAGATCTCTATAAATCTTAGTACTGCCCAGATGAACTGAAAACGGAGAACTATGAGCTTCACATAACAACTCTCTCTTCAACTGTGAATCACAAGGCACACACAATATCTTCCCAAATCTCAAAACACAATCATTATCAATGTTTAATTCAGGCAACTTACCTTTATGAACCAGCTCTACCTTTTCCAGCAACTCACTGTCTTGCTTCTGTGCTTGCTTGATTCTATCTGATAGAGAAGATCTCACTGATACCTGAAACAAAACAGAAGGACTTCCTGCACCAACAACTTCTATGCCAAAGTTCATCAAATCCTTAACCAAAGGATCACGTTCCAACGCAACATTGTTAATGAAGCATTACTTTTTCGACTCAAAGCATCAGCCACTTTATTTACTTTTCCCGGATGGTAATGAATTGTACAATCATAATCCTTGATTAATTCCAGCCATCTCCTTTGTCTCATGTTTAACTCTTTCTGAGTGAATATATACTTTAAACTTTTGTGATCGGTATATATTTCACACTTTACTCCATACAAATGATGCCTCCAAATTTTTAAAGCAAAAACAACAGCAGCTAATTCCAAATCATGTGTATGGTAATTTACCTCATGAGTTTTCAACTGTCGTGAAGCATAAGCAATTACCTGATCATTCTGCATTAGGACGCAACCAAGTCCTTTCAATGAAGCATCACTTTATATAACAAACTCACCATTCCTGGAAGGTAGTGCCAAATCTGGATCATTCACCAATATTCTTTTCAATTCATGAAAACAATCATCACATTCTTTTGTCCAGATAAACTTAACACCCTTCCGAGTTAGCTTAGTCATTGGACTAGATAACCGTGAAAAATTTCTAACAAACCTTCAGTAATAGCCCGCCAAACCAAGGAATCTACGAATCTCGGTTACATTTGTGGGTCTTGGCCATTCTTCCACAACTTTTGTTTTTGCAGGATCAACAGTTATTCCATCTTTAGAGACAATGTGACCAAGGAAAGAAATTTGTTGCAACCAAAACTCACACTTGCTGAATTTCCCATACAGTTCCTTTTCTTTTAAGGTTTTCAAGATAACCCTTAAATGTTTTTCATGCTCCTCTTTACTTTTAGAAAAAACCAAAATATCATCAATGAAAACCACCACAAACTTATCCAAGACCTCATGGAAAATTCTATTCATTAAGTCCATGAATACAGCAGGTGCATTGGATAGCCCAGAAGGCATTACTAAAAATTCATAATGGCCATATCTCGTACGGAACGCGGTCTTCGGAATATCTGCCTCCTTTACCTTCAGCTGATGGTACCCCGATCTCAGGTCAATCTTTGAAAAAAACTGAGCTCCCTGGAGCTGATCAAACAAATCATCGATATGAGGCAAAGAATATTTGTTCCTAACAATGATATTATTCAAGGCTCTATAATCAATGCAAAGTCTCATAGAACCATCTTTTTTTTAACAAATAAAACAGGAGCACCCCATGGTGATGTGCTAGGTCTAATGAAACCTTTCTCTAATAAATCTTGCAATTGTTCCTTCAACTCTAAAAGTTCAATTTGTGCCATTCGATAAGGGGGTTTTGAAATTGGATTAGCATCAGGAACTAAGTCAACAGTAAACTCAACTTCCCGATCTGGTATTATTCCAGGCAACACTTCAGGAAAAACATCAGGATACTCATTTACCACTAGCACATCTTTAATCTGAACAGTTCCTTTATTTTCAACGATGCGTGCAAGGTAACATTCATTTCCATCTTTTACAAGTTTCTCGGCCTCTTGATATGTTATCAAAAGTAAGGGTTCATTCTTGTAAACAAACTGAAAGTATTTCTGAAAAGAAACTTCTTTAGCTCTACATTCAATCTTAGCATGGTAAATAGAGATCCAATCCATACCCAGGATAACATCAAACTCTACTAGAGGTTGAACAATAAGGTTTGCAAGTAGGTTCTTTCCACAGATAAGGATAGGAAGATTCTTATAAATTCTTTTTGCCTCAACATTCCCCCCAGGTGTTTTTACCAAAAGTTCAGGAGTCATTTCTTGAGATGGTATTCCCATTTTACTAGAAAAGGTTTCAGAGATGAAAGAATGTGTAGACCCCAAATCAAACAACACACTGGCATAATCTGAAAAAACAAACAAAGTACCTGATACCACTTAATTTGATGGCCCGACATCTGCTGAAGTAGTTGCAAAGGATTTCACTACCCCTTTCTGCTTGTAGTCTAACTGCTTCCCATCACTCAAGATCTTTGTCAGACACTCGTTCGCATAGTGACCCATATCATTGCACTTATAACATTTCACTAACTGTACATCAAATTTGTTCTTACCTTCACCCTGATCCTTTTCAATGCAATCACGAGCCTTATGTCCCATCTTACCACATCGGTAGCACTTCCCAGAATTCAGAATACATTTCCCAGCATGCCTTTTTCCACATTTATCACAAACTAGAAACTTAGTTCTCTTACCATCAGATTTTTTGAAGAATTCTTACCTTTCTCCTGCCACCTCGGTCACTTCTTCTGCTGGTTGTTATAGAAAACTTGGTCATCGACAAACTCCATTTCCACCTTCTCAGAACATCGAACAAGATTTTCACAACTTTTAAACTCACGAGAAGCTAATGCCCTTCGATACTTTGGCTTTAATCCTGAGTAAAAACGATTGATTTTACTATCAAGGTCCCGGATAAAATTTGGAGCATACCTTGCCAATCGAGTGAACCTTTCTTCATAGGCAGCCACTGAGTCTTCCTCTTGCCTCAATTCCAAGAATTGCTTTTCCATCCTAAGTCGAACAGCCTTAGGAAAATACTTCTCAAGAAACATACCTTTGAATTCATCCCAGTCAAGAGCATCAATCTCATCGGCGTCCCTGATATTTTTAACCATAGCCCACCATTGATCTGCTTCACCCTCCAAACGGTAAATAGCAAGACTAACCTTTTGATTGTCTGAACACCCCATGACATCAAAAATCTTCTCCAGTGCTTTAATCCACCCTTCAGCTAGCACAGGGTCAGATGATCCTCTGAATGATGGTGGGTGTTGCCTCATGAAATGTTCCACCACTGACATGTTCCTCTGCGGTTGATCTGGCTGATCTCGTGCATGGATACCACCGCCATTTATCGCTTGAGTCAACTGCACCATTACTGCAACAAACTGTTCAGTTCCAATTCCGACCATTTCTGGATGCTGATTCGGAAGGTTATTTCCTTCTGTATGCCTTCCTAGCACTGCTTCCCTGTTTCCTCTGCGGAAAACCATTCTGAACAAACATGTCTTAGATGAAGCAACATGTTAATATTTAAATGCTATATCATTTTGAAAAAAAAATATTTTTGGATAATCATTTAATAGAATTCTAACTCCTAAAGTTATCTAAACCGACCTTTGATACCAACTATAAGGCCCCAGCCTTAAACCTTACTTAATCTTGAGTTATTACAAGATTACACATTGAGGATCTTTTTGGGTTTAGAGTTTTAGAGAATTAGATCATAAAACTTGCATTACATTCCACATATAAACAAAGTGGTTACAGAAAGATAGTATTCTTCATTCCCATCAATGGACACACATTTAAAATAAAGCATGGATTATTTCTTGACACATCCTTGACTCTATCATCTTATCATGTACCTTTCCCTTGACCTGTGAAAAACATTTCAAAAACTTGGGATGAGCATAAAAACTCAGTATGGGTTATAAAAAAACATGGAAAGGAAACATGAGTTCATATATACATAAGAATGAAATCATACTTTACCCATAAAACATAGGCACTTTAACATACCTCATAAAATCATGAATAAATCATAGAAATCATAAGACATAAAGGTAACTTGAGGTATTCATAACATTCTTACGTAGGGAGTAACCCTCTTGGTTACGTTTGGAATACCCATCACAGTATATTCCCTAAAATCTCTTCGGGGAAACCTTAACGTTTCACTCCTTCGCGTTACCCAATGCATTGGAGAGCTATATCGGGCTCACCCGCCCTTAGTTTATCACGGAACCACCCGTTTTCATAATAATTCCCAAGAACCTCAACATAATCATATCACATAAAACATGCATAAAGGAAACATAACATTCCCACCTTTCAATCACAAGATATCAATACATCACATTGATATAAAAACATTATGAAAACCATTTTCGATACCAAAATAAAAGAAAAGTAAAACATGGTATTTATTTTTCTTTTAAAAAGAAGGTATGGCTTGTAGAGGAAGGCGAAACTCAAATAACGGTCACGACGGCGGAGAAGTCGTTGTCGCCGCATACGTACGACAAAAACATTCCCTTTTGTCGTTTAGTAAACGCTTCGTATAAAAAGATTCCTTTTGAATAAACGTAAAAGTAAAAGGGTTTTATACAGCGTATAAAAGAAAGTTGTGTATAAAATAAAATATGCCTCAATGACAGGAGATTGAGACGAAGTCCCATACCTCGTATCCGACTTGACCCGACCGTTCCTTAATCTCCTGAATAATAAACTTGAGTTAATATCTACTTGCTTATAAATCTTTTTCAAGTTCATTATTCCATTTATACCATGTTATGAACATCATGTAATCAGTTAAGTTAATAATGTTCATTTTGTCGGTATTTGGTTCTTAAGTCAAAAATAGACTTCTTACACTTACATGTTGTTAATTTGGTCATAGGTTCGTTATATCCAAAATGATATTAATGATTTGGATAACATATATATCATATATATTCATCATATACAGGTATTTATAATATTACATCACATTTAGAGGTAAGAAATAAAATGCACCGTTCATGGAGACGGTAAGCCGTACGTACGCATGAACGCTACTTCCATTTCTATTTCATATTTTCTGGAATAGAATCATAATTATATAAGAGTATATTATAATTCAGTATAATAACATATATAATATCATTAACTTTATCCTTTACACATCCCACATATGGTATTAACGAATCAAATCACTTTCAGGGGGCGGTAGTCCGCACTTCCTAAAATGAAGATATCGTGTTTACCCATAATGGAAACCATAAAGGTATGCACAAAATGAAAAAAACAGAAGCTTAAGGAAAACATAAATATATTATATATCATATATAAAAATAGTGACATCATAATGGCCACCTTTGAAGGTGTTAAATGAGTATTGAACAATCATCGTTTCGGGAGGCAGAATTTCGCCATCCACGGAAACCGTATGTTCTTTAACCATTTGATGTAGTTGTGTTAAAGTGTAGCTCAAATAAATCTTATAACAACATCCTATTATATTGAATATACTGGTTTTGTTACAAAATAAGTAAATAAAAAGAGTTTTGGGTGTTGGAGAAGCAAAATAAAACAAATGAACATGAGAGAATGAATTACCTTTAAAAGTGTAACTCCTTTTGATTTGAGCCTAAAGGATTCCTTTAAAAGGATTCTGCCCAAAGGGAATCCTCTAGGATGAGGATAGGTATGTGGAGAGAGTAAATGGGCAGGGGTTGGCCGAGACAAATGCTTGAGGAGTGTGTGAAATGAGGTAGAGGTGGGAGCCTTTTATAAGAGGAGAGGAGGGGCACTTTTGGAAAGTAAAGAAATATTACTTTATTTGAAAATGTGTTTCGGTTTTAAAAGTTCCCACATTGATATAATTCGTGGATAAGGTGATAAGGGTTCTAAATACACTCATCTAATTGGTTTTGGCCATGTGTAGTTCATAGATTTTACATTGTCTTTCCATTTTATTTAAATCATCAAATAATGATGTCATCGCTGCATCATTATTATGTCATAAATAATTTAATTTATTTAATGTCTAAAAATCATAAAAAAAATACTATGATTTAGGAAATCTTTTTAGATTTCCAATGACTATTTATAATCAAATATCTGATCTTTATAACCCCATGTAAAAATTGTTTTCGTAAAACATATTATGTTTGTGTCATTTTTACTTTTACATTAAATAAAAAGTTATTTATGTCATTTCCCAACCAAAATGTCTCCATGGGGTCCCCAAGTTGACCCATGTCTTGTCTTGGTCTGCCATGACACAACCAATAAGTTTGGGACATGTGTCTATGTCATTTCATATTATTAAAGCATTATTTATACCTTAAACTACACTAATTACCACTAATCG
This sequence comes from Viscum album, assembly GCA_963277665.1. Taxonomy (NCBI): domain Eukaryota; kingdom Viridiplantae; phylum Streptophyta; class Magnoliopsida; order Santalales; family Viscaceae; genus Viscum; species Viscum album. The sequence continues at coordinate 185,034 of CAUJRU010000375.1, read as the reverse complement.
CGATTAAAACTTAATAAGTTACTATTCACCAAAAAATTATTTTAATCTCATTGAACCACATTTTACTTCTTAATGACAACCATGTATGTTGGATTTTCAAAATTCAATACACATTAGTGGTAAACTTTCTTTTAACTGAAAAATCAGTTTGCTTGATTACCACTTAGTGGTTTCACTATTCATCAAAAATTGAAGTTTTTCAGAAAATTACCAAAAATTCACCCTAAGCTATATTTGATATTCCGAATTCAAAAATGAACTCTATTTTACAAAATTCAAATCATATAAGTCACATTAATTAATTTAATAATTAATTCCCACTGCCAGAGCAAATAGCGTGTTTTTACAAAACATTAAGTATCAAAAGATTGACACCAGTTTAAGTCTAATTTCAAAGTGAAATTGATTCCAATGACCACCATTGGATAAAATGGTAAAAATATATTCTAATTTCACTTCAAAACCAATTCAAAAAATAATCTAATCATATAAATAAATTAGATTAAAAAGCAGTTTTGATGTAAAATGCAGTATTTTTCACTATTCATTAAAAAATGAACATTGTCAGAAAAATACAAAAAATTCACACAAGGTAAATTTTGATGTCCCAATCATAAATAATAAGTTTATTTTGACAACCATAGTTTATAAAATTGTCAAAATATAGATTCAAAAATGGTTTTCCATCAAAAGGCAGCAAAATAATCTTTTAAGAATATTAGTGTATTCCATGCATAAGATTGTATTTATTTTCATTTTAAGCCTCTATAACACTATCTTAATCATTAATATACATAGATAAAAATATCTATTATTAATTAATTACTTGGGATGTTACAGAAGAGGAGGTGTAGGATCTAACTGAAATGGACCTCTTATAACCCTTGTCTAACTTAAAGCACGAAAGGGGTAGGTTCTAAAAATATGGACATACCACTATAAAAACAAGATGATATGTCAGTTATGGAATGACCTTGGGTATCACACTGTGACACTCATTCACCCATACTGGTCAAAACATGACATATATGGGTCATATAGTGACTATCCCATGTTGAGGGCATGTCCTTCATAAAAACACCATTGTAATGCAGACCATATGTTTCATGATGTGATGTGTCTCACATAGGGATGTCCCAGTACCCTCAAGGAACAAACTATCTCACTTACACTGTATAGACCATTCATGATTCCATTTTCTACACTTTGTACAATAGGTTTTAACAATGTGACTAAAGAGTCATGACATTATTAGTCTTTCTCCATGAAAAATAAAAAAGAAAATCACAAGGGTCTTTCTCCCATTTATCAAGGACCATATAAATCATGATTAAGGAATCCCAACATAATGCATAAGTTTAATACTCATGGCTTGACACCTCTATAGTTCCATGGAACATTTCATATGGCTAATTACATTTTCCAAAATCTTAAAAAAATCCATCCATGAATTATTTTGTCACATCATGACCAACTCATGCTCAATGCTCATTATGGTATGACCTTTACCCAACATGACATGAAATGAAACCTAAAAAAATAACTAGTGGGGGAAACCTTGATCACACTCTAATATTCACATGAAAACCCAAACACTTTTCGAGCCTATATTCATATCCAGAAAGATCTTCGTATCATAATACAACTCTTGAAATCCAATCTCTCAAAACATCCTATTATTTGGGACCATAACCAAAATTCCCTCTGAATTTCACAACCCGTAAAGACATAGGTCTTTACGTACACTCCATGATAATACTTATAATCCCTAATAAGTCTCATTGATCCTCCAAAAATCACTCCAAACCCACCATGAACATCAATTTATATCTCTCTCAGTATATTATACCCCAAAATGAAAAATGATCTTCTGTTTCACATCTCCAAACATCAAGGAACAAAATTCATCATGTTTTGAGAAACCTATTCAAAATTATCAGTAACTCTGACACAATTATATACCCAAATCATCTATTCTAAGATTCCATGATTTCATCAACAAAATAATCTCCAATATTATCATTCATTTACCATATATCTTAGCTTGTGAAGGCTAATACCAAACCATGGGTCTCTTTACCAAATGATTTTCCTAATGAAATAAATTCATAGTAGTTAATCAATACGCACAGTGAATGTTCCACCTCATCATACCCAATATCATTAAAATACACTGATCTGTCCTCCTATCCCAAAAATGTTGATCCACAATCACTAATTAACAATTTTACCCCCAATCATAGATATTGAATCCCCAAAGGTATCATGAGATCACTCAAAAAACCAAACCAAAGTAAAAACACATCCTTTGGAGTGATTTTATTATTATATCCTTGACTAATCACAATAACCACCATGCTACCTCCCTATGTATTGGTACACCTTCGATCTAACTCACCCTCATATTTTAAATCACGCTTTCACTGTGAATCATTTAATAGTAAATTGAACTATTTACTACATCAAAATATAAAATATTGAATTATATAAGGAACTAGAATAAATATGATCTACTTGTACATTTACATCCCAGTTCCATCTCATCTCTACCACAACTTTTCTCATATGATCCATGGCCCTACTTACATGAGGGTCGCACTTCCACGACTAATAAGATTATTCTCATAATAAGAGTATCCTTATCATAAATTTTTTTAAAACATAATAAATCTACATGGATCAAACTCTATCAATTATCACATGTAATTATAGGACATAGACATCATGATCATACCAGATCATCAATGTCAAACATCAATTTATACCCATTCTTATCTCACTAGAAACACCACCATCGACATCATTGAATTTATTTATGCACCAGGGGTCACAAACTACATTATCCAATTGAGAACATACCTCTATATGGAAGGTTCAAATATTATACACATTTTACTCTACCCAAGCCATACTTACCTATCATATCAACCCCAGTTAATGAAGAATCTCATATCAAACATACTAAAATAACTTGATTCTCCCCCAATGTATTCTCTAATCATAGATAGACAAACTCAATACTTTCTAAAATCCTGGGATATTATACCTCTAGTAATATCTTCAAATAAATTATTACTCAACTCAAAACTTACTACTCACCAATATATAAACCAAAGCAGAATCACACATAGCCAGTGGTCACTTACTTCCATGCAACAAAGATTTACTCAAAAATCCATTCCAACCCTCACCCTTTTCTCCCAAGGTAGATTGATCCTCTAATGAACCTTAATATATGTTCTTACCCCTTATCCAACATATTATGACATGATCCCAATAGTTATACACTCTTTTAAAACCCAATCATACAACCTAATTCATTCTCCCCTGAGTAACACATCATTAAACTCGGTATTATGTGCCTAATATGTTGATGATGATTCGTAATGTTTCAATATCATCTAGGTCAAAGCATATTGACAGATTAATTTTTATAGTATTAACATACAATTCATGACAAGGCATATTTCATGATCACCTACCACATGTTTGTTGTTCCCAAATCCAAAACGTGTCAACACAATCTCAATCTATCCTTAATATAACTATCTAGAACCATAATATGTGATATATGAGGAATATACATGACTATATAATATACTGTATTCCACATCATGTGAATTGATTTTAGTTTTATGTCTTTCACCCATGCCTCTAATCTCTATGGTAACTCATATGTCTGGTCTAACCTGTTTTGTAGGTTATCCTCATATATCATAACACTTCTTGTAATATTTGGAAAACATTCTCATACTTAATAATAGAACATAAATAACCAATATTGTGACCGCAATATTTTCTTATGCCTCTTCTAAATTTTTATGTTTCTTTTGAACCTTTTTTAAGTGATTAAAAGTGGCATAGAGGATTTCGGGGGTTAGAAATGAGTTGATTAATGGTAGGTGGATGTGATGTAACATGAAACATTATATCAGTCACACCAGCTTTCCAATGGGATGTCAATAGCTAGACGGTGAGACTCTCGAGCATAACTAGATCATCCCATCGACCACCAACTATCCAACGGTAGAAACTAGCTAGATAATGGTGTCCACCAGAGCCATATACGACGGTTTTAAAGAAATTTTTCTTAAAAATCGGCCCTAATAACTACTTATCATTATCTATTTCTTAGTTATACATCCATCCCCTAGGGATCCTTCTCACTCTCTTATACAACTCCCTTTTTCTATGTTTGAATAAATGATCGATCATATTTTCTTAATTTGTTGAGTTCTTTATTAATCATGTTTGATTCATATCTTTTATCCTTGGAAAACCCCAGTTAAATTTTTGATTCCTTGATCAAATATAAAATTTTTTGTATGATATAACAAGGGATTCATATATCATTGATAGAATCGGCTTCTATAGGCAAGTAATTAGAGTTTTCACATCAATCAGATAAATAATATTTTTTTGGAAGTGGATCTTCTCGTGTATGTTTGACCTTGAACTACCTTTAAGGGGTGGTTTATTCTCATACATGATATTGTTATTCTAAATCATTATGATTTGGTAATGGATATTGGATTCATTGGTTCTTTTAGACTTAGACGATGACCCATTCTATCAATCATCATTGCAATTTTAGTATAAATCCCTTTACTTTAGCGCATGTTTTATATAGTTTCTTGGCATGATTTTTCTATATATGTTATTTTCATACACCTTTTTTTCTTATGAAATTTTGTGAAGGGAGATTTTTGGCATCCTAATGAGTCTTATACTCACACCCTAGTCATGAATTTTGGTGAGCTAATAGATTTCATGAATAGGGATCTGGAGAAGGGTAGGTCACTATAGTGGATAGTGGAGAAAATTAGAAGAAAAATAATGCATGTTACTAGTAGAATTTAAGATGGATGTATTATTCTTCTATTTTATAATGGATTCACCTAATATTTTGGATCCTTTTTCTTAAATGGTTTAATTATCTAACATGTTGTATTGATACTTCATAGGTTGTTTTTATTTGTATATTCTACTAATATTATGGTAATTTATTTATTTATTATTTTTTGATTATTGGATATCACTTCATTATTAATTTGATGCTGACTTTGTGTTGAGGGAATCATCTCCATAATATTCTCTATAGTCCCTCACTGTGAGTAAGAAACCTTATACATATTAGGAGGTGCACATGAGGTCATGTGTCCTTCCTACTCAGATACATTTGTTTAGGTCGGGGTTTTACAAAATTCTACAAGGGGGAGGATCTCAAAAAAAAATTCTTCCCTTTAGAATGATTTGGTATAGGGTAGACAGGATATAGGAAATTTGGGACTAAGATAAGGGAACTATTTAAATTCCAAGAAAAAAATTATATACAGAACCTATATGTTTCCATGAAGTGGGAATTTGTGATATTTATGTTTGATGTTTGTTTAAATTCTCATTTGGGAAATCACATGATTTTTAACAGTAATGTGTGGGATTTGGTATGTTTTCAAGAATCAAGTGAGGCATGTAGGATAACATGAAATATATAGGTTACTTTTATTAGATAGTGAACAAATAATTAAATTCTAATTGAAATTATGATATGTTATTTTAGTACATTATTTATTTCATTCTTTTATTTGTGCCTCAATATTCAATGCTCGAGTGCATATATTTTTTTATGACTAATCTATATGTAATAATGGCGAGACTTGGGTTTTGGAAAATTTTTATGGGGTTATGCATTGATATTATGCATAGCCTCATAGGTTGAACCATTTTGTTATCCCTTTTGTATTATTGTGTTCTATAAATGGTATTATTGTTCAAATATATTGGATTTAACTTTTTTTACTCTATAATTTAAGGAATTATTATCTCATAAAAGTCTTATATAACCATTCAAACCACCAAATTTGAAATAGGATATAACTATTTCCGTTCCCCAAGTTGTTCAATCAATTAAATTTTTCTGACTGGTACTATTTAGACTAGATCTTGTTCAAGGTGGAGGATCCCATAGGGGTAGGCTAATTATGGTCAATTGCGCTCACTAATTCCAACTCCAAAAACCCCAACCTACCAAGGCCTTGAATATGACTAGGTTTCAAAAGATTGGATACATGTTATCAAGAGTATTTTCAACTTGGAAGAGACCCCACTAGATTAGAATCTTCAGCTTGTAAAATTTATTCTTTAAGGTGTAGCTATAAGATGGTGGGATGTCATACTACTAGAGGGTTGACAGAAAGGGTTCACATGGGGGAATATAAAGGATATATTGTCTGAGGATTTCTTTATCAATGTACTGAATCTATTCAATGCACAAGAGTTCATAGAGCTCCAGTAGGGGATGATGACAGTTTATTCTTATTAATCATTCTTTATTTAGGTAATTAGATCCCCCCTTCTAGAAGGGAACAAGGAATAGATGGATAGAATGCTTGAAAAATTAATTTTTTCCATAGTAGAAGAAATATGTTAGTAACTTTTATATGAAAACCCATGATGTAGTGATCTATAAGGAACTGAAGATCAAGAAGGGTTTAAGGAATAAATAGATTCAGTTCTTCTTCTATCTGTTAGTGTATTGTAATTTACATTATACAATGTAGTTATAGTTTTTAATTCTATAAATAAGAAGATGAAGTTTTTATATATACACCATGTTTGAATTTTTTTAATCAGAACAAATTGTATTTTCTTTGTCTCCCTCTATGAATGATGAATTCTCTTGGTGCTACAACTATGGGAAAAAGTAAAAAATTCTAAAATAAAATAACTTTTCCCTAAAAATCATTCATTGGTGTGGCATGATAGTATAACTAAACCTATTATTTAATATGTAATCATGGAATCACAAGACAAGGGAAGACATGAGACCTTATCAATAGGTGTATACCCTACAAGGGTCTGTGAACCAGGTGGCTCATAAGCCTTTTGGACATCATGGAGTTATTTTCTGATGAATGTAGGTTATTGATTAAGATTTGGAACATATTGGAGATGCTTCATTAATAGTGTGAGGTATGGTATTGATTTATTCAATGTAATGTTTTTATTTTATTATACAAGAGAATCCCATTTGTTAATATCCACCCAATAGGTTATTGGGTTGGATTTACTATTTAAATTCTCTTCTAAGATATTATCGATCATCACACCACTTAGAAGGAAAGTAGATCATATTTATAACTATCCGGAATGTATGATTGTGTTTTATATCATTGATCATGTTTGGTTATTATTAATTATTGAGATGATATGTTTTGACATGATCCTTGGAATAGACTAGTTGACCAGCTACAATACACACACAAATTGTTATAGAGGCGAGTAACATTCACTTCATCTATAGGGGAGATGTTTTTTTGAATGGTGAGTTGGATATTAAGGCATGTATAGTAGAACCATACCTTCAATAGATAAAATTATTTCGGTTACATGTGGGTAGTATAATCCTTGTAGTGGATCTGGAGGTGAATCCCACTTCATTCCCTCCAATGGTAAACCTGTATCAATATGTATTTCCAGTGGATTTCTTGGGGTTTCCTCCACACTATTGATTTGAGTTTCAGATTTATCTCATGTTTTTTGAATGACTAATATTTATTATAACTAAATAAATTGAACAAGATGAGTTGAATGAGATCAAGGTGCATCTTGATGATCTTGGGGATGAAGGATTAATCAGGATGAGAACATCCACATAGAATACTCCAGTATTGTTCACTAAAAAGATGGACGGTATTATTCAAGTGACACCTTGAGGTTTTATGAAAAAAATCAAATAAATTCAGTATCTTCAATAGATTTTTTTGCAAGTGATACCATGTTTAAACTAAATGTTATATACTATTATTTGATGTAATCACCTATCCATTTGATTAGTGGGTATGAATATGACTAACTAAATTATGAAATATGTATGGTTACATATGCATAAATGAACTATTAGGGTATCAATTAATTATAAATAAAAATAAAATAATTGAAAGTAAAATAGATATTTTTTTTCTGAAAAATTGTTTTTAAGCGCACAATTTATTTTTTTATCTTAATTATTTAAATTATTCACTATTTATAACACCCTGAAATTCTACAGTAAGAACATTTTATACAATAGCATGTATGAAATGCAATACCATACACATAAGGGAATATAATTTCTTGAGAATTTATAATATATTTACTATGTTAAATAAATTCAATCTGTGATATATCTTGAAATGCATGTAATACCGAGTTAGCTTGCATCGCATGCTATAATGACTTTCTTTAATGACTTGCATTATATACAAGACTAGATTTTACCGAACAACAATATATTAATATAACATAATTATTTAATATAACAAGATATAACCTACCCATTAAATTATCGGTTATGAATAGTATTAACTAATTTATGAAAATAGATGATTTACACAAATAAAATATAAATTTATAGGTTACTAATTAATTATAAATGAACGTAAAAAACCAATAAAATGTAAAGGAAATATTATTAATGCTTAAAAATGTTTTTATACTAATAAATTAAATTAATTAATATTAGTGAGTGATATTAATGTAAAATATATATTAAATATTAAATCAAATACTTTCTATATTGATCAAAAATATGTGAAATACATAAGATAATAAGAAACCAAATTTTATGCATAAAAACCTATATTTTTCAAAAGGAAGTTTTGTCACCTTTTAATGGAGAAAATATTTCAAATTTATTTTTTTAAAACTTTTATAAATTAAATATGAAAAAATAAAATTCACTTTTTAATGTGACACATAAAAATTTGGTTAGGGTGATTTGTCTTATTTTTCTAAGAATTTTTATTTGCTAATGAAGAGTGAAAAATACAGATTTTAATTCAAAAATAATTTTTCCTATAATTTATTTATAAAGATAAATTATATTTATTATTAGTTTTAAAGTTTAAGTAAATAATTTTAATTTCAATTAATCATATTTACTTAATTTAAATCAATTTCACTTCAAAATTTGATATAAAAACATGTCGAACTTTTGAAAACATTTACATTAAAAATCCTTTTTGTCGTCCCGTATATCGGATTAAATTTAAATTAATTTATTCCACTTATATTATTGTAATTTTGAAAAATAAATTCAATATTTGGAATAATAATAATTTATAAAGACTAATAATTTCAACATAGTTTTTTACAAAAAATATTTTTGAACGTGATTAAAATTAATTACAGTGATTAAGAGACAAATTAGCTTAACAAGGGACTAAACCTTAAACGTAAGAACCAAAATGACCTAGAAACATTCAAAAACCCATTTTATTTTAATATTTAGTCTATAAAGTCCCTTTTATCTAATTTTTACCATTAGTAGAGCCACTTGAAATGGTAAAAACATGGGTGGAATCCCCTTTTCAAAAATTTACAAGAATATCACTCCTCCACTCTAAAAAGGAACTCATCCCTCTCATTTATTATGAACTCTAAATACCTTTAGATCACCCAAAATATTCTCAAATAATCTCCCAAAATCCCTCCCCTATTCCTATAATCCTCTATATGAGCATAAATCCAGGTAAGTCTTTTTGTGTATACCAAAATGAGTTACTTGAAAATGAGGCAACATTCCTCAACGGTCAAATTCATTTTATTTCTCCTTAAAACTATTACACTCTTATTATTATGTAATTATATAAAAAACTAATTATAATAAATATAATGTGATTATTTTATTCTAAGGTTTATACCTTCACTTATACACACATCCATCTAATGGTTAATGAACTTATTGTTCTTGTGTATGGAGAACTACTGCCTCGCGAAACAATGATTATTCGTTCTTCCTTTGACTCCTCTCATGGTATGAAAAATATTTATATATAATATTTTGGATATTTATAAATTATTTTTTCTTTTATAATTTTTATATAACACATACTTTTATTCTTTCCATTTTATTGGAATATGATAACATCATTTGTGGAAATGTGGATTATCGCCTCCTCAAAGTGATGCGATTCGATCACACTATACGTGGAATATATAAAAGACATTTTAAATAAAACTATGTTACGTATATGACTTGAATAATATAATTTAATTATAATATAAATATATATATATATATTATTTACTTTAAATTCTTTTAAAATATGATAATTAAACTGAAGTATTGTTCATATGTTCGTACAGCCTACCATCTCTATGAATGGCGCATTTCATTTCCTATCTAAAAATATTAAGGACTGTTATAAATACATATATACTGAATATATATAACATTTAAATAATTTTTTACATTATTTATATGATTAAACTATTATCTAAGTAATAGGGACAAAAATAAAAAGTTAAAACGTACCAAACGAACTAGGAAACTCTCAGCCGAAATAGTAAAAATAATGAAAGATTATTATGGGTGATAGTATATTCTATGAAGATAAAATATAATATTATATATATTATTATGTTTTTGGAAAAATGTATTAAATTTTTTAAAACTATTATACACGAAGTTAAATGACGTTCACCCTAAAGGAAACACAATGTATGGGATTCTTGTCTCACATTTACTTTCAGGAGGAAAACATCATAATCAACTCTTTATTATTTTGTGTTGTGTATCTAATATCCATTTTGATATATTATATAAATAATTATTTTATATTCATAGTATATGGAGTTTCAATCTGAATTATTTCATCCAAGGGTATTTGAACTTAAAATTACAAAGGGGAAAATAAATTTCCTAACCCAATTCATTTTTCATCTGGTTATATTAATTACTTGTTATAATTAATATTATAAGATTACGTGTGTAATAAATTTTGACTATATATTATTTTATTTCAAATTATCATATGTGGATTTATATTATATACATAAAATAAATTCATTCATAAATTCTTACATCATTGTTATTATCGCTTCAAGGGTTTACTTCATAATCTCATTTTGTTCAGGATTCCTTACACTTCAATTTTAATTAGAGGAAATTATTGGAAAATATTATATTAAATCCTTTAATTTTCTTCTCATATAGTTATTGATGAAATTTTATGAGAAATATTACCATTACTAATATTTTTTAATCACAATTTTTTTGGAAATGTTTCTAAGAAAACTTGACTTCTTTTCCTTCTGTATCCAGATAACATGTTTTTTCTACAAAACATATCTTATATAAAGGTTTTCAAAAAAGTTTTTATCCTTTCAAAAAGGATTTATTAAAGATATTTTTACCCTTTTTATTTTAAAATTTTTGTCAAATGAATCTTCTTATCATTTTCTGAATAAGAAACTTTTCAAACCTTTTCACCTTTTAAAAAGAATGTACTTCTTACCTTGTACGAAAAGTATGGATTTACCCACTATCATTTAATTGAAGCCTCCTATCCAAGTTTAAAAGGATAACTTTTATAGAAAAGGTTTTCAGAATTGTTTTTCAAATTAAATATTTTTTTAAATGAAAACTATACTTTACTCAGTAATGTTTTTAAAAGTCCATTTTATAGTATATCAATTCCTAAATGACAACAACCCTTTATTTTACTCCACTTGGAATATATTTTATTGATTCCATAAATACTCTTTCTTAGTATGGTTTATGAGTCATTTGAGTAAGGATATTACTGACAATCACTACCTTGATTTATTTTTTATTCCCCTTGAAATATTCCATTTCCTATGATAATTTAATATTGAATTGCCCCAAAATATTCATATCATTTATCATGGATATGATTATACTATAAACTGTATACCATTTTTACATATGTTGATTACTATGAAAGTTATATTATATTTGTGGAAATATTGATAAATTGATATCCTATATTCAATACGAATATTTGATAAGGAACATTATTCATAAATTAAAAATATTATTTTATATGTGAGTAATTATTTGGAATTGTATGAAACAAGTGGGGCACTGTTATAGATATCCCCTCGATGAATTGGTAGTTTCATGATATTAAATTGGTTGGATAGCCTAAGCTAATGGGGATTTCACCAAGTATTATTTAAACCTTATTGCGAAAGGTCTTGATGCTAAATGTACCTTATACCCTAGAATAATGACGTCTAATAATAATGCATTTTCTCTTATAAAAATTCATTTATTATTATCAACAATATTTTTTCTTTGAAATTATCTATGGATTCATTTCATTATCATTTCGTTGATTAAATGTCTTCTGTTTTAGTTATTTTCCTTTCTATATTAATTATTCCTTATCCAGTTATTTAAATGGAATGTGTTTTCAATTATTTTCATTTCCATATTTATTATGGACTTCCTTATCACTTTATTTATTAAATAGAATATGTATTCAGTTATTACCTTTCCATATTGACTATTCTCATTGATTCATTATTTCTTCCTCTATACATGACATGTACTGAGCATTCAAGATCACACTTATTTTGTTCAATTTCCCCATGAACCTAAAAAGTATACTAAGAAAATATGTGAGGATACACTAGATGGATTAAATTTTCTATACACTAAGGAAAAACTTAATGTTGTATTTTATTATTTATTTGTAACACACGACTCATGCATGTATCTGGTTTACCAAGACTACTAAAATATTCAGTTCCTTCAGTTTCGATTACTTGAAATCATTTTAATGTAATTGTAGTAGACACAAACTCTGGGATTTTGGGGTAAGGTTTCTACACTATTGGTAAATTATTTTCATCAAAAAAATTATTATATATTCAATTAAATGTTTCAATTTCATTTAATATGTTTTTATGAATGGGATAATAATAAACTAAGTATTTCTCTTAAAAATTTATTTTCCTAAAAAATAGTTCTTTCACTTATTGCACACTTATTTTACAATTAATTTCAGCCAAATTTATAAATTTATTTTGAAAAAATGGATTCTATATTTAGAATTAGGAGTTCCAATTTTGGGAAATATGTCCCTTTTATTTTTTGTCAATATGAATAATATCGTTAGTAAAATTTATCCCCCCGATAAAGATTAAATCATGTTACCCTAGGTTAAACTAAGTGATAAAACCATAAGTTTTCATCATATTTCTTATTAGATGATGGTAATTATACCCTTATCACATTAGCCTTGAAATTTAATTATTTATGGGACACTTTTCTATGAAAATGACCTATATAATATTTATATCAATGAAAGTTACAAAATTTCACTCAATTATTTTTAAATATCTTTTCTATGTCCGCATAGAGAAAAAGTTTATGAGTTAATATAGGTGTATATTTTGAGATAAATGAAATTATTTTAATTATATAAATTTATTTGTAATTTATTGTAATTATATAATGACTTTAAAATATTATGCAACCCTGGTGTAGTGTTTCTCCAATTAATAAAAATATATAATAAATGATTTATAAAATATTAGAAGTAAAATATTTTGAGTGATTTATGTGTTATATGAATTTTCTATATGGATATGACATATTATTTTTATGATAAATAATTATATGTGAATTAAAACATTTTACTTATTTAATTTAATTCGAATTAAACGAATAATGTCAGAATTGACATTATTGATATATTATAAGAATAATATTTTATGAAATTATTTTAAAATCAAAAAAATATTTAATATATACATGGAGGAAAATAATTTTTCAAAAATTGCATTCTATGTCAAGTTTTTGAGCCAATTTATACATTATATATAAAATAATAACCCTCTAAGAGGGAAAAGGAATTATTACGGTAAAGGTTCAAATAGGTTAACTATGGAATTAAACCAAAATATAAGGTTTACAACAACTATTAAACCTATAAAAAATTATTTTTTGATGATATTTCGACCTCATAAAACCTTTTCTTAGAATCACTATAATTTTGAAAGGATTTGGACTACATAATTGCCTTATTATATATTAATCTTTTAAGAAATTCTAGGAGTTATCCTCTCCTTAAATATAAAGGGGCACCCTCCATTCTATTATTCACACGAAATAGTGAATTATATATCCACAAAACTCAACCAAGTTATCTTCTCTACTCCCATATCCAAATTATAGATGTTAGTTTCTTCCTAAAATACCAACCCTGGAGCCCTTGAGTGGTTAACTAAAGGAGTTGTTTCAGAGAATACGTAATCCCTTTAATTGATCACATTCTTTTTAATTATTATTTTACCACATCGAAATAATTTATATTATTAATAATATAACAAATTAAGTATAATAAATATACTTAAATGTTATTATAATTATGAAACCACATATATTTGTCTTATTTCCAAAAAAATGTTAAGTGAGAGTAACACTTGTGAGTATATACGAATCATTGTCTTCACATAGCGATGAAATTCATTTTCAAACACCATATTTCATGGATGGTTATCATGATGGGTTTAATGTATATATATGATATTTATTACATAATTATTCCACTTCAATTATAATATCATATTGAATTTCATTCCTTAAAAACTTTTTGAAAATGATAATGACATGCATGCTTACATATGGACTACCACCTCCAAGAAGTGATGTGATTTTGTTTTTATTTTTTGTATAAATTGGATAGTAATTTTGATAGAAATAATGATTATATATGTTATAATTTACATATATGATATAATAGTTATTTTTAAATGTGATATAGTATTTACCCTTTATTCATTTCATCCATAAAAAAGTGAAAACCTCATCCATGCATACATATGGCCTTCCATCTCCATGAGTGATGTATATCATTTTTCTTTATATAATTTTGTGGATAAACTTAAATATGTATATAATGACCAAATATTATATTTATTTAGTGATTTAAATTATGGATATGATGGTACCATGATCAATGTAAAATGACCATAACTACCAAACCAAAACATTCATGAAAAAGAAAGTAGTTATCACCTAAGAATTTTTATTTTAATAAAGAATTATTAAGGAATGGGTGATAAAAGGCTATAAGTAAATAATATATAGTACGAAATATATTATTATGTTTATATAATTTATTTATACTAAATTATTATCTATTATAAATTTTTGTTAACATATACGAAGGAAGTCAGACTTGAGGTAAGGGATTTTTGTCTCACTTTTTTTTCTAGGGGACACATGTCATATTCACCACTAATTCCATTTATGTGGTGTATATACTACCCATGAATATTTTTTTATGATAATTATTATGGATTTATTTTTATTTAAATATACATCTATGTTTCTCACTTTCATGATTTTTTTTTCCAAAGATTCCAAAGAGGTAAGGGTTGTATGTTATAATCTCATTATTTATCAAGATTTTTCATCATTATGTTTTCGATGATGAAATATTATGATATAACACTCAAAAAATTGATCAATTTTATTCTACTATACTTATTTCTATTGAATACATTCTTTCCCCCATTTTCTTTTCTTTTAGTAATCAAGATACTGGAAGAAGTTTTTTAAGGAAAAATGGATTTATTTCCATTTTGGTAAATATTACTTTATATTCAATATACATGTATTATAAAAAAAGTTCAATGATATTTTTAATATTATAAAATTATTTTTTAAAGTACTTTTACCCATTTTTTAATTTTAAAAAATAGTTTAAAATGAATCTTCTTATTGTATTTCAAACTTGGTACTTTTTGACTTTTTACAAAAGTTTGAAAGAAATGTTTTGTTTTAACTTATAAGACATGAATGAAATTTCCATCCATCATAAACTCTAGATTATTTTAATATTAAATTAAATTTTCAAAGGAAATTCTATTCTATAATAATTCCAAAAAAATATTTTAAATAAGAGTTTTCAAAATGGAAGGGATATTTTCCCCAAGAATGTTTTAATGATATTTTAATTGTATTTTTATTTATCAAAGTGAACAACCATTGATTACACTTATGTTTTACTAGAGATATGACACAATAATAAGTAGAATCTAGTTATAGAAAACATTAAGTATCGTGATGAAAGGAACTTAAAGAAACTGGTGGTCCCCGCTAGACCTACTGATTCCCAACCTCCTCAAGAGATTATGTTGATGGATCAACCAGGCCCTGATGAGATGTATAAGAGTACTCTTATAAGTATCACACCCAATACTTATGTGGTTTGTACTTCTAAACATCCTTATCCTTTGATTTATAATGTTGATTTCTTCTCCGGCTTTGTGGATGCTATTAATAATGCTCAACCCATTTCTCTTACCTCACATGTTTCTCCTAGTTAGAAGGAAAAACAAAAGACTCAGTCTGACTATGGTGAATCCAACCAGGATGCACTTGATCAAGTTTTCCAAATTTATAATTGCTACTGACACTCATGTGATAAAAATTTTAAGAAACCAATTGTCGAACCATATGGCTTCATTGCTCCACACCCCAAAAAGACCCATAAACAAATAGATTACTCTATATTTGAGGGAACTATTGTCACCAAATCCTAAAGGATTAAATTTGAAAAACATACTATCTATACTCATCTATATTTTCATAAGGATCCCTCCTTTTCAAAACATGATGAGGATTAATCCTCCATGGATAAATATGTGTCTTACGATGCCATCAAGATTAGGAATTTCACTTGTGTAATTAAAAAAGGCTATAAGGGGGAATTCTATTCTTGGATTGAGGAAAAAGAGATTGAGTCCTTTATATGGTATCATAACAAAGAGATAACTTTGGATGTTTATCTATGTATCAGAGACCAGATTCTTTATAGGGTATAATTTGAACTTGATAGAAACCCTAATTTTTTTTACACCTTCCTTGGGAATAGTTATTTACAGAGAGAAAATCTTGTTTTTTGCTATGCTGGTCTTCGATCCGTCCATCCCATACTGAATTTCACTTCACGTTGGTTTTTTATCTAGACACAATAGTTTGATTTGTTGTTGTCTAGCTAATTACAGTTCTTCTTTTTCATGTTGATAGATTTTGACATGCACCAATTTTTGGAACATCCTTGAATTTGGGCCTTTTTCTTTGGAATTTCTTATTGTTCGGTGATTTTGTAGAAGTTTATTTTTATCTATATATCAATTATTTCAAAGTGGAAGATGTTTTGTAGACATCCCTTTAGTTTACCCATATGATCATAAGTTGTTTTTTGGTGTTGTGGACAGAGTATCTTAAAGTACTAGGGGATGATCCCACTGACCCCTTTGATTATTCTTATGAGAATCTGATCATTCTTGTTTATGATGGTTATCTAGAATTGTTGGCAGTGGTTTTATTTTGATGTGTTTGGGTTGAAATAAACCTTGTTCTAATGTGTTGGGACCATAAATATGACAAAAATATAGTGAACTGGTGCTTCTATGACTACTCTTGAATGATGTTTCTGTCATGTTTTGTTTGGAACATGTATTGATGAGAACAATTACAGGTTATATGTATTATTTTTAAACCATCATTTAATAGATTCATATTTTGGTCTTGATCTTGGTTTGGAGTTGGGTTAGAGCCTTCATTTTTATCTATTTTCAATTCATGATCTGATTACACAACATTGAAATTTGGTTGTACTACTTTGTAGGTTCATTGGGGTTGGTATGGATGGTTTTTTCCATGGTTCACATACTTATAGGCTTGTTAATGCTATAGTTGATTAAACAATATCATTTGGATGATGTACTATTCACTAATGTGTGTATGGTGGATTGTATGTTTCTCTTCTCTTTCAATTTTCTTATAGTATAAGTTCATTACACCTCATTTATATACTAATATTACTTTTCCTTTAATAAATTTTTTAGGGGATATGGGTTGTGCCACAAACTCATATCATAGATCATTTTGGTAATTTTTTATGATATTATAGAACACATATATATGGAATTCATTATCTGATAATGGTTACATTATAACCATGTATTGTGGTTATGTTATAACTAAGGATTGTGGTTAAATTATAACCATGGATGGTGGTTAGATTATAACTAAGGATTAGTGGGACCACAACTATAAATACTTCTAATTCATTGGGAAATTATTGATATCTCATGAGATAAATGGGACTGGAATGACAAGTGAACCCATATCAGTGAGGGACTCTTTCCACAATTATAGTCTTGTGAGTGAACCATAAATACTACAATGGTTTAGGGAGTTAAACCATTCCACTATCATTCCTTTTAAATGATCCTAGAATGCTATGGAAATGATTTTTCATTCTTATGTGTATTTCATTATTCCATGTTTTATGCCAATGTTATGCTCCCATGGCTCATGTACTTTGATTTCTTTTTGATTCGTGTCTTATGAACATCCAAGATTTATGACATGAATTGATATTATGATCATTGATATGTAGGGTATGGTTTTAAAATTTTATTATCACATTTACATACCCTTATTATCATGTTAAATTTAAGTGAACATTAATAAATCCCTCATTTACCATTTTTGAGAATCTGATATCACCGTTTCTTATGTCTCTGTCTCTAATGCTTTCATCGGGGAGCGCATGTCCGTCTCATTCAGGGACGACGGTTGCGGTTTTGTTTCCCAGCATTCCCACTTTCCAAAGGCAGGTGGAATTCGTCTCTTGTTCAGGGATTTCTGCTCCTTGATCGAAACAGGATGATGGGATGTCGGTTCTTCTTTCCCTAGATTCCTCCTCAGAAATCGTCACTTAGTCTGGTCTCCCTCAAAGACTTAAGACGTTTTTTCATGAAACTCTTCCATGTGCCATATATTCATGGACACCATTTAAATACATTTCTTCTGTCATGTCATTCCAAGGGGTCCGATCAGGGCAGAAACCTTCAGTTAGGAGAGTTGTCGCATTGGGAATCACTAGCGTGTATGGGCACTAAAACACGGGAGCGTCTGGGTTTCTTCCCCTTATTATAGGGCTCCTCGAGGGCGCGGAATCCTAAGGAATACCATGTCAAATGTGAGGAATTATATGGCATGGTCATGTATCTGAGGTTTTCCTCAGCTTCTTGTGTTCAATGCAAGGTATGCCGCAAGTTTAATGTCCAGCGAAGACGGATTAGACTGATCAAAACACTGGCTAGAGTGGATCAGATGGGTGAAACCTCTTGAGGGAACACTGATGTCGGGGCTAACGTGTGTTCAGCTACCCTAATGCAATTAAATGGGATGGGGAATGAAGTGGCATGATCCCACTAGGATGTGGTGGCCCGGGTAAGAATCAGGATGGATGATGGAGTGGTTGAATAAAGTGGGAGGTGAATGGGATTTAACCTTCATGAGGATGACAATGGTTTTGGGCTTGATCCACGAAAAGGCTTCCATTGTATCCCAGTTGAAAGGAGTCAAAGTCCACATAGTTCATCTAATGATGGCTAACCTCCGATTGAGGTTTCCAGTGGCTTACCATTGGATGGGGTCGCAATGGCTTACCACTGGATGGGGTTGCAATGGCCTACTGCTGGATAGGGTGGAAACGACTTACCTATTGATGGGGTCTCAATAGCTTACCGTTGGATGGGGTTGCAACTGCTTACCGCTAGATGGGGTCGCAACCGCTTACCGCTGGATGGGGTCACAATAGCTTACCCCTGGATGGGGTCTCAACAGCTTACCGCAGGATGGGGTCGCAATGTCTTACCATTAGATGGGGTCGAACCGATGTGAAAATGATCGAGAAGACAAGTAGATAATGGGCTTGAACCTCAGGGAGGATTTCTACGTATATTGCCTTGGAAAGGATAAAAGACCTCGTAGTACTGGTGGTGGGAACCGACGTGAAGGGGGTCGGAGAAAATGGATGGTTTTGGGCCTGAACCTCAGGGATGTTTCCTACGTACCTTGTCATGGCAAGGATCAAAGTCTACGTAGTTCAAAGTGGGTGCTTGGTGCACCGACTGGAATTTGGTCGGGACTGCTGGTGGTTGGGCCTAAACCTCATAGAGGCTTCCTATGTACCTTTCCTTGGCAAGGATCAAAGACCATGTAGTCCGAATATGGGATATGGGTCAGTGAACTAAATTGAATAAAGACATGGGGTCCATGTGGATAGTGGGCATGAACCTCAGGGAGGCTTCCTACGTACCTTTCCTTGAAAAAGATCAAAGTCCTCGTAGTTCATAGAAGGGTGTGGGGATTACACTCTAGGCTTCCCAAGTTTTTGGTGAACCGACGTGAATGGTGTCGGAGCGACCAATGGGTTGTGGGCTTGAACGTCATAGAGGCTTCCTATGTACCATGCCTTAGAAAGGATCAAAGACCTCATAGTTCAGGTGGTGTGGTGCTTATAACTCTAGGCTGCCCAAGGTGTTGGTGAACTGACGTGAATGGGTTCGGAGTGACCAATGGGTGGTGGGATTGAACCTCATGGAGGCTTCTTATGTACCTTGCCTTAGCAGGTATCAAAGCCCTCGTAGTTCAGGTGGTGTGGGGCCTATACTCTAGGCATCCCAAGGTGTCGGTGAACCAATGTGAATGGGGTCGGAGCGACCAATGAGTGGTGTGCTTGAACCTCATGGAGTCTTCTTATGTACCCTGCCTTAGAAAGGATCAAATACCTCATAGTTTAAGTGGTGTGGGGATTATACTCTAGGTAGCCCAAGGTGTTGGTGAACTGACGTGAATGGGGTCAGAGTGACCAATGGTTGGTGGGTTTGAACCTCATGGAGGCTTCCTACGTACCTTACCTTAACAAGGATCAAAGAACTCATAGTTCAGGTGGTGCGGCGCATACACTTTAGGCTGCCCAAGGTGTTGGTGAACCAACGTGAATGGGGTCAGAGCAACCCATGTGTAGTGGGCTTGAACTTTGTGGAGTCTTCTTACGTACCTTGCCTTAGTAAGGATCAAAGACCTCATAGTTCAGGTGGTGTGGGTCTTATACTCTAGGCTACCCAAGATGTTGGTCATGGTCAGTGCTCACTCTAAGCCAACGTGAGTAATGCTCGGTGTGAGAAACCAGAGGTAGCAGCGACCTGACAATCACATCGCGAAAGGTGCGTCCGTGAGAGGTGAAGTTGGGGCTTATGCGTGATCGCATCCTAAAGAGGAAACAAAGGCTTATGCATGGTTAACAGCCCGAGGAGGATGGGACTTACTCCAAGATAGAGGCTCAATGTCGACAAAGCCCAGCAGTAGAGGGATTTGGTTTCGAAGAAAGGAGTGGTTTGGTTTCCATTCCCCTATTGGTCCTTGGGACAAAAGAAGAAAGGAGGAGCAGGGATGATGCCTACTACAAGAAAGCTAGGGGCTTACACCAGGGTGGTTGCCCTTTCCTTGGGGACAAACGCAACTCCAATAAAGAGGATATCATCCCCTGTGAGGGAAGATCTAATCCTTATGGGGACCAGTGGGTGTGGAGAATGTCCAAGGCGAGGGAACCCTGCGTGCGAGGCATGGGGCGCGGTCATAGTTTAACGTCATGTATTGAGGATGATGGTGCTGGGAAGTTTAACATCCTGCAGCTCGGATGAGGTGGGTTCAATCCGCACCCCTAGGACTTATATAACCGGTACCCTCTATAGATTGTTGAAGAGAGGGGACAGGCAACGCTGTGGCTAGGGGGTGTTATGGAGCGAACCATTGGGGGTTCACGTTAGTGTGGCTATGCGAAGAATCAATAGCCATTAGCGTTCCTACATAAAGAAGCATGAGGAGAAGCAACGCAACGGGTAGTGTCGTCTAAGGGACTTTGAAGGTACTTTGTGCGAACCTAGGAGGTTACACGGGGAATGAGTATTTGAATAAGGTGCTTTGGGCGTGGGAGGGGCCTGAAAATGATTCTTGTAATAGGGACATCATGGGTGCCCAAGGCGGGAGGCTTGCATGCAAAAGGGGAAGGTGCACAAAAAACGGCGAGACCAGCGCGCAATTGAGTGGTGGGCGCAAAATATTCCGGGCCAGCGTGCAAATGGGAAACAAGAGCAAAAAGGCGGGACTGACGTGAAAATGGGTGTGCGCAAGAAATCAGTGGGGGGCAGTGTGCAAAAGGAATTGCGCACTGAATAACTGATTGCATGCAATTGGAATGAAATGCGCGCGGGCGGAAGGGGCTCGGTGGTATTCGAACAATGATGAAGCCTGATTGGTTGCGTGCAAAGGAAGAAACTGAGGTGACCTAGCAGGAAAAATTTAGTACCTAGGAGCCATCTTTTTCACGCACGAGAAAAGTATTTTGCATAGGGAAGATGGTTCAGATTCTTCGGGATGAAGTGGAATGGGTGGCCTTCAATTTACTGGCACTCGGGATCGCGAGTCCGCTTGAAAAAACATGCGAGTGTAATATTTTAAATGCCCCGGTGTCGACAGCACATCATTTCAACTATGAGGGGCCATCCGTCATAATTTTACATGCCCGCATGAAAAATATCTCATGAAACCTAGAGTTTTTCGCGTGGGAATTTTTTTTCGCGCGCCACTGCATTTTTTTCACATGGACCCTCCGGGCCCCCAGACTAGGTCGCTGGATCCAAATATGAATTCGCTTTGTCGGGCCCCATCCTTCTTCAACTCTTGTGCATTTTTCTATGCCTACAAATGCCCCCCTTGGAATCAGATTGGCTAGGGGCCGCAATGGTTGGATTCCAAGGGAAACTCCGAGATGCTGGACTCCCTGGGGTTGGCGCACGCTCAAAACTAGAGTGGCGTGAAAACCCAACACAGAGCATGCAATCCGCTTTTCACCCATGCATGGAAACCACTCTCTATGCCTATAAAAACTCTTCATGTCCCTCATTCCGTATGGAATTTTCTCGCGCGATAATCCAGAAGCTATCACACGTGAAAAAAAATTCTTCCGCCTGCACGAAAAACACTTTGGTTGCCCGTAATTCACTGAGGTCAGCCATCCTTTTACACGCAAACCCAGCATTTTCCACGCCAAGTTCATATTTTTCGTCCCAACCACTGATTTTTCACGCCATCCACTAGTTTTTCGCGCCAGTTTCAGTTTTTCCATGTCGATATCTTTAAATATTTCCGGAAAGAGATGGCTTCCAATCGAGTTAACGTTGAGAGGAAAGTTGTGCCTACTGCTCGAAGGGATGAGATAGTCGCCAACCTTGAGGTTTATAGTGCCCTTAGGATCGTTTCCATCAACCACACTCTTTTCAACATGTTATCCTCAGTGCAGAAGGAGTATGCACTGTCTTCCAACCAGCCGATATGGGACTTCGGTATCTTGAAGGAGGTACCTGTGCCATGATTTGAGGTCGACACACCGCAATCATGGGTGACCCACGAGAATGACCTACCCCGGTATAATATCACCTACAATGGCCATCCTACTAGAGAAACCAGACATCTGGATGTTTACCTCATGAATACCAAGACCAAAACCATTTCAGGGAGTGACCCTATCACGGAGAATTCTTCGGCCCTTTACACAAGCACCTTCTGTCAGAGTGTTACTGACGAGATTAAAGGCTATCTACAGGATTCGGACCTGCGGTCTAGAGGCAACTTCACATGTGAATGGACCTGGGTGTATTAAGTGCACCAGACAAGAGTCCATTTTGGGGATGAACTGTGGCACATCGGTTTGTTCGAGGCGGTGTGGACGTCGCAGTTTCATTTCTATCACCAACATGAACTTGGGCCAGATATGTTTACTCAATGGTCCCCCGACACCAATACCTTCCATCTTCATCATCAAGAAGTTTGTATCAGCCTATGGGACATCCATTGCATCAGGGTTATCCCTTTGGATAGGGACCAATATGATGAATTCCACCAAACGAGGAACACCTGGGGAGACGGATCACGAACCCCTATGCTGACATGGCACCTATTGCAGGTGTCTAAGGAGAGGCTAGAGGTCAAGGATTTTTTGAAAGACATCGCTTAAAAAAAATGGTTCAGCCTATTTTTTGAAAAATGATATGGATGTCAAGATGTCAGGGTGTGGGAGACGGTGTCCAACCGTGGCATAGAGGAGCAAAAGCAGATCATACTGGTGGATCTTGGAGGCAAGGGACTATCAGTCATGGGGCTTCAGCATAAATGAGAGTCGGGACATGAACATCTGGTACGCCAGATTTTTTACTGCATTCTTGAGTGGGTGTCACTTACCGGTGAGGGACTCAAGGATGGGAGTTCATCCAGCGACCCTGGTGGTGGCTAGTATCATGGCTTCTAATCAAATATTTAATCTGGGAGTCCTTTTGTTGGCTCATCTGTACACCATTTTGGGGTGAATTTCGAGAGGGGGGTCATCGAGGCGGATCTTTGGTCCCTTCCTGATATTTTATGGCTGGGTTGCGGATCATTATGGTAGGTATACCTTTCCGAATTCCATTCGTCCTCCAAGTAATGGCCTGCGACCTTCCTTTCGGAACATCGTCTGGGTTACACCGTTGACGCTCAATGAGGAGGCAATAAGGATCAGGATTGGTAATCATGCCAACTTCACTTTCATCCCATTCCACACACCGACTACCCAGATGATAGATAACGAGAAGGGCTCACTAGAGAAAAGGGAATACTTATAGGGAATTAGGGGTGGGGAGATCGTGGCCTAGATTGATGGGAAGATCTTTTTTGAGCCTTACGTGCCATCCAAGTTCTCCAGGAAGTTTGGATGCCTTCAGTAAATTCCAAATAAGGTGCACACAGATGTTCGAGAGGAAAGGAATCCTGGAGTTCTTCACCAAATGTGGTTGATGTTCACGACCCAAGGCACTGGTGACGTTATCACCTTTCCTCCCACCGGAGTTTATTCTAGCCTCTCAACCGAATATGTCGAGCATTGGGCCATAGCATACACTGAGGGGATTTAGCAGAAGTGAGTTCGCCAACTCAAGGTGGCTAGTGTAGAACCTGTGCAGCGAGAGAGTAGACAGAGTGATGTTGGGAAGGAAAGGTCGAAAGAATATCAAGCAACCAGGCCCGCACAGGCCGGGACATCAGTAGTGGGGACTTCGCGGGGCGCGGCCGGGCCCTCGTCTCCTAAGGGGAGAGGGGATCATGTAGAGGCCAAGGAACTCCCCGGGAAACAGTTAAGATATCATCTTCAACCGTCCAATGACGAAATCTTCTTGGCTCTATGGTCATCCTGGATGACCCTGTGACAGTCAATGGGTACTAAAGTTCTTTGGAAAATGATTGTATGAGACGAAATCCAACTGTCGGAGGTCAGACTCATTCGGATTGTCGACAGGGTGAAATTTCATCGTCAGCATATATATCTGAAGGGAATCTATGTGTATGCACACCAACGGGGTCGACATGAGGAGCCATCCCTCTTAGTGAATGTAATGCTTGAACAGGAGCATGATCCAGAAAAGATGTCAGCAGGGGATGATGATATCGACAATGAGCCGGACGGCGCCGAGATAGAAGAGGAGTAAGAAGGAGAAGGTGAAGGAGGGGTGAAGAAAAAGAGGAGTCTGAAGGTGGAGGGCCTCAGGGGGCATCCCACCAAGGGAGTTTCCAGGATATTGGAAAGATTGTTAGCTCTGATATGGATATAACTGAGCTACTTGTGGTACGTCTCATCCCTTATCTATCCTTTCACCTCATCAAAATATTTTTGGATCCCTCAATTAGATATCCTTATCCTATTCAGGATCATATGGGTGCCGACCAAGAGTCTCCATTTTAAGGAGAGGAGGCACCGATAGAATAAGGTGAGGAGCCAACAACCATTATTGAGTTGGTGGGCGCAGAGGGATCCACTATAACGGCATCTCATGTACTGTCTAGAACACCGGAGGATGACGCTTTGGGATCTTGAAAGTTCATTACTTCAATTCCGTCTAATTACTTTTGGAGAGCTCAATTGATTAGGGTGTTCATTGTTTGTGCAGTAATCAAAGCCCTGGAGGTCTATCGGGCTTCCAAACTTGGGTCGTCTGCGATTGATTCAACTACAAATGCGACGTCCTGTTCGGGGTGCACTTCTCAAACTGAGCCGGCCCCAGCACACAGTGAGCAGAGAGCGATGGACGTCAGAGGTACTCATGTCAGGGCAGGGCCGGAAGTGGGTGAGGGAGCTACCGAGACTGAGCCGAGATGGGACGGTCACCCAGGCATTGAAGAGCCCAACCCCTTGGGAGGGGTGCCCAAAGAATACCTTATTGTGGGTATCTTGGCTACCTTCCCAAACTATCATCCTGTAGACCCCAAAGAGATATATTTTTCTGACTCGGGGGCATCCGAAGAGAGCCGAATGATGCGACGCAATGGGTGGAATTGAATCAAGTGCTTTCTCGGTCAACCCCAGACAGAAATGATGAAATGGATGAGATCACTCCAAACCTGGCTGTGATTTCTCTATGCTGGAGGGGTGGATTCTCATTGCCTTCATTTGACGGTCTGTGACTACATGGCCGAGAAGCTACACGAGAGTAGCCGACACTCTGATGTCGCCCAGTGTCAGGACGAGTCAGGGGGTACCAAAGCATTCATGAAGGCAGAACAAGAGGTCTGACACCTTGAAGAACAGGTGAAGGAAAAGGAGACATTCATTAAAACTGTTTCGAGCTCGTGGAGATGTTGAGGGCCCAAATGGTAGATTCCCAAGAGCATCTAGTGGAAGTGGGTCACCAAATATCTACACTTCACACTGAACAAGCACAAGCACGGGCTATGGTCAACGGACTGCGCTTTGCGGCCGTAGATGAAGTGAGAGTCCTCATGGGGCGGGAAGCCATCCTGGAGGCCACCATCCAAATTGTAGCAATGCTAGAAGGATCCATCCATGAAGCTGACCCTTAAGGGGCATGTTTTGTCCGAACTCATAAACTCATTTCTCCTTACTTCTTCTTATTCTGAACTACATGTGTGGATAAATTTATTTACTTGTTCATTTGTTTTAACACCATTAACCACAATCTTGAAATAAACATCAATCCATTCCTAAGCTCACATGGGTCGCACCCAATGTGACAAACAAGGGATGTTCATACAATTACTTCATTTGATCGTTGGAGCATCAATCAAGCTTTGGGATTTCAAGATTCGAACAACCAATCCGGATTCCCGAGAAGAGAAGAGGGAGGTCTGAATAAGGAAGAGGGCCTCAAAACAATCGACATATCATCTT
Source organism: Viscum album (assembly GCA_963277665.1). Lineage (NCBI taxonomy): Eukaryota > Viridiplantae > Streptophyta > Magnoliopsida > Santalales > Viscaceae > Viscum > Viscum album. The sequence continues at coordinate 158,155 of CAUJRU010000375.1, read as the reverse complement.
CCCAGTGTGCTCCAGTGAATGAGCAGGGTTACGCAAGGGGAATTACAATCAATCCGAACATACTAGAATGGAAAATGTAAATCAGAATACCCTAGATTTGGAACACTGCAGGGGTGGCATGACAATAAAGGATAACTGCTAACCATGTTCGAAACACAATATCCATATTGTATTAGCCTGAAATGGGGATGACAAACGAGGTCCGACCACTGACCGCATTCTAAACACGGGGTGTAACATAGAATTTCATCCATTAGTCTTTCGGAACGTTGGCCCCCGAAACTAGGGAAGCCATATGCCGAGCATCCATACTGTTAGGGGTCCCTTTAGACATGAATGAGGATGGGGTCCGAATAAGGGGAACACAAAGAGTGGAATGTGGAGTGATGTTTTTTTTAACAGAATCCAACAATCTTGAAATTACGCCACCGTGGAGGAATCACATTTGAGGGGTGCATCAGTCTCATCATGGATCATTTCTTCTTTTAGAAAGGACCACTCTGGCGAGGGAGTCGTCGCTTCCCAATGTCATTGTGGGGCATCCCAAACTTGTTCCGGGCACAACTGTAGTTACATGTTTTTCCACAAGGTGCTAGGCCAGGAGGCCAGAAATGAGGAGAAACAGGAATGATGATTCCTGGGGCTAGACCCGAGGTGAATTTCTTGGGTGTCTCTATGTATCCCATAAGGATGGAAATAAATACATATGTATTTCTAAGAACGGTCTTAGTTTATGGTCTTAGATATCAGACCATGGATCAGTAAGGAGTGTAGGGGACACATGGTAGGGTGATTATGAAATGCAGCATGAATGATGACTCGGATCCCAGATTACCACGTGTTCCTTAGAGAAGTGTTTAGGTCAAGGGACCGAACGTGAAGGTTAGGTTGGGCCCGTCGGGAAGTGTTCGGGCATTCTTACATATATCATAAGAATGAGAATCAAAATGTATGTTGTTCTAAGGGGTGGCACTCTAAGGTACCAGTTCCTGGGGTAAAAGGGGTGTGCACGTGTGGCCCTCACACCAAAAGAAGCGGTATTTGATGTATCTTTTTTTTCATTTAAGGTGAATGGTTTTTTTGTGAAGCGACATGCCTAGGATAGCACGTCCCATCATCGCCACAAGAATCATGCTGTATACCAGAATTGACAAATGGTATGGCGTGTGACTGATACCAAATGTGGTGTCCCCTTGTGTGAGGACATCACGATGAATTGTCGTTTCTTGTTGTGCGTCCATGACGATAATTTCACAGTTTAGGGTCATGTGATTGGACCAAGAGCACACTTTAACATCATGTGGCACAAACATAGTAGAGACCGGAATAAAGGGGGAATGTTCATGGTGCACTAAAACATACGCGATGTGAATGAGGAAAAAATACCATACTACACCGTGCATGATTCCATGAAGGAAACCTCAAGCCAAGGGTCCAAAATCGAGGTAAGAGGGTAAGGGGAAGGAGAAACTAGCCCCCAATTGAGGTGGACCCAAAAACGAGACATCTTGGTGTTCCTAAGTATTCTGTGAGGATGGGAATCAAGATACACGTAGTTCTAAAAGAGATCTTAGTTTATGGTCTTAGAGCTCGGACCATAGAGAAGGGAAGTCGGTGCGGAGCCTCGAATGACTCCTTCAACGCGGCTTTGTCCTCATAGTGTGAAAATGTGCACTGAGGGATAGTGTCAGGAGTGTCAAAATTCCACCCGGACATCATGGGGTGGACAATGAAGTGAATCATGTAACCAACATTTAAGGCTTAAAGGGGTTGGCATGACGATGGAGGATGACTGTTGACTGTATTCTAAACAGAGCATCAATTTCGCATCAGCCTTTGATGAGCACAAACAAATGAGCATCGGTCACTGACCATGTTCTTAATGCGGGACTTGTATCGATTTTTTTCCCTGAAACCCTCTAAGATGTTGGACTGTGATGGTAGAAGATCCCTTAGGCCTATAATCTATGCCATTTGGGGGTTCCTTTGGGTGTGGAAGATTATGGAAGCCCAAATGAAGGGGAACACAAAGACTGTAAAATGGGAGAAATCATGTCCACGTAAAATCCGATACTCCAAACACTGAACCAGCGTACTATGAGACAGATTGGTTAATTACCGAAGAGGTTTGAGTAGGGTGATCAACTTGAGAGTAACCAATTTGATGGGATGAGTATAGAATACAAGGATAAATAAATTTCAGGAGGGAGAAGTATGTGTCTTGGTCGTTACAACACCCAATGTGAGGGATAACATAATCCCATACCACACCATATATTCCTTTCTCTGGGGGAATAGGGGCCAAGGTGCCATGATGGGGCTGGACATGAAGATGAGACGCCATGGTGGTCCTACAAATCCTGTGAGGATGGAAATCAAGCAACACGTAGTTCTGGAAATGTTGCACAAAAGGGTAAGATACCCCAAACAAGGGAGGCATATAGCATGGCGTGTAACCTGATGTGAATGAGGAAATAATCCCATACCACACTATACAATCCCGTAAGAATTTGGGATAGGTCCTGAGAAGGCCATGGGGCCGGAAAAGGTTGGGGCTTGAATTTGGGCCTTGGTCGGAAAGGCCCAACTAGTTTGCAGTTTAACATCTTGCAGTGAGGACGAGCATGGATAATGTATCTCATCTGGGGATGTGTACAACACGGAGAGTAACCCGACGTGAATGAGGACATAATCCCATACCACACCGTACAATCCCATAAAAAAGAACCTGGGCCGGGGGCCCGAAACTAGGTGCGCGAAGCACGATAGGGCTTGTGCTTGCGGTATAGATGATAAATGAAGGTAAGGATGTCTCAAGGGTATATGTGTGGCATGGTGAAATATCCTGACATTAATGAGGACATAAGTCCGCTCTGCACCACACAACCTAAATGGGAACTTTGGCAGTGGGCCAAAAAGGGCCAAGGGGCTAGAGAGGTCCAAAGGGCCTTAGGCCGGGAATCTCAACTAATGGTATCCATACCACCTCTTGTGTGATTACCGCCTCATCACAGCTCTTAACCCCACGTGGGAAGTGCACAGTGTGGGAAACAATCATCTAGATTCGGCTCTCCCTACCCAATAAGGGTCTAGTAGCTGGCATTGCCCAAGGGGAGTTCGCCGCTTGGATAGGAAATGGGGCAGAATAAACCACTACACTCAATGTTTGGGGCATCTTGGGGTGGTCCTGATGATAAAGGATAGCTGTCGACCATGTTCGAAACCTAGGGTCCTTATAGTGTCCTATAATGGGAACAACAAATGAGCATCGACCGCTGACCATATACGCAACGTGGAACTTGTATCAATTTTTTTCTCAACATCCTCGAGGGCGTTGGCCCGAAGTGGTAGGGGAGCCCTTGGACCTAGAATCCTTTTCGTTTGGGCACCCTTCTATATGGGAATGATGATGGAGTCCTAATCAAAGGAGAGGGTGAATGATAGTTATACCCATAAATTTTAAAGTCAACCAGGGTGGTGAAAGAGGCGGACTCCTCTGGGGACTGAGACGTATGGTGAAATCGAGGTGAACTCGATGTGTCTTGAGGAAAAAACCCACACCACACCATATGTTTTGACCCAAGGGGAGATTATGGCATTTGGGTTGGGCCAATAGACAAAATGCATGGGCATTCCTATGTATCCCATAAAAATGGGAATCAAGCCACACGTAGTTCTTGAAACTCATGCAGTTTAACACCATGCGGTGAGGATGAGGGAGGATAGAAGAATGGGGATCGGGCACATTGTGTGACCATTATAATCCTAGCATGAGTGGGGATAAGGAAGCCAACACCATATCATGCAAGGATCCTCTGAGAGAACTATACCAATGGGGGATAGTAAATGAGAAGATTTTGGGGTTGGGCTCAAGAAAAAATGCTTGAGCATTCCTATGTATCCCATGAGGATGGGAATAAAGCCATACATAGATCTAAGGATGCAGTTTAACATCATGAGGGACAAAGAAGTTTATGGTCATGCGGGGACAGCAGTTTAGAGTCCTGTAAGACCAAACATTTTAAGGTCATGCTGGACCGTCATGCAGTTTAGGGTCATGCGGGACCATCATGCAGTTTTCGGTCATGCAGGACCGTCATACAGTTTAAGGTCATGTAATACCAAACAGTTTAGGGTCATGCTGGACCATTATGTAGTTTAGGGTCATGCAGGAAAATCCAGTTTAAGGTCTTGTAAGACCAGTTGGGTCAGGCAATGTATTGTTTGAGTAACTTGGCATTGGTGGGAGGTGTTAAATTCTCACCATCCATGGTCACTAAGGAGTATGAACCATTGGGTTAAACCCTGTGGATTTTGTAAGGTCCTTCTTATTTGGGCTCCAATTTGGGTGGTTTCCAGCCAGGGATCATTGGTGTTCGGACGGCTAAAACCAAGTTGCCTTGGAGGAAAGAGCTAATACAAACCTTCTTGTTGAATGCTCTAGCCATCTTATTCTCATGACTTTCCAGATTGTGCAGGGCACGAAGCCTACCCTTGTCAAGTGCTTCCAATTCAGCCAAACGAATTTTGGCTACCTTATATGGCGCCTGTTGGTCATTGACCGCTGTACGTAATGAACGCAAATGAATCTCAATGGGCCGGAGAGCCTAAGCTCCGTACACCAGGTAATATGGGGTCACTTGGGTGGAATTACGAGTCATCGTCTGGTAGGCCCAAAGGGTGTTGGGGAGCTTGTCCGGCCAACTATACATATTTTGATGAACCATTTTCTGTAATATGTTAGAGAGTATCTTGTTGAATGCCTCAATCTACCCATTTTCATGCGTGTGATACTTAGAGATATGATTTGGATGAATGTTGTACTTGGAGTAAAATTTCTTCATCTCAACTGCTCGAAAGTTGGTTTTGTTATCAGTGAGGAAGCCGTGAGGGTCTTTAAATAGGTATATGATATTGGATCTCATGAAGTTGACGATAGAACATGCCTTGACATCCTTGAGCGGAACTAATTCTGCCCATTTGGAAAAGAAATCCATAGCGGTCAGGATGAACCTGCACTGGTGAGCTGTCGCTGGTGGATATGGTCCCATGACATCGAGTCCCCACACCGCAAAAGGCCAATAGTACTTGGTGGAATGGAGAGGTTCTGGTAGCCGATGCATGAAATTAACATGGATTTCGCATGAGTGACATCTCATAGAGAACTCGATGCAATCATGGATCATGGGGGGCCAGAAGTACCCCAGTCCATGGATCTGATGGGACAGATTCGGCCCAGTCTGGTGAGCCCCAGAGGAACTGGCATAAACCTTCTTCATGACCTGAGAAATCTCAACTCCTTGGGTGAAACAGAAGATAATACTATCAATCCTCTGATTGTAGAGGATATTATCAAGGTTGGGACCACTCTAGAGGGTAAACTGCAGCACACAGCGTCGGATTCGCTTGCGCTCGGCCCAATCATCCGAGAGGTAAAAATTTTAGAGATACTCAACAATGGGGGCTCTCCAGTCAGGGGCCACTTCAGTAACTGCATCTGAGGAACTTGGGGGTCCTGACGTGGAGGCCCCGACTGTATGATGGCTTAATCACAGGTCATCGTCATCATCTGGGGTGACTAGAGCAATGAATCTCTGATGCGCTACGTGTATAATCAGATCATCCTACTCGGGTATTGCAAGTGATACAGCCAGGACGACTCGGGCATCAGCCCAACTGTTCGGAGATTAAGGGACACGAGTAACTTCTGGCTGAGATGGAAATTTTGCCATTAGTTGGAGGGTGTGCTCCAACAATGGTATGAGATCTAGATTTCTGACGACATAGTCACCATTTATTTTCTTGATGACTAGTTCGGAATCCCATTTCACATGCAATTGGGGCACATCAATCTCAAGGTCCAGATCGAGGCTAGTGATAAGAGCCTGATACTCTGCCTCTTTGTTGGTGTAGCCTTTCGACAATAGGAATGAGTACAACAGGATGGATTGTGTTGGGTTAATAAAGACAATACCTAGGCCAACCATGTTGAGCCTTGGATCATTGAGTCTCCAGTCAGTGGGGCTCTGGGAAGCACCATCAAAGTGAATCTTCCAATAGTGGATGGCAGGATCTACCAAGAGGATTTCTTGGTCGGGAAAATCTAGGTCCAGGGACTGGTCCGCAGGAGCCAGATGGGCAGCAAGGAAGTCTTCCAATGATTTCCCCTTAATAGCTTTCTGAGGGACAAACCAGATATCAATCTACTGAATGATTACTGCCCACCGTGCTAGATGGTCATTTAAAATGGGGCATTTTAGGATGTACTTCAGTGGGTCTACCTAAGACACCAACTATACTGAAACGCACGGACGATTTTTTCCTATCGACTAGTCAAAGTTCTGGTGCTCTGCTAATGTGTATAGCAGCACTCGAGTCGACTCCTCGGAAATGATACTTTGAAATAGTTTTTTGTTTTTAGTTGATTGTATTCTGATTGGTGGGGTTTGTTTGTAGAGCTCAATTGAAATGATTGATGGTTGATTCTTGATTTAACAAATATATAAAGACTGGTTTGAGTTCATTATTGGGGAATTAAGCTTGTGATATCCTTGAGCCTTGATTTGTATTGCATTAAATTAACACCCATGTCATAAGTTGATGTTGATTGGAATTCCTAAGTGTTAACCCTTTAATCCAAGGATTAACTTATCTTAGGGTTCTAATCTCAATAAAAACATATTTATGGTAGTGTATTTATGGTTCCAATAATCCACAGAAACCACTTTTTAAATAAAACATATCATTAATCCATGACATATTAAGTTTAACATACACAATATTTATTTAAAGAATACTAATCGAGCAAAAACTCTCAATCACCTAACATCCCCAAATTATAACTCACCCCAATGGTAGATTTACTCATCCATTAGGATTTTTTATAATCTAGGTTTAATTTTTATGGTGATTATTTAAAAAGATTAGAAAAACAAAGGTACAAGATAAGAGTAGTGTGCCAAACACACAAACGAATGATTTTGAGAATCAAAAATGGAATTTCGATTGAATGAGGAAGCAAAATAAGGAACTATAATTTAAAATGATTTAAACTATTTTAAGACCAGTAATATTATACTACAGAAGGTGGAGAAGAATAAGAGGTATTGAAGAAGAAACAAGCACTAAAATTTGATTGAAATGAAAACAAAGTTACACAATTACTATTGAAAGAAAACACAAACAAACATGAAAGAGAAGTGAAGGCAGGGTATCTATTGTTGAAACACGATCGAAGCATATCCTCCCAGAACCTTGTCAAGGATCTAGTAATCCCAAACCTTCTCTTGAAGTGCTGAAGTGCCAACCCTTTTGAAAGGAGAAGAGGGGATGTATTTATAGCCCAAGGTGGTGGACTGCTTACATTCCAGAAATATCCCTCCACTTGGGTCGCCGATATGGACATCCTGACAGCCGAATCATGAGATATCCCCTTCTTCAAAGCTATAGATAAAAATTTCTTTTGTCTACTGTTAATCTTTGGTGGACATTGGACTTATTCATCCATAGTTATGGTGGTTTTAGTAAACAATTATGATCTGTCAATTTCAATACAGACTTTTTCGAAGTCCATAATGTGAATCAGTTTTTGAATAGGAATATGACCTCAAATAAAAAACATTTATTCAAAAATTTTGGCCACCTGAATATACCCTTTCACAATTCAAGATCTCATCTCTAATGGATGTATACATCAGGATAAATTGAAATATTAGTGTGCTTTTTGTAATTCCCGGCCAGAATGGTGGGCAGGACTACAGTGCAACAGTTGGGCCCCTTTTTTTGTGATTGGATTCTGAAAGTTTTATTATGGACTCCTTGAAATGTCCTACGAACGTGCAAGGATAATTAAGGTATTTGGACTTTTGGATTGAGCCCAGTAATTCAACCTTCATATATGGTCCAGTTTCTTTACAGTTTCCTTGGGCCTTCTTGTGTGGTCCATATGACCCTCTAAATGGACTAATTTTCCAAAGGTGACTTCTAATGAAATGTTTGAATTCGAATTGGTAACCCTAAAAAAATAATCACAAAATTTGGATAAGTAGGGTGATAGTTATTTTTAAAACATTATGCAGACATGAATCTGGATAAATTCAAATAGTGCTCAGAAATTATATTTAATATTTAAACATTAATCTTTCACACAAATTATGAACATTTCATATAAAATCTGTAAAGGGAGTATGTAAAAAGATAAGAAAATATTAATAACATGGAATCCCCCACACTTAGTATTTTTTATGTCCTCATGCGAAATAAATATAAAAATAAGACAAACTCATTTTCACTCACCAACAAATATTAAAATTTTGTTTTCCCAAATCAGGGGAGGTTTAGACTATTTCACTCATCCATTTTGAAATCCACCACAAGTTGTTATAGAAACAATGTTCCAAAACTAATTCATTTTTTCATGCTCAAATTTAGGAATGGAAAATGTGGACACACAAAACATACTCCTCTCAAGATGATAAAATTCATTTTTGGAGGTTCACTCTTTCACCAACCAAAATTGAAAAATCTAAGAGTTTGTAAGAGCTCTCAGCTTCTATTACCCATCCTAAAGTGCTCAAAAATCAAGATTTCTGTTTAGGTGTTTTTCTGTAGCTATGGGACGGTAGGACTATTGTATTCCAAAGAGTGGAAAGAGGGGTAAAATACCAACATGGGAAAAGCAATGCAAAAATTTTATGAAATAAAACATGGAAGGACATGGAAACAAATATTAACAAGGGCGTGATTGTGTGAATCAAGAAAAAAAAGGGAAAAAATGTGATGGGAATGTGAAGATGGAATATTTAAGAAACACAACAACTTCTCTCAACGACATAAGAATATATATGGAAAGTGTTCTTTTTTTGTATTTTTTTTTAAGTTGAACTTGAAACAGATCTCACACTCATCTCCCAACCCATGTTTTATCTCCTCATGATACTAATTATAATAGTTATAACAAGATCAAAGGTTGATTAAGAGTGATTTTTGACACATCAAAGACACAACCAATTCTTATATTCATTTCTTTTTGATTTTTTTTATTTTTTTTAATTTTTTTGAACACTTTTCAATATAATTTGTAAAATACATTCCCAAAGCCCACTGAATGAAAACCTCCCCCCCACACTAAAATGGATGCTTGCCCTCAAGAATATGATAACACACTATAATGTAAGGAAATGATACCCAAAAATTAAATCCATTCCCCCCAACACTTAAATTTCAAAAACATATGAAATGAAAATCCATGTTGATAATGGGTTGGATAAGGTATTGGGCTTGTAATGTGGCTATCAAAGAAAAGGTTTTCATTGGCATGAAGGGGATTTCAAAAGGAGGATTAATGTAAGGGTAATGAGAGGCTATTTGTATATTATGATTCTCATGCGGTTCAAAACAATGCCTCTATCATATTAATGCACACTAAAGTAGGAAATTTAGCTCGAAGGTCCAAAAACTGAAGACTCACAAATGGTGGTGAAAAATACACATTTTTAAAAGATGGCCATAGGTGTCCTTGGCATGAAAACAAATGTTGTTCCTCACGGTTTGGGAAAACCATTTTCTAAAAAAAAAAATAGAGCATTCAAAATTTTTTGGTTTTGAAACAAGATTATTTATCCAATTTTATGATGAAAACACAACATTTTTGAGATGAAGCATATCTATTGACTCCCCAAAATGGTTGGAAAAAATTTAAAAATAAAATGGTGAGTAATGATGAGTCTTTGTTTTTGTTTTTTAGTTTGTTTTATGTTTTTTTTAGTTTTTTATAAAGACAAACACACACAAAAGAGAAAGAGTAAAAGGGAAAAATATGTGATGAGGAAAGTGGTAAGAAAAACAAAATGAGAATGAGGGAGGAAGAAGAAAGAGAGAGATAGGGAGAGAGGGTGAAGAAGATTCAAAGGGAAAGAGGTTCCCCCTGGTTTGGATTTGGTGGGTTGCCATCTCCATCCAGTGGTGGGTCTACTGCGGATCCAATGGAAGTTGATGTTGTTCGTGGATTGCGTGTCCTCTCATGGTGATGTTTCAACCGATGTCCATTAACCGTGAATGTCCTTTTGGAAGAGCGGTCTTGGACGTGCACTGAACCAAATGGGTAAACATTAGTAATAACAAAAGGACCTTCCCAACGAGAATTAAACATACCTGGGTGGAGCCGAAATCGAGAATTGAAGAGCATTATCTTCTCACCTGAATGAAATACCTTTCTCAGGATGTGTTTTTCATGGAGTGACTTGGATTTTTCCTTTTAGATATTATAATTCACATAAGAATCAAGTCGAAGCTCCTCCAGTTCAGCTAATTGCAACAGTCTTTCTTCACCAGATTTTTCACAATCAAAATTACAGGTTTTCACAGCCCAAAAAGACTTATGTTGGATTTAAACTGGTAGATGACATGCTTTACCAAAAACTAGCCTAAAAGGATACATCCCAATGGGTGTTTTATAGGTAGTTTGATAAGCCCAAAGTGCTTCACCAAGTCTTTCAGGTCAGCGTTTTCTGGTGGGTTATACAATTCTCTCAAGCACTCTTTTCACTTCCCTATTAGAACGTTTAGTCATGCCATTTTTTGGGGTTGATAAGTTTTATGTATAACCCCATTCTTTTTCAAAAGAGATTCCATGGATCTATTACAGAAATGGGATCCTAAGTCACTGATCAAGGCACGAGTCGTGCCAAACCTTTGGAAGATGTGTGTCTTTAGGAACTCACTAACAGTATGTGAATAATCCTTTCTAGTGGGTTTAGCCTTGACCCACCTAGAAACGTAATCAACTGCAAGAAGTATGTACGAGAATCCATTGGAAGGAGGAAATGGTCCCATTAAATCGATACCACAAACAACGAAGACCTCACAGAAAATTAATGTATTTTGGGGCATTTCATTTCTCTTAGAAATTGTGCCAAACTTTTGGAAAGTGGGACATGATTGATAGAAATCATGTGAGTCCTTGAAGAGTAAAGGCCAGAAGAATCCAGAGTCTAGGACCTTTCAAGAGGTCCTTTGTGGTCCAAAGTGGCCACCACCATGCATTGAGTGAAAGAATTCTAAGATAGAGGAATGTTCATCTTCATCAACACATCTCCTAATTACCATGTCTATCGTTGTTTTCCAAAGTTTACTTTCTTCCAAAAAATAGTATTTTGAATCGCTTTTTAACTTCATTTTCTATTCTTTTGAAAAATCATCAGGAAAAACACCAGAAACCAAGTAATTTACAATTGGGGCATACCATGGTAACTTTGGAGTAAGAGATGAAAGGTGCCCAGTGGGGTATTCAGTATCTATGATTTCAGAATAAGAATAATTAGAAATTCTACTCAAGTGATCAGACACAGGGTTTTCTTTTCCTGGTATATCTTTTATTTCAAGGTCAAACTCTTGGAGCATTAGGATCCATCTTATTATCCTCGGTTTGGAATCGCTTTTTTTGAGTAAGAACTTTATAGTGGAATGGTCTGTGAAGATGATGATTTTGGCACCTAAGAGATAGGACCGGAATTTATCAAAGGCAAAAACCACAGATAAAAGTTCTTTTCAGTGACAGTGTAGTGAGATTGAGTTTCATCTAATGTTTTTTAGGCATAATAAATGACATGAGGGATTTTTTCTCTTCTTTGATTAGGAACATCCCCAACGGCTCTATCAGAAGAATCACACATTAACTCAAAGGTTAAGGACCAATCTGGGGGTTGGATTATTGGGGCAGATGTAAGAGAAGATTTGAGTTCAATGAAGGCTCTCTTACAAGCCTCATCAAAATGGAATGTGACATCATTTTGGATTAGGCGAGTGAGTTGGAGGGAAATCCTACTAAATTTATGAATGAATCTCTAATAGCAAACGGTATGACCATGAAATTAATGGATGTCTTGAACAAAAGTGGGTGGAGGAAGTGATTGGATCACTTCAATTTTGGAAAGATCGACTTCAATACCATCTTTTGAAACTATGTTCCCTAGAACAATCCCATTTTCAACTATGATGTGACATTTTTCAAAATTTAACACAAGGTCACACTTGACACACTTTTGGAGGACAAGAGTGTGTGAATTCAAACAATATTCAAATGACTCACCACAAATGGTGAATTCATCCATGAAGACTTCCATGCAGTGTTCAATGAATTCAGAAAAGATACTCATCATACACCACTAGAATGTTGCAGGATAATTGAAAAGTCCAAAAGGCATTCTTCTATATGCATATGTTCCAAAGGGTCATGTGAAAGTATTCTTTTCTTGGTCTTGAGGTGCGATTGGGATTTTGAAATAGCCGGTGTATCCATCAAGAAAGCAATAGTGTGACTTTCCAGCTAATCTTTCTAGAATTTGATCAATGAATGGAAGAGGGTAGTGATCTTTTCGTGTTTCAACATTCAATTTCCTATAGTCAATGCACACATGCCATTTGTTTTTCACTCGAGTTGTGACTACCTCCCAATGTTCATTTGTGACAACAGTTATCCCACCCTTCTTTGGTACAATTTGAATTGGACTAACCCATTCACTATCAGAAATTGGTTAGATAATACCAGCTTAAAAAAGCTTGGTGATCTCTTCCCTAACTACCTCAAGTATGAGTGGATTGAGTCTTCTTTGTGCTTGTCTAATTGGTTTGGATGTCTCCTCCAGATGGATGTGATGCATGAAAAGGGCAGGGTTGATTCCTAGTATGTCATATAGGGTCCAACCTATGGCCTTCTTGTTTTCCTCTAACACCTGAACAAGTTTGGACTCGTCAGTTTTAGTAAGTGAAGAAGAGATGATGATAGGATAAGAGTGATCATGGAAGAAAATGCATATTTCAGCTGTTCAGGAAGAGGTTTTAGATCAGTATCATCTCTCATTTGTGGGTTAGACATCTCAGGAACGGATGCAGCAACTTCAGTTGCTTCAGATTCATTTTCCTTAATACTGTCCAAGGTGGAGCAGTAGAGATCAGAATTTATGTGGGATTCAAGAGAGTTTACAAGATCCTCTAGATTGATAGAGTCTATGAATGAAAGCTCCACATCAACATCACTATTTATGACATTGTTAATCATGGTTAATATTTCACAAGATCCTTTGTCATTAGAACATGAATAAAATGGTGGATTGGGGTTCGATTGACTCTTAGAAGTGTCCTCAGAAGAATGGATTGAGAATGAAGAGTGATCCTCAGATGGGTATCGCATGTCTTGGAAAATGTTGAATTTGACCAGTTGGTCACCAAATTCCATGGATAAGATTTCTGAATGGACATCAATCTTAGTTCTCACAGTCATGAGGAATGGTCTTCCTAGAATTAGGGGATATCAAGAAGAGTTCATCTCACCTTCCATGTCAAGGACATATAAATCAACAGGGAAGATAAGATCATTGACTCAGACAAGGACATCCTCAATTATTCCCTCAGGACTGGCTGTGCTTCGATTGGCTAACTGAATGAAAACACATGTTGGATGTAAGGGACCTAGACCAAGGTTGGAGAAGATAGATTTGGGCATGAAATTAATTGAGGCTCCTAGGTCTTTGAGTGCATCATCAAAGTTGGAACTTCCAATTTGGCATGGGACCATAAAGTTCCCTGGATCCTTGCACTTTATAAGAATAGACTGATGGGTGGAAACATTTTCTAAGGTCCTAAGTTGCCTCTTGTGGGTACACAACTCCTTAAGAAACTTGTCATACTGAGGAATTTGTTTTATGGAATATATGAGGGGAATGTTGACTTCAACATGTCTAAACATGTCAAGCATTTCAGGATCAGGTTCAAAGGACTTCCATGGTTTATAAACAGCTTGAGGAAATGGAATTGGGTTATTATGTGGAATAAAAGGAGGTGAGGGAATGGATTCAGGTTCCTTTTCAAGTCTCTTGTTCTTTTCATTTTATAGTTCAACATTCAAAGGAGGGTTGGAGGATTTATTTTGAGGCATACCAATTTTCTTTCCCAATCTAAGTGCAATTTTACTTACATTACCCTTGGTGTTGGGTAATGGTTGAGCTGGAAGTTGGAAATAATTGGATGGTTGCCGGTGACTAAGGTGGGATGCAAGTTGACCGATTTGGGTTTCAATGTTCTTAAGACTAGGACGGGTGAAGGAGGCAAGATCTTCAACAACACTTTCCCATGGTGTCTTGGAAGAATAGGCTTGTCCAAGATTAGGATTGCCTTGATTTTGGTTCTTCGTAAATCGATTGAATTGTTTTGGGAATTGGGAAGGATCACTAGGCTAGTGGAATCCAGGAGGAGGAATAGGAGGATTGATCCTTTGAGGTTGAGGGACAAAAAGGTAAGGTTGTTGGAAGTTACCAACACCTTGACTGTATTGAAACTGGTTTCGGTTTTGAGGAGGGAATTGAGGGGGATGGGAGATGGGATTACCATACCTCAGGCCTTGGTTATAGGATGAAGAGAATAGATCAGAGTGAGGTTGGTTGAAGTTTCTAACAAACTGACCTGATAGTTGAGGATTGGTGTTCCGCTGAGCATATGTTGCATTGAGCTCCATTGGTCTAGATGAATCGGATTGATCCTCTTGAAGTTGTGGACATGTTTCAGTTGGATAAGATGGAGAGTTTTAGATTCCACAGTTTTTGACAGGTCTAGGAAACATTGATTGTGGAGAAGATGAGGTTGGGGATTAGGTAGCCACAGCTAGTTGTCGCACAAGACCTGTAAGTTCACTCATGAACTCGGTCATCTTGTTCGGCTCAATTGATTGATTATCTTGGGCATGTTTGACTTGAGCATGTGCTCGAGTATGGAATTGTTATGTGTTTTCAGCCATGTTACTTATGATATCTCTTACTGCTGTAGGATTTTTATCAACAAGAGCACCGCCACTTGCGACATCTATGAGAGTTCTCTCCATAGTCAATAACCCCTCATAGAAGTATTGGATCAAGAGTTGTTTAGGGATTTGGTGATGTAGACATATTGCAACAATATTTTTGAACCTCTCCCAGAACTCATGGAGTGATTCACTTGGGAATTGACGTATACCACTTATTTCCTTTCGGATAGAAGAAGTACGAGAAGCAGGAAAGAATTTCTCTAAGAAGAGTCACTTCATGTCATTCCATGTGGTTATGGAACCAGGAGGAAGGTATTAGAGCCATGACTTAGTAGTGTCAGCTAGGGAGAAAGGGAATGCTCGAAGTTTTATTTTTTCTTCAGAAACCCCTTGAGGCTTCATGGTAGAGCACACTACTTGGAACTCTTTATGGTGGAGATGTGGATCCTCACCGGCTAGCCCGTGAAAATGAGGGAGAAGATAAATCAAACCCGATTTGAGTTCGAAGTCAGATTCTATGTTTGGATATTGAATACCAAGAGGTTGGTAATTCATATTAGGGGCAGTGAGTTTTTTAAGGGTTTGTTCCCAAGGATTGGCCATTTCAAATTCAACTGGTTGGATGAGGACTGGTTCTTGAATTAGTTGATTATCTCTTATGTTACTCCTAAGTTGGTGAATTGTTCGCTCAATTTTAGGGTCAAACAAATCCAAGGGATTTTTTGGAAGGCTACGGGGAATTCAGAGAGATTTTGGAAGAAATATGATGATGGGTTTTTCATTGTATTTTTTTCAGTTTATGATTTTTATGAGAAGACGGGTTTTTCATTGTGTTTTTTTTTTCAATTTCTTTTTTAATTTTTTTTTTGGTTTTTTATTACAATAACCAGAAACTAACGAATAATTAAAGCATCATCCCCAGCAACGGCACCATTTGAAATGCACGGCCAATTGTCACCTATCGACCGGTCAAAGTTCCGTTGCTCTTCTAATGTGTATAGTAGCACTTGGGTCGAATCCTCGGTGATGATACTTTGAAATAATTGTTTGTTTTTAGTTGATTGTATTCTGATTGGCGGGTTTGTTTGCATAGCTAAATTGAAATGATTGATGGTTGATTCTTGATTTAACAAATATATAAATATTGGGGTGAGTTCATTATTGGGGAGTTAAGCTTCTGACATCCTTGAGCCTTGATTTGTATTGCATTAAATTAACACCCATGTCATAAGTTGATGTTGATTGTAATTCCTAAGTGTTAAGACTTTAATCCAAGGATTAACTTAACTTAGGGTTTTAATCTCAATAAAAACATATTTATGGTAGTATATTTATGGTTCTAATAATCCATGGAAACCACTTGTTAAACAAAACATATCATTAATCCATGACATATTAAGTTTATCATACACAATATTAATTTAAAAAATACTCATCGAACAAAAAATCTCAACCAATTAACATCCCCAAATTATAACTCACCCCAATGGTAGATTTACTCAGCCATTAGGATTGTTTATAATATGGGTTTAATGTTTATGGTGACGATTTAAAAAGATTAGAAAAAGAAAGGGACATGAAAAGAGTAGTGTGCCGAACACACACACGAAAGATTTTGAGAATCAAAAATGGAATTTCGATTGAATGAGGATGAAAAATAAGGGAATGTAATTTAAAATGATTCACACTATTTTAATACCATTAATATTATAGTACAGAATGTGGGGAAGAATAAGATGTATTGAATAAGAAACATGCACTAGAATTTGGTTAAAATGAAAACAAAGTTACACAATTACAATTGAAAGCAAACATAAACAAACATGAAAGAGAAGTGGAGGAGAGGTCTCTCTTGTTGAAACAAGATCAAAGAATATTCTATAAGAACCCTTTCAATGATCCATTAAATACAAACCTCCTCCTTAAGTGCCAAAGTGCCAACCCTTTTGAATGGAGAGGAGGGGATATATTTATAGCCCAAGGTGGTGGGCTGTTTACATTCCAGAAATACCCCTCCACTTGGCGCGCCAATATGGACATCCAAAAATCCCAATCTTGTGAAATCGTCTTCTTAAAAGTTTTAGATAAAAATATTTTCTTCTAACTGTGAAATGTTTGCGGCCATTAAACTTACGGAGACAATGTTATGGAGGTTTTATTAAACAATTCTGATCTATCAATTTCAATACAGACATTTTTGAAGTCCATAATGTGAATGGATTTTTGAATAGGAATATTCTCTCAAATAAAAATCATTTCTTCAACAAAGTTGGCTGCCAGAATTGCTTTTTTCACACTGCAGAATATCATCTCAAATAGATGACTACATCATGAGAAATTTCAATATTAGTCTGATGTTTTTAATTCCCGGCCAGAATGGTGGGCTGGACTTCAATCCATCCGTTGGCCCCCTTGAATTTGTGATTGGATTCTGAATGTTTTTTGATGGACTCCTTGAAATGTTCTCCGAACTTGGGAGGATAATTAAGGTATTTGGAATTCAATATTGAGCCTAGTAATTCAACCTTCATATATGGTCCAGTTTCTTCACAGTTTCCTTGGTCCTTCTTGTGTGGTCCATATGACCCTCTAAATGGAGAAATTTTCCGAAGGTTACTTCTAATGAAATGTTGGAATTGGAATTGGTAATTCTACAAAAATATAATCACGCAATTTGGATAAGTATGGTGATAGTTATTTGTAAAACATTAAATATACTTGAATCTGGATAAATTCAAATAGTGCTCAAAAATTATATTTAATATTTAAACATTAATATTTCACACAAATTATGCACGTTTCATATAAAATCAGTTAAGGGGGTATGTTAAAAGATATGAAAATATTAATAACATCATGTACCTCATGGTGCTATAAGTAATGTCGTAGTTTCCGCAAGGAAAATATGAGTTCGAGGCAGCTCTTTTCGATGGGGGAGTATCTGGTCTCCGTATCGATGAGCATACTAATATGGTAGTACAGGATGTTTTTTGTCCCCTAATGGTACTTCAGGGTGAGGATAGCACCGATATATTATTCTAGGGTAGTCACGTACAATATCAATAGTTTTCTGGAGACAGGTGGCATCAAAACTGGAGGTTGGAGCAGATACCGCTTGATTTCCTCGAACGTGGTTTGGTACTCTTCATCCCATTCATAGGAAGATACATTCTTCATAACCTGGGAGAAGGTCTTACACTTGCCGTCCATATTCGAAATGAATCAGCATATGTTGGATAAGTGTCCTTGGAAACCTCAAATCTCCCGAATATTGCTCAGGGGAGGCATCTGGATGAAGGCCTTGATCTTCTCTAGGTCGATCTCAATGACCCTGTACCTGACAAGAAAGCCAAGGAACTTCCTAGGGGTGACCCCAAAGGAACATTTCAACGGGTTCATCTTCAGGTGACGGGAACGGTTGATGTCAAACACATTATCAATATCTTTGAGATGGTCCTGGAATTAGTGGGATTTGACCACCAAGTCATCCGCATAGCACTCCTCCAATGTCCTAAGGATCGGCTTGAATATGTGGTCCATGGCCCTCTTATAGGTGGAACCTATATTCTGCAGGCCGAACGACATAACCAAGTAACAGAAAGTACCTTGGGGTGCCCTGAAAGCTATGGATTCTTCATCCTCGGGATCCATGGAAATATTATTATATCCATAGTACCCATCCATGAAAGACAAGGCCTAACACCCAAATGTAGCATCGACCAACAATTCTATCATAGGGAGGGGAAAGTCATCCTTAGGCAGTGCCGGTTCAGATCATGCAAGTCTATGCAGAATATGATCTATCTGTACTTCTTCAGGACTGGAACAATGTTGGAAAGACATTTGTGGTACTGGACATCCTTCATGAAATTGGCTCTGATGATCTTGTCAACTTCATCCTCAACCATGGCACCGTGAGAAGGGTGCATCATTCTAGGAGGCTACTTGAATCAGTGATGATTTGCTGGAAGATCGAGGCAGTGGATGGATACCTTTGGATCTAGTCTTGGAATTTTGTCGTAGCTCTAGGTGAACACATCACGATGTTGTTTAAGGAAGTCCATGTACCACCGCTGCTCTTCGAGGGACATGGCGGCACTGATCCATGTGGGTATCGGATCTTCCTCTCTACCAAGGTTCACATGTAGCAATTCATAAACCATGGCGGAGAATCCCTCTTCAATGGGAGGGGGAACATCCTCTAGATCCTCATCTTCACTTGTGGAGGAGGGATCCCCAGTGGGAGAAGATTTCCCTGGGATGACAGATTCCGACGGGAGGCTGGTACCGGCTTGGGCGGCAGTGGTCGCTGCATTGGGAGATTCTGGTACTGCTGATACCATAGTAATGAAGGCCTTCGATTGGATCCCTTCTGGTCTTTGAACCATGTGTCCACGCTTGATGATATCAAAGCAATAGTGGCACATTAGCTTGAGCCGATTAATTCTAGCCCGAAAAAATAGACAAGTGTGACATATTGCTGTTGCGATGGGGCGTACATCCGGATACCCTACGGGGGTAGGAGGCTCTGGGATCACTTGATCCTGATTTGTGTAGGAGTATGAGGTGATTTTCCTCCATCACTTAGACTTGGGAATATGATTCCACTTTTTACCTGAAACAACAAAACATTTCCCCATGTTGGGGGTTCTGGCCTCCAATCGATGGATTGGGAAGACGTAGGCGTCATCCAGACCTACCCAGGGGTCAATTGAGACCATGAGAAGCTCAACCTCACTTTCCTAAATCTGTTTATCTTTGCTCTTGTAATAGTCAGCATCCAGATAGAGGTCTTCACAAGAGGCTAAAAGAGATGAATCACCATGTAGTATGCCTACTTGACCATTAAGGGAGTACTTGAGTCACTGGTGATACAACAAGGGGACCGCTACATGTAGGTGGAGCAATGGTCTTCCCATCAATGCACTGTACGCGGTGTCTTGGGAGACAACCATAAACTCGGTGCTAGAAACTTTTCCACCAAACTGGGTATTCAAATGGATCTTTCTGACCGGGGCCTTCTCTGTCCTGTCGTATCCATGGATTCTAAAATTGGAGGGATTCATTTCATCTTCAGATAACTCCAACTTCCATAGTGTCTGCATCGGGATAAGGTTAATCCCGGATCCTATGTCAGTAAGACAGTGGTGGACCTCCATGATGTTAAATTGGATGGTGATGTATAGTGAGTGGATGTTCCCCTATATGGGAGATACTTCATCTTCTCCTGAGAATGAAATGATGGCCTAACATTCATCGTTCTCAACTGCTTCAGCATGGAAAGCCTCTACAACTGCTACCTCTGTTTCAAAATGGAGGGGGCTTCTCAAATCCTCGGTGAGCGCCTCATGTATATTTTAAGACAAGCGAAGGGCTTCAAGGATGGAAATCCTCACTGGTATTCTGTTAAAGTGCTTGAGGACATCATATTTCCATCCTAGGTGTGAACTTCTTCTTGCAGGAGGCCGCTCTGTGGTAGGAGGCATGGAAGACCCTGCCGGCTGGGCCGACGACTGACTAGTGCTGGGAATATCCCACTGCTCACTAGTCAAATCCTGAAGAGTAGCTTCTGGATGAGAGCCGGATGACTGAGATCGACTTATAGCAGGCTGAGGCTGGTCATGACATGGTCGAAGTGGCTCTGCCTGATCCACTAATACAAACAGTGGTGGAGGTGGGCTCGACGACACCTAATGAAGAGGTTGTATGTGTTGAGGTCTGCGACGGGCCTGCTATCTAGTCTAAGTGGAATATATAGCCTGGATGGAGGTTCTAACTGATGTGACTTGATGACCCATATGGCCACACTTCCACCCACGTTGTCTTCGGCTAGGGACGTTGGGGAGGTTTGCCTAGAACTCCCCGTCGTCGGGAGTCATATAGGGGTTTACCAACTCCACAGTGTTGACCAAAGCATACCCTTCACTATCACATAAAGATTCATCCACTATTAAGTGGATTTTGGGATAAATCCTCATCTTTGAGGGCATGATGTTGCCAAGAGTGCGGGACAACGATTACATTGGCGGGGCGCCTTGCTTTCCCTTGCGTCATTGATGCTTACTCTTCTGGGAAGAGTCCGGCTGAAATGATGATGAATAAGTGGTGGATGTAGCTTCTAAAGGCTCTAGATAATTCAGGTGTGAATGGATGATGTCTTGGGCACGAGAAACCATTTTTTGATCCATCCAGTCATCAAAATTATGAGCCCTATGGTTGGAAAACTTCTCCCATTCTACCTTACCATCGCTGTTGCTATCTGGCCTTACGAAAACACTCACCACTTGTGTTGGGGTCGGGCCCAGCCTGATTATGTTGTTTTCATCCTAGTCTTCAATCCAGTCTTTGAACACGTAGTAGTAATAGAGTGTGGGCCCCATAATCTGATGATAGGGGAAATAGTTGGGGTGATCAGTGAGGTTTGCCTCTTCTTGCCTTCTGCACTCAGGCAACAGCATGATCCCTTGTTCCAAGGCACTTCTAAAATAGTCGGGGACCTGATTCTCATTGAACGAGTAGGTTGGGTGTCTTTTGTTTGGAACGGGGTTCTTGGAGCATGGCCTTGACGAGGAGCTGGAGGCGCCTGTTGAGTAGGCGGAGCCTGGTAGTCCCACCTAAGCGTTAGCGGCACATTACGCAGAGGCACTTACCGATTCTGATGCGGACACTGCTGGACTGGAGGCTATGCCTGTGGTGGTGGGCCTCTACGAGGTTACAGAGGAGGCTCCACTAGTAATAATGCCAGTTGTCTGGGGGCCTCTATCTGTGCTACCACAGCTGTCTTAGCGCTGACAGCTCTTCTCACCGGAATTGCATGAGGCAACGGTCGTGCCTGGCCGGCCTGTTGCAGGGCTTCTTCCAGGCGTTGGGATTTATCGGAGGAGTCTTGGAATCTCCCAAGGTTATTCTGGCTTATCAAAGAGGGAATCAGTTTCATCCTGACATTCCCTAAACCCATCATCAGTAATTTCTCTTGAGTTAGTGGCATGTCAAGGGAGTATGTAAGACCATTCCACCGGGCGATAAAGACCGCGACACGCTCATCAGGACTTTATTTTCACTTGAAGAGGTCTGTGATACTGGTTTTCCATGTGGAATAGCTAAACTGTTAGAGGAATTTCCTGTGAAGGTCCTCCCAGCTGGTAACAGATCCATCGAGGAGCAGGTTGTACCAGACGAATGTCGACCCCTCCAATGTCTGAACAAAACAGCAGAGCTTGGCAGCCTCTAGCTGCGTTGGAGTCCCTAACATGGTCCCACACATTGATTTGAAGTGGGAAAGGTGCTGCAGTGGGTATCCCATCCCATTAAAGGTGGAGAAGGTGGGATTCCAGAAACCCATAGGTTCCGGCATATCATCCACCCATGCTGGATATGGCTTACCATCAGGTGGGATCGCCACCTGTTGTGTTTCTAATGCCTCCAAACGAGAAATGAGGGCTTCCATTGGATCCTCTGGGTGGGGGTCCCTATCTTGATGGGGATCCCTAACAAAGAGAGTGTTGGTAGGTTCTTCAACATTGTAGATAGGCTCAGCGGCTCGTGGAGTGGCTGGCAAGGTGGCCTGCGGGGCAGCTGGGGGAACCCGAGCTGGGTTCCTTGGATTGCCATGCCATTCAAGAGGGTTTGGAGAGACATAGAACACCTTCTTTCCATGACATCTGGCCTCATCCCTATCCACGAAAGCAACATGATCAGGGTTTCATGAGGGTAGCTCGCTGAGGAGAAGTTTTTCCTCCCCCTATTGTACCGGCCTGAGATTTCTGTAGTCATGTCATCACTCTACAACATTTTCATCTAGGAGTTCATCAACCAACTTCTTCTTATCAGAATGTTTTTGGCACAATTTATCCATCATAGAGTCCCCCTCCATCTTATGTATTGAGGAGGAAGGTTCTGAGTGCTCGGCAGCTCCGACGTGCTATTTTTCTTTACCGGCATTTCGGATGAGTACCAATGCCTCGGTGGGTGCAGGGAGGCCAAGTAGGTTCCTCTACTGATGAGTAATCATTCTCAATGAATCCAATAGTGGTGGCACTCCCTTGGGGGTAATTCTGCATCAAGAAGCTCCAACTCATCCTCCTCATCCACTACGTCATCCATGTAGACCGTGATCCTTCCCAGGGGCATGTCTTCAATGTCGCCTAGTAAATCAGGCTGTCGCCAGATTGGAATAAAGAGAAGGGAAGAATACTGCCCCCATCCACAGATTTTCATGTGGGGGGAAGCCTCCTTGATGATCTTGTGGAGTATCTGGAAACTCGGAACACATTGTTGTTGGAGGGCCTTATGGCGGCCAGGCGACTCGGGGCACTGGGATACAAGGAGTGCAGCTAGATCAACCATACGACATTTTTCACCGATGTCTTCAAGGAACGCTTGGTTCCTGGGATAAGACACTCGCTGGTGGTAGAGAAGGATGTGACTTTCCCAGAGGGTCTGGAAGAAACATTCAAACTCCTCTGGGGAGAGGGATTCTGGTGCGTGAAAGTTCTACACTACCACAGGCCAGAACTTCTCGGGGAAGTGGTCCACTGTGAAGATGTTCCACAAGCTCATAGGCTTAGATTTAGCTTCTAGACCTTGATTTCCCCACTCATATACTGGGGGAGGGCTGAGCAATTGGCAGCAGTACTGAGGCAGACCACTGGAACGATAGGCTGGTCGGTGGAGAGTACGGCGAACGGGCTGACTGGCCGTCGAATCTTGGGTTGTACTCCAAAGAGTGTGACGACCTGGCCACCACATCGCGATTAGATGGGTTAACATCCGCGGTTCCTGGATCAGGGGCTAGGGATACTGGTGATAGGTTGTGATGCTACTCTCCCTCCATTGGTCCCCCAAATAGTTCTCTATGATCTCTTGTCAAGGTAGAGAGCGCATCCGATGATGATGGTGGTGATTTCACGACCGTAACCTATGGGGTTGCCAGATTTTTATCCTCCCGGATATACCGGTGGAGGGAGGTAGGAATCCTATGGACCTCACATTATGGGAGTATTAGGTTGATGTGCATTGTTCCTACCCCATCCCTTAACTCGGATGAGCGAGGGGAGGGTTCCCGTGCCGAGTCATACTCCGCTTCAGAGTCTCAGAAGTGGACTGGATTGATCTCTGTCTGGACCTTCCCAACATTCTTCTTTTGGCAGCAATGACCTACCTCCGTACCCCTAGGAGGCCCCTCGGGGTAGTACTGATTACTGACATGAGGTCTTTCGACTGCACTGGTGTTGGGGCGGAGAGGGTTTCCACCCGAGAATGCCGGGGTGCAGGGAGCACCAGGACAGATGTCAAAGGGGACATGGGGAGGACCTCCATGGATAGTGCTAGAGTGAGTAGGACCTCTGCTGAAACTGGTTGAAGCATGTGGAGGCCCTCCGAGCTGGGTGCGGGTGGGGCGAGGCTGGCCTTCACCCCTGTAGTTACTAAGGTGAAGAGGACCTCCACTGGCTGCTGAGAGAACATGGGTAGGATCCCCACGTTTAAGAGAGACCGGATGGGAAATGTCCCTACACCAGAAGTCGGGGGTGGGAGTAATGACTCCATACCCAGTGTAATGGGCACGAGAGAGGCTTCCATACCCTGTATCACCTGCATAGGGAAGACCGTCATTCGGATTAGGGGTAGCACAGTGTGGACCTCCATGTCGATCCTTGAAGGGGGGAAGCCCTACGCTCTCTGTGGTAGTGGTACAGGGAGGACCTCTGTACTAGGTGACATCACTGCGGGTTAGCTCGTGGTGACCACTGCTCATGCTGGCGACCAAGAGAGTCGACCCAACCTACCAGTGGGTCGGTTGGCGCATCAATCTTGGGCAGGTGTATAAGTGCCCATACTCAGTGTATGCAGTGAAATGGTGATATGAGTCAGCGGTGTCTTAGGCCAGAGTTTCTGCCGACGTTGATGCCCCTTGGCGGGATGCTCTTCAGCTTGTGCCCAACGCTGGTGTTAGGTTGGACGAACCAGAGCTGGTGGTGTAGGTATATATCATACCGGATCCTCGTTTGGCAAGACCGGGCGGTGTCATTGACGTGGCTAGGTGGGAATCCTCTCTAAGAGCCCCTGGAATGGGACTCTGACCGGGCTGGGCCGGACGTCAGCTACCTCATCAACGTAAAGTAGAAAGTCATCAACATGTTCCAGGGAGAAGCTCCCGAATCGGTTATATGTCGGTGTGGGGAGCAGTGGCTTCTTGTGCATCCCTTGGGGGCAGTGTTGGCAGTGAGGCATAGACGCCTCCAGATCCAAGAAGGCCATATCCCAGGTTGGGATTATTCCCTCCTCATAACGGCACACGAGGTTGTTAATTACCCTTCGTTGGATAACTCTTGATGGGGAGATGGGGAGTGGGTGCCCCATGGTCATAGATGTAGAGCCCCTCGTGGCCAAGGTGAAGCCATATGGGATGGCCTCATTGGTGCTGCACATGCCCCTATGTCGATGGGTAGGCAGTGATTGCATCCCTGGAGCAGCAACTTGATTCTTGAGAAGCAGGGAGATTAACTCATTAGTGTTGAAAGAAAAAGGAATCGACGACCAATTCCCTAGTTCCATTCCAGCTTCCATGGTCGGTAAGAGGGATCCACACTGACAACGTCATAAAATGGGATTCCCAACATTATACTACCCCAACTTCTGGTGAGTTTCATGCCAGTCTCACTATTTGCTTAGTGAGAACCGGTGCCGGATAACTGGATATAGTGACATATCTATCCATTGATGCCCTAAGCATTAATAATCTCCATTTTGAGGAGAAGAGTTTCATGTCGAGTTAACCGATTCTGTTTCCGATGCTTTCACTGGGGAGCGCCCGTACGTCTCATTCAGGAATGAGGGTCGCGGTTTTTTTGCCCCGCATTCTTGCTTTCCAAAGGTGGATGGCATTCATCTCTTGTTCAAGAATGTTTTCTCCTTGATCGAAATGGGATAATAGGATGTCGGTTCTTCCTTATGGGGATTTTTCTTGAAACTCGTCACATAATCTCGGTCTCCCTCATAGACTTAAGACGTTTTTTGTGAAACTCTTCCTACCTCCATATCTTCATTGACACCATTTAATTACACTTCTTTTGTCAGGACATTCCATGGGGTATGGTAAGGGAAGCAACCTTTGGTCAGAGGAGTAGTCACGTTGGGCATCACTGGCTTTTCTGGGAACTAGAACACTAGCACATCTGGGTTTCTTCCATATATTATAGGGCTCCTCGAGGGAGTGGAAGCCCAAAGCATCCCACGTCGAATGTGCAGAATTATATGCCATGGGCATGTATCTGAGGTTTTCCTCAAGTTCTCATGTTTAACATGGGGTATGCTACATGTTTAATGTCCAACGGAGACGGATCAGACTGATCAGAACACCAACTAGAGTGGATCATATGGGTGAAACATCCTGAGGGAACACTGATGACAAGGATAATGTGTGGTTGGTTGCCCGAATTCTTTTAAATGGGATGGGGAATGAAGTGTCATGACCCCACTGGGATGTGGCAGCCCGGGTAAGAATCACGATGGATGATGGAGTGGTTGAATGAAGTGGGTGGTGAATGAGATGGAACCTTCATGAGGACGGTGATACGTTTGTGATTGAGCCTCGAAGAGACCTCCTACGAATCCCCATGGCAAGGAATGAAATTCCATGTAGTTCAACTGACGACATCTTACCACCGATTGAGGTTTCCAGCGGCTTACCAATGGATGGGGTCGCAACGGCTTATCGCTGGATGGGGTCGCAACGGCCTACCACTGGATGGGGTCGCAATGGATTACCGCTGAATGGGGTTGCAAAGGGTTACCATTGGATGAGGGTGAACCAACGTGAAAATGATCTAGATGACTGGTGGATAATGGTCTTAAACCTCAGGGAGGCTTCCTATGTATCTTTCCTTTCCAAGGATCAAATACCTCGTAGTTCAGGTGGTGGGAACCAACATGAAGGGGGTCAGATCCAATGGATGGTGTTGGTTCTAAACCTCAGGGAGGTTTCCTACGTACCTTGTCTTGGCAAGGATCAAAGTCCACGTAGTTCAGAGTGGGGGATTGGTGCACTGACTGGAAGATGGTCGGGACCAATGGTCGTTGGGCCTGAACCTTATAGAGGCTTCCTACATACCTGTCCTTGTCAAGGATCAAAGTCCACATATTTTGGATATGTGAAAGGGGTCGGTGAACCGACATGAATAAAGACTTGGGGTCAAGGTGGACGGTGGGTTTGAACCTTCGGGAGGCATCCTACATACATTTCCTTGGCAAAGATAAAAGTCCACGTAGTTTATGGAAGTGTGTGGGGATTACACTATAGGCTACCCAAGGTGTTGGTGAACCGATGTGAATGGATTCGAAGCGTCCAATGGGTGGTGGGATTGAACGTCGTGGAGGCTTCCTACGTACCTTGCCTTATTAAGGATTAAAGACCTCGTAGTTCAGGTGGTGTGGGGCTTATACTCTAGGATGACCAAGGTGTTGGTGAACCGACGTGAATGGGGTCGGAGCGACCAATGGGTGGTGGGATTTAACCTTGCAGAGGCTTCCTATGTACCTTGCCTTAGTAAGGATCAAAGACCTCATATTTCAGGTGGTGTGGGGCTTATACATTTGGTTGCCCAAGGTGTTCGTGAACCAACATGAATGGGGTCAGAGCGACCAATGGGTGGTGGGCATGAACCTTGTGGAGGATTCCTACATACCTTACCTTATCAAGGATAGATGACTTCATAGTTCAGGTGGTGTGGGTCTTATACTCTAAGCTTCCCAAGATGTTGGTGAACCGATGTAAATGGGGTCGGAGTGACCAATGGGTGGTGGGATAGAACCTCGTGGAGGCTTCCTATGTACCTTGCATTAGCAAGGATCAAATACCTCGTAGTTCAGGTGGTGTGGGGCTTATACTCTAGGCTGACCAAGGTGTCGGTGAACCAACATGAATGGGGTCAGAGTGTCTAATGGGTGGTGGGCCTGAACCTTGTGGAGGCTTCCTACGTACATTGCCTTAGGAAGGATCAAATACCTCGTAGTTTAGGTGGTGTGGGGCTTATACTCTAAGATGCCCAAGGTGTTTGTCATGGTCGGTTCTCACTCTATGCCCACATGATTAATGCTCAGTGTGAGAAACAAGAGGTAGCAGAGACCTGACAATCACGTCGCGAAAGGTGCGTCCGTGGGAGGTGAAGTGGGGGCTTACACATGATCGCAACCCAAAGCAGAAATAGAGGCTTATGTGTGGTTAGAAGCCTGTGGAGGTTGGGGCTTACTCTAGGATGGAGGCCTGATGGAGACAAAGCCCAGCGGGAGAGGGATTTGGTACCAAAGAAAGGAGGGGTCTGGTGTCCATTCCCCCTGGTGCTTGGGACCAAAGAAGAAAGGAGTAACATGGATGTTGCCTCCTAAAAGAAAGATAGGGGCTTACACCAGGGTGGTTTCCCATTCCCAGTGGACAAACACCACTCTAACAAGGAGGATATAATCCCTAGTGAGGGGTGATCTCATCCTCGTGGAGACCAGTGGGCATGGAGAATGTGCAAGGTGGGGGAACCCTACGTGCGAGGCACTGGGCGAGGTCGCAGTTTAATGTCATGTGATGAGGATGATGGTGCTTGGTAGTTTAAAGTCCTTCATCTCGGATGAGGTGGTTTCACTATGCACCCCTAATACATACATAACTGGTACCCTCTTCACCTTGGTGAAGAGAGGGAACATGCAACGTCATGGATAGGGGGTGTTATAGAGAGAACCATTGGGGTGTCCACTTTAGCGTGGCTATGCGAAGAATCTATAGCCATTAGAATGCCTATGTGAAGAATCATGAGGCGAAGCAATGCAACAGGAATTATCGTCCAAGGGACTTTGAAGTTACTTCGTGCTAACCATGGAGGTTGCATGAGGAATGAGTATATGGAGAAGGTGGATTGTGCGTGGGAGGCACCCGAAAATGATGCCCGGAAGAGGGATCTCACGGGCACACAAGGCGGGAGGCTTGCGTGCAAAAGGGGCAGTTTCATGAAAAATGACGGGATAGGAGCGAAACTGAGTAGAGTGCATGAAAAAGGCTAGGCTGTTGTGTAAATGGGCGATGTGCACAAAAAAGGAAAGACCGTCCCGCAAATGGGTGTGCACGCGAAATCGGTCAGGGCGTCGCACAAAAGGAATTGTGTGCCGAATAACTGATTGCGCACAATTGGAATGAATTGCATGCGGGGGTAAGGGGCTTGGTGGGATTCAAACAAGGATCAAGCTCGAGTGGTCACGCACAAATGCAGACATCGGGGTGGCCTGGCACGAAATATTTAGCACTTGAGAGCCATATTTTTCTTGTATGAGATAAGAATTGTGCGTCGGGAAGACGATTTAGATTCTTTGAGCTGAAGTCAAAGGTGTGGCCTTCTATTTATAGGCTCTTGGGATCACGGGTCCTCACAGAAAATAGGCCGACATAGAATTTTTCTTGCCCTTGCATCGGCAGTGCATCATTTCAACTGCGCGGGGCTGTCGAGTGTAATTTTTTACACCTGTGCACAAAGGCTCTCGCGAAATCCAGAGTTTGTCGCGCTGGACAGTTTTTTTCCGCGCCCCTGCATTTTTTTCGCGTGGCCCCTCTTGGCCCCCTGGACTGGGTTGCCGGCTCCAAATATGTCTTCGATTTGTCCTGCCTTAACATTCTTCAAATCTTGAGCATTTTTTGACGCCTACAGTCTCGATTCACCATGTTATGACGATATTTATTATGTATAATGTGTCTAAGGGTGATGGTAATAAAGAACTAAGTTTGAGATGATGTAGTTCATTTACGAACTAGTTGGTTATGCATCTAAGTTTCTAAAAATAATATACCAATAAGATTATAGGATGCATCGTAATGTTATATAATAAATATTTTTGTAACATTATGTATTATCTATATATGAAAATTATGGGTCATTATTTTTTGTATTATATAAATCACAAGTTAGCCTTTGGGACCTAGGATAAGAAAACTTTACAAATATTTTTTATGATAATCTTAAGTATAGGATAATTTCTATAGTAATTGAAAATATAAGATTTTGGTTTTCCTTGAAAAAAATACCTTTCCAAATACTAAATGTGGGTTTGGTTTTGGAATAGATTATTCTAGGGGTAATAAACCCAAAAAAGTTGTTCTAGTATATTTCATCTATCATTTTGGTGCACAATGAGTGTTCCCTTACTACACTCCTGATTTGACTCTCTTGTGGGATATTCTTGGGTAAATTCACATTTTCATTATTAACCATTATGATGGATTTTAATAAATTTTGACAATGGATAGCCTATGTTAAACATAAGGTATTATAAGATGAAAAATGCTTTCATGATATAGACACCCTATATATTATTTTTCATTATTGATCACTCAGATCGACGATATTGAGTACTCATGCTAACCAATTTGGTTTTATTAATGGATTGATTATAGAATGTTGATGTTGAGGTGCCTATATGAAATATAAAATATTGAAGTACACTATATGATATTAGTTATATATATTCCTGTATATAATTAATAGTCTCAAGGAATAATAATTCATCTCTTCAATGAATAAACGTTTAATTAGAAATGAAAACCCTAATGGATGGATGATAACATCCCAATTCTATGATTCTTCTCTAGTTAAAGTTTTTTTTGAACGTAATTCCTTTAAATTGTCTATTCTAAATCATTTTAAGTTAGATGATTATGAATAAATTATATTTCTATACATAAATCTCACATCAATTACCAAGGAATATATGTTACATTTGATATTCCAAACGAACTTATTATTGTATCTTATTGTGATGATAAATATGATATTCCAATGAAAATCACATCCATTGTATGGGTATTGATTCTTATTAAAAAGGTGAATTTATCTCAGATGGTTTGGGATAAACTCAGAATCTGAAATATGCCTATTATGTTGGAGTTTTTTTTATGTATTTTTAAAATAATTTCATGGTCTTCCACCAAATTATGAAGTTGTGTTCTCAATAGAACTCATACCTAGTTCTAAAACTATTATAACGACTCCATAAAGAAAATACCTAGTTGATTGGTAGGAAATAAATAATCAACTATAAGAAAATATTGACAAGGGATTCACTCAACCAAGTGCATCCCCATGGGGTGCACCCGCTCTTTTTGTTAAGAAGAAATATGAACTGATGAGACTCTACATTGATTATCAAGAACATAACAAGATCAATATCAAGAATAAGTATCATCATCCCCATATTAATGAATTTTTTTATCAATAAATTGACCTAAATACTTTTCCAAGATTGATATTCTGTTGATGGTCAAGAAGGAGGATATTCCCAAGAAAACATTTTGTATAATATATGGACACGATGAATTTATAGTGATTCCATTTGTTCTTACTAATTCCCCTAATATATTCATGAATTTAATGAATATAGTCTTGAAATATTATCTTGATTAGTTTTTAGTAGTCTTTATAGATAATATTATTATATATTAAAAGAGAAAAGAAGAGCATGAAGATCATTTGAGGAGTTTTTTCAAAGAACCTAAAGAAGGAGAAGCTTTATAAAAAATTTACCAATTGTGAATTATGGATTCATAAAGTTCCCTTATTAGGTTATATAATCTCAAATGATGGTATATCAGTAAATCCTTGAATGATATATGTTATTTAATGTTTCTCCATACCAACCACTGTGACTATGATCTATAGTTTTCATGGTTTGGATGTATATTATTGGCACATTATATAGATTTTCTGAATACATTACAATCCACTATTCATGTAAACATAGAAGAGAGAAATTTTATTTTAGACAAATGAATGTGAATAAGATTTAAAGGAACTAAATATTAGGTTAGTAAGTTCCCTTGTTCTTACTTTACCCTAGAATGGTAAAGGTTTTTTAATCTATAGTGATTCATAATAGAATGTATTAAGATGTTTTCTCATGGATAATGATAAGGTGATAGCTTATGCCTCACAACAATTGAAGGTTCATGAGAAAAATTACCCAACTCAGGATATGGAGTTATGTATGGTATTTTTTAAATTATTTATATTGAGGAATTGTATTTATAGAGAAAGGTGTGATATATATTTTGATTATAAAAGTTTCATGTATATTTTGAAATTGAAATATTTGAATATATTGTAGTGATGGTTTTGGGAATTGTTTAAATATTTTGATAGCTTTATACATAAAACCCAGGGAAAGTGACTATGGTGGTAGATTCTCTGATTTTAAAGGATCATGATAGTTTATCTATGATGAGGATGACAAAAGATCAATTTTTTTGGATTATCAAATAATGGATTTTCAAATCTTTAAGGAAGTGTAGAAATATTATCTTTTGTAAATGAGAGTTCAACCATATATCCATGTGATGATTAAAGAGGTTTAGAAGAAAGATATGTAACTATAGAAGAAGGTGAGAATCTTTTCTATTTTTAACTTTATAATGACCCTCACTACTCATACATAGACATTACACACTTTTTCAGGACATTTTATACATTACACAAACAAAAACCCAAAGGATGTATTAGTTTATTTCATTTGGAAACATGGGAACATAAAAATTAGAACATAATTGAGCTATATTATCCCCCATTATGTTCTCCATGACAATAACCCTTCTTAGAAACATCATACACAATACATATCTCCATAAATTGTCTTAAGGAATAATATGAATGGGTGAGATAAGATGCTCAGTAAGGGTTAATAAGGGATATATTTAAGCATCATCCTGAGAATAATGGTATGATAATGTGATGATAAAATTCTATGATCATACCCTTCATATCAAATATTATAATCAATATTCATTGAATAAATATTGGTAGATCATAAAACATGAATAATATGTAAATCAATAGCATAAGCCCCAAAATAATAACATAGGAATAAGACATGGAATTATGGATAAAACATAATTATATAAAATTATTTCCATAGTAGATAAGGATTAATTTTCGGGCCATCTTAGTGGAATGGGTTCACTCCCCAAACCATCTTAGCAGTCGAGGTTCTCTCCCAAGACCATATATGTAGAAAAAGTCTTTTACTAAACTGAGTACACCTCCCATTAGAAGCATGTATATCTTATGAGATATAAATCTATATCTAATTTATTATAAGGAGATATAGGTCCCAACCATCTCATAATGAAATCAAACATATGTGTTCCAAAATATCATAAAAAATCATCATATCATAACCCATGAAATGAAAAATGGGTATCATAAACAAGTTAACGTATCATAACCTATAGAAAATAGACATGTTTCATAATCATTTAATCGTAGAATATCGTATGAAAATAATTGGGTTTCATATTTGTTTTATCATGGTATAACCCGTGGAAGATAAAAGAATTTCATAAACAACATGTCATCCAAATCATAGCCATTCATAGAAATAAAAAGAATGGTATCCTAGGATCATAACCCTAGTAAAAATAGGTAACATAAAAATATTTTATCATAGATAGAAAACAGTTTTGAAAAATATTTTTAAAACATTTCATCAAGAGAATTTCATTTCTTCTTTTAAAAATTCTTTTTAAAACATAAAACATTTTGAAAATTATTTTCTTTGAACATAACATTGGAAACATTAAATGAAATTTTGAAATCCATTTTAAACACCTATTTTAAAACATAAATCATTTTTAAAATCATTTTTCCTTGAAAAGGATCTTAAAATATCATTAAAAATTAAAAAAATGAGTTTTGAATAAATTAACTTTTTGAGTGAGGAGAGAAATACCGTCAGTATTTCTGAAAAAAAAAACATTCTTAATTATATTAAGTACCAAATATTGTAAAATGATACCAATAAATGAATATATCATTGAAACCCATAGGTGAAGAAAAATTAAGAGAATTATTGAGAGATATAACATAATATTTCATCAATGGAAGCATAATCATAAATAATCCTGATAAATGATGAGATTGTATAAATAAACTTTTACCACTTTAGTAACATTGAATCAAAGTCAAAAAAATAATAACATTAAATAAACATTAAAATATAATTAAAATAATTATATTCATGATATAACATTTCAATAAGTATTTTATATAACTCATTAGTGAATATAGGTGCACAACCAAACATTTGTCACCAAGAATGAAAATTGAGACAAAGTTACCTTATAGATTTGTAACATTTGAACCGTAAAACCCCATGAAATATAGATCATAAAAATGATACTTAAATACCCATAAATATAAATATAAATATCATATAATACATTCCTGGTATGTGTATACACTAAAAAAAACTAGTGGTGAATAAGGCATGTGTCTCACAAAAATAAAAGTGAGACTAGAAATTCCCTTATCTTATGTCTTCATCCTCATAGTACTCAATCAAAACTCATTTATAATAAATATAAATTTATTATATATATATTAAAGAATAATATCCAATTAAAGCATACCATATATGATTTTATTATTACATTTTCTTATGTTTTTATTAAAAATACCATGTTAAAGTTATGTTTTAGGTAAAAACAACTTTGTTTTTCACATGTCTTTGATTTGTTATATTTTTTTGCTCCTCTTAATTATATAATGATTTAATCAAATTAAGAATGACAAAAATGATATAAATTAACATATTTTCATTATATATCTATTTATAACAATCTATAAAATATAGAAATAGGAAATGAAATACACTGTTCATTGAGACGATAGGTTATATGTATGCATGAACACTGTTTCCATTATCATGGAATATTAAAAGAAAGAAGAGAATTAAATTATATTTTTCTACATAAACATATATATTCTCATTAAATTTGATTTATTATTTAATATATATCAAATATTACCATTAAACCAATATTTAGTACATTCTAATTAAGCATGACTAAATCACATCGCTTTAAGGAGTCTGTAGTCCACACATCCACAAACAAAGTTATTGTATTCCCAAAAAATAAAAAACTTGAACGTATATATTATATAATAAATAAATAATCATAAAAATTTTATAAATATAATATATCATATAAAAATATTAATTACATCATTATTACCAACCTTGAAAGGTGGGAATGGATGAACGAATGACATCAGTTTGTGAGGTGGTGGTTTGTTGCACACATGAATGATGATTGTGTATCCCATTTGATGGAAATGTGCATGAGTTGTTGGTATTACCCATAAGATAAAAACATATTCGATAGTGAGGATACTGAGGTAATTATATAATCCTGGAATAAGAATAATTTAGGGGGTAGAGAAATAAATAAAACAAAAGTGCTTGTTAAAGGATGTTACCTCTTCTTTGAGTAACTCCTTTTTGTTCGCACCAAAGGGTTTCCTCTGTTTGATTTATAAAAAAAAATTGATCCCTATAATATGAAGTTAGGTAATTTGGGTAGAGTGTTTCTAATCCAAAAATCTTGAGATGTTTCAATAATTGATGGGGTGAGTTCCCTTTTATAGTAGAGGAGGAGTGAAATTTTGGTAAATACAAAAAATAAAAAAATATTTGGAGGTTTCCCTTATATCTTATGCCTCCAATAATGATAAATTATAGATTAAAGGGATGATATGGTCGAAATATTGAAAGATAATGGATTTTAGACATGTTTATAAGTTATTTTTCACCATATATTAAAGTCTAACCACTAAGTAAACTTGATTTTACCATAATCAATATAATTAATTTTGAATAATTTCAATTATTAATTTCATAAAAAATTAAGTTGAACATATTTTAAAATAAAATTTTTGATTATTTCAAAAATGTATTCCATTTTTCCAAATTATAATTACAAATGTTGCAGAAATTAATTTAAAATTATTCCCGCAGGTGGGATAACAGGATGATTTTTTAATATCAAAAAACCTTAAAAGACTAAAATGTTTTTATATCCAATTTCAATGTGAATAATCTCCAATGACTTAAATTGGATTAATTTATTTATTATTTATATAATTATTCATTAAAACCAAATTAAATATGATTTAACTATATAAAAAAATTAAACGAAAAAGAAGCATTCAATTAAAATTCATTATTTTTCACTATTCCTCAAAAAATAAAACTTTTTAGAAAAATCCTAAAAATAACCCTATTAAAATTATGGAATTATGAATTCAAAAATTAATTTCATTTTATAAAATATTATTTATAAAATTGTTTAAAATTAATTTTATTATTTTTCAAATAAGGATATAAAAATCAATTCTTTTGAGAAAATCAAATTTTACAAAACATATAGACTATAACAAAAACAATATATCTGATAATAAATATGTTTTATTTATATGAAAAAATTATAAATAAGATTTAATTTGTTTATATCTATTATTATTATTATTATCTATGTTATAACTATCTTGTTTTATATAATTATAAAAATAAAATGTTTTTTCGTAGAAACTCATTGTTGTCTGTAATGCATGCTAAGTTATTGTTTCTTATAGTGAAAGATTAAATTAGTGTAGCATATAATAAAATTATAAATTGATTTAGAGTTTAATTAAACATATGAAATAAATTTTATTTATTAAAAATGTTTATAAAAACTCAGGGTGTTACATTCTACCCCCTTAAAATGAATTTCTTGGTTAAAATTCATCATTATAATACAAAAAATAGGATTATTTTACCTCATCGTATACTCAAGTTCCCACCAAGCTTCCTCTAACTGGTTTTTTCTCCAAAAATCATTGACCAAGTGAGTGGTCTTGTTTTGTAGAAATTTCTATGTATGATCTAGAATTTCAACTGGTTATTCCTTATAAGAAATATCATGCTCCAACAGTATGAGTTTCGAGTTTAGTACATGTGAAGGTTCAGGTATATACATCATCAGAAGAGATACATGAAACTCATTGTGGAATTAGGAGAATTTTTTTGGAAGTTACCAGTTATATGTTATCATCCCAATACGATCATGAATTTCAAAGGGACCAATATACCTAGGGCTTAGTTTACCTTTCTTATTGAATCTCATAACCTTCTTACATGAAGATATTCATAGAAACATCTTCTCACCTAATTCTTATTTTATATCACAATTATAGTTATCAACATACATTTTCAAACAACTTTGTATCTTCCTTGATATGTTGTTGAATGGTTCTAATATTACCAGTAATATCTTCCACTATCTCTAGTCCCAATAGATTCCATTCCCCATATTTATTCCATCCCATTGTAGATCTAATGTTCTTCACAGAGAGGGATTCTTAAGGAGCCATATAAATGATTGGGTGAAGTCTATTATTGTATAAAAAAATAAACTTTTGTAAGGTGCCGATCCCAACCACATTTGAAATCTAGAGATCAAGATCTCAATATTACTTCTAGGGCTTGAATTATTCTTCTAGACTAACAATCCATTCGGGGATGATAAGTAGTACTGAAACTCAATTATTTATCAGGGAATTTTTGAATTCTTTTTCTAGAAATTTGAGGTAAATTTTAGATCACAATCAGATACAATGTAATATGGTACTCCATTCAAACTTAATACTTTCTTAATGTATATCCTAGAATGTTGATCTGGAGAGATGTATTATCTGATAGCGATATGTTTTTTCTGACTTAGTATGGTGATCAACCACCACCCATATATTATTATTATCTTTAGAGGTTTTGGGGAGTCCATAGATAGAATACATAGTGATATTCTCCCATTAATATTCTAGTGTGGGTAATTGACGCACACCTGTCGTAGGGTGTGGCCAAACAATTTTTAAATTTCCTATGTGTCATTTAGTGATTAACCCTAGGAAGTTTCCCGAAGAGAAGTGCACACAAAATCAGTTTGTCACTTTAAAATGAGGGTAAAAATGTTGTTTTTTTTGAAATGAAATTTGAAATTCAAATGATTGAAAAACTATGATATTAAAAAGGGTAACTAGGTCGGGGTCAGTTTCCTAGTTGTAATGATATCCTTGTTCAATTTAATTAAATCCTCTTCTTCTTTGTTGATTAAAGTGAGTTTCCACAATCGTTTCCTCTCACTTCCATGGTGAAACTATGATGGTCAAAGAAAACCTTACCCAGATCTCGGTTTGGTCAACTCTCCTTCATGTGTAAAATAGTTGTATTGTGTATCCTTAATTGAAATGGTAAATACCCGATCGGGTTTTGTTTATCCCAAAAAATAAAGAACATTCACTATACCTTTTACACGTACTAACGATCTTCGAGTACTTCACCACTAATCCATGGTCTATTCCAACGTGTATAAACCAAAAATTAGTGGAGGGAGATTATGCTTATTTTACCCAGGAAAAATCAATAACGGAATTAATATTCAAGAACAATCGCAATTGATAATAAAATCCACTATAATATATTAAAAACAACATTGAAGAAGAAAGAAATTTCATTCAATTACGTCCAAGAACTCAAGCATTACAATGTAGAAAACCAAACCTTCCCCAATCACTCAAAATGTTTACCACACCATGCTAAGGGTAATCAAGATGAATGGGGAAGAAAAAGGCATTAAAAACTATGAAAAAGAAAAGAAATAAAAGATAATTACTAAAAGTTCTTATCCTTGGTGCCCCAGAAAGAATGGGATGGAATGAGAGATTCTTTGAGAGGGAGGACCTCTCCTCCTTTTATAGACAGAATTTGTCCCCTGAATTTTAATGCGTTGTATCCCCAATAAATGATATCTTCACTTGTTCCATCCCTCGCAAATGTTGTTCATAATTATCTTGGGCGTGCCTCCAAACAATATCTGTAGATTTGGACATGTATTCCGAGAGTTATGGCTATTTTACTCTGAGCATTTATTCGGTCCAGTTATACTCTCCAAATCACAAACCTCAAGATTAGGGTGATTTAATGACCCCTTAAACCGAAAATTCATGCAACGTTTCCTTCATTAAAGAGGCTCCAAAACTCCCTTTTGGTCCCCCCACCAAATTTCACAACAATTGTCCCCACCATGAATGATTAATGGACCCCACACAAAAACTAGGTAGAACTGAAAATAGTTCTCTTAATCCAAATTGTGAGCTTCTTTGGAGCTTCCATATGGTCTATTCAAGTTTTGGTTCAACGAGATAAAATGAATCCCTGGATGTGTAGAATCTGGAAACGAAATAATTTTGAAATTTGGATTAGTGTATAAAATGTTATAGACAAAATCAATAAATAATTTAAAATAGTTAAACATATGAAATGGACCATTTTCACTATTCATCTCAAAATAACACCAATATCATAAAAATGCATCAATTCATCATGAATTAACACATTTGTGAGTTTAAAACAATGAAATTCAATGTAAATTAAATTGAAAATATTTTCTCTATCAATTCCCCCACACATAGAACTTGGACTCCTAGACAATAAAAATCAAATCAAATCAAATCCAAAACACATACCAATGAGATCTACCAAATCCATACTAAGAAAAAAAAATATCATTCCTCATCAAAAATGATTATTTCAAGTTCTACATTTTAGATTTTATTATATTTCCACTTCTTTTCTTATCCCATGCACACAAAACACCTACCTCACATGAATGTTATCTCATCTCACAAATATAAATGTTCAACAAGGCTTTTCCGATCCAAACTCACAGAAGAGTCACCATAGGCTTGATAAATTCCTATTTCTCCACCCGATGTGAGTCAAGGGCATGTGTTTCTCATGAGGACTTTTTAGGGTTGTTCTGTGGCTTTTAGTTGGTAGGATTTATATGTTAAAAATTCTGAGGCCAAAAATGGAGGGCTTGGGTCTTTATGAAGAAAAATTGCAAGATTCTAATTTTTACTCAAATATGGTCTCCTTCTCTTCCCCTTGGTATAAAATAGGCTCCATCATCATTCAATCAGATCAAGATTTCAGTAGTAAAAATTTCAATCCTTTCAAACATGATTTTTCTTGAAAGCTCCATATAGGCAGAACTTTGTTTTTTACATCGGAAGCTCCAGAAAGGCACAACTTCTGTTATCATGAATGCTCCAGAAAAGGCACAACTTTCAATAGAATGATTTTTCAGCCTCACACACATATCTTAAACAATTTATTTTCCACCCAAAGTATCACCAAATGAGGTAGTAGACCACAAGACATCTTCCCCCACACTTATGTTCGACCAGATCTCGCAATTTCACTTTAAGAGCAGGTTGGATTGGGAAAATTGGATTGTAAAGTGGCTAACCTAACAGGATATTCATGGATACTAGGGGCTACAATGATTAATGTATAAGTTAGGCCATAATTAAAAGGATTATTTTGAAAAGTGGGCTTAAAACCAAATAAATGCCTCAATCATTTAAAACACATGTACCACAAACCCTCAACTTTTGAAAGGAATAAATCAAATGCTGGTTAAAGAAAGCGTGGTTTAGTTCTCTCAAGAAATGAGGTGAATGAAATTAATATGAAAAAAATTGTTCAGAAGCCTCACAGGAAATTTATTTCAAAGATATTGACAGTGAAATATGGCTAGGGATTCAAAAATCAGTGTACTTCTCAAGAAATTCCAAAAGATTTGAACTTGAAACTAAGTAATTTCAGTATTCATTTAAGCATAGTTTCATTGAATATATTGTTTCACTCATTGAAATGAGTTTCAAAAATTGAAATGATAATCATTTCAGCTCAAAAGTTTTGACAACACACTTTTTTTTAAAGTAAACACACAAATATCGGAAAAAATTCATTTTTTATGAAAACTGTATACCAAAAATCAAATGAAAATACTAAACTACAAATCTTATCTCCCCCAAAAATAGTTTATTATGTGTCCTCAATGAAGTTAAATATATTTTACATGTAAGTAGATTTTAAAATTAATCACAATAAGCAAGAAAGTTTAAAGGAGAGGTTCAACCTGACTTATTGGAAAAGAAACATTGAGTTAGGCTCCTAATTTTTGGTCTTTGAAAACCTAAAATAATAAAAATATAACATAAGAAATTTACTAAAATAAATGAAAATATAATTTGAATATGAAAATAAGGATAAATTTTGGTTTAATCCCCCAAGTGGGACCTGGGTTTGGATTGCCTCCAGAGGGCAGTTCTAATCATTTATCCCCAATATGATGGTGGGTGAGGTTTCTTGCTCATGATAAAAAAATTATTCTCGGTAGCATGTACTTTTTTCTTTTTTTTGAGGACTCCATGGATGTATCAAACCAATTACACACCCATGGTAGTGAGATACAACATGCATGGTGGGGTTTGAACAATGATTGAGTCCTCCAGTTTCATAGTTTTCACCTGCATAATTTCTTCTTCGTTCACCAGTGATTTCTCAAGATATGATGCATCAAGGGAATAATAAAAGCGAATTTCATATTGTACATCTATTTGATCAAAATTAACGCTTAAAGCATCAATATCAAATGTGTCTCCTTTAATGTGAGTATCATGCATCACATTCTCCTCAAGAAAAGCAACTTTTGTATCCTCTTGAAGACTTTCTGATATGTGTTCAACTATCTCATGGGGATCCAGATGATCTTCCTCAAGTGATTCTTGTTTTTCTTCCTCAACCACCAAGGCAATAGATGTGTTCACCTAATCTGAAAATTTAAAACAAGGGGAGGTGATACGAAATTCAGTTTTAAAAATATCTAAAGATAACTAGTTAATGAAATGATTATCTCCCTGAGTTTTTACTTCTTCAATCTCTTCTTTATTTGAAATCACCTCTTTGGGTTTAGTAGTAGAAGATAGAGTCAGGTAGTTAGGCTCCTCTATTTTTTCTTCAAATTCCACTATGTTTTCGGTTTCTCCCTTTAATGGTTCCAAATATTCTTCTTTTGGGGGGACAAGTTGTTCTTCACAATCATTCCAAAATTCATTCAAATCATGTTGATCCCCGCCATATAGCTCAGGCATTGATGTCTCTTAGGAAGAATGGATATATTCTGTTAGCCTTTATATTTGACCCTTTAGTCCTTTTATGGCCTCTTTGAGTTCTTTCACTTGAGATTTGTTATACTCAAAAACGACTTTTTCTTCATGATGATGCACCTGTAAAATATCATTCCGTACCTCAACTATTTCTTGATAAAATTATGTAAAATACTCTTGTAGTTCAATTAATTCTTTAGCTAAACCCTCCAACATAGGTTATTCAAGGTTTCCTTTACGTTTTTGAATTAGATCCTTAAATTCATCCTCCTTGATGATTTGGATTCGAGCTCCCTGAATCTTCCTATCCAAGAAAGAAATACAATACTTTGTAGACCATGGTGAATTAGAAACTTGTTCTTGCACTTGGGGGTATGTGTTCCATGAATTAAAGAAATAATCATTTTAAAACAACATGGAAAATGTTTGTTTGTTTTTTAATTTGAAAAATTCCAAATATTTACAATTTGATTATGGCACTACCTCCCCATCAATGGCGTCAAGTTTGATGCACACCTGTCATAGGGCATAGAAAAACAAATTTTTAAATTTCCTTTGTGTAGTCTAGTGATTAACCCTAAGAAGTCTTCTGAAGAGGAGTGCACACGAAATCAGTTTGTCACTTTAAAACGAGGGTAAAAATGTTTTGTTTTTTAAATGAAATTTGAAATTAAAATAATTGAAAAACTATGATATTAAAAAGGGTGATTAGTTCTAGGTTGGTTTCCTAATTGTAATGTTATCTTGTTCAATTTAATTCAATCCTCTTCTTCTTTGTTGATTAAAGTGAGTTTCTACAATCGTTTCCTCTCACTTCCTTAGAGAAATTATGATGGTGATAGAAAACCTTACCAAGATCTCAGTTTGGTCAACTCTCCTTCCATGTGTAAAATATTTGTATTGAGTATCCTTAATTGAAATGGCCAATACCTGATCGGGTTTTGTTTATCCCAATAAATCAAGAACATTCACTACACCATTTACACGTACTAACAATCGTCGAGTACTTCACCACTAATCCATGGTCTATTCCATCGTATATAAACCAGAAATTAGTGGAGGGAGATTATGATTATTTTACCAAAGGAAAAAATCAATAACGGAATTAATATTCAATAACGATTTCACATGATAATAAAATCCTCTATAAGAAATTGAAAATAACTTTGAAGAAGAAAGAAATTTCATTCAATTACGTCTATGACCTCAAGCATTACAATCTAGAAAACCAACCCTTCCCCAATCACTCAAAATGTTTACCCCACCATGGAAAGGGTAATCGAGATGAATGGGGAAGAAGAAGTTATTAA
Source organism: Viscum album (assembly GCA_963277665.1). NCBI lineage: Eukaryota > Viridiplantae > Streptophyta > Magnoliopsida > Santalales > Viscaceae > Viscum > Viscum album. Next base: position 115,196 of record CAUJRU010000375.1, on the reverse strand, counting down.
AATACTTTGAAAAAGAAAATAAATAAAAGAGAATTCCGAAAGGTTATTTTCCTTGGTGTCCCAGAAGGAATGGGATGGAATGAGAGATGCTTTGAGAAGGAGGACCTCTCCTCCTTTTATAGAAATAATTTTCCCCTGAATGTTGACGCATTTCAAACCCATTAAATTATATCTTCACACGTTTCAACCTTCTTTAATGTTGTTCATAATTATCTTGGGCGTGCCCCCTAACAATCTCAGTGGATTTGGACATGTATTCCAAGAGTTATGACCGTTTTACTATGATAATTTATTCTGTCCAGTCAGACTCTTCAAATTGCAAACCTCCGGAGTAGTGTGATTTAATGACCCCTTAAACGGACAATTCACACATCCTTTACTTCATTAAAGATTCTCCAAAAATCCTTTTGCGTCCCACATGAAATTAAAAAACAATTGGGCCAACCATGAATGAGTTATGGACCCCACACCAAAACTAGGCAGAACTGCCAACAGTTTTCTTAATCCATCTTGTGAGCTTCTTTGGAGCTTCAATATGGTCTATTCAGATTTTTGTTCAAAGAGATGAAATGAAACCCTGGATGTGTAGAATCTGAAAAAAAATTTGAAGTTTGGATTAGTGTACCAAATTGTATGTCCAAACTACATAAATAAATTAAAATAGTTAAAATTATGAAATGGACCATTTTTATTGTTCAGCTCAAAATAACACCAATATCATAAAAATGCAGCAATTCATCATGAAATAACACTTTTTGAGTTTAAAACAATGAAATTCAATATAAATTGAATTGAAAATATATTCTCTATCTGTAATGTATGAAACAACCCATTATAATTATGTCTTTTAGCCTTAGCTTACTAACATACTAGGCACAGAGATACAAAATATGTGTTATATCTCTTTATTACACACCATCAAAATTATTATTTAAAATATCTATACATATTTTTAATTATTGGACAAATAGAGAATGAATAGATATGATATTATTATAATAGATCCTTCTTCAAATCTAGTATGGGAAGAAGATATAATTAGTTCCAAAACATTATCATTCCATCATAATCATGGTTAAACTAGGGAAAATTTCTATCCTTCTTCAGTAGTTCTAAAACATCCTCTTATGCTTATTTAATCTTTACTTCGATAGAGGGTTTGAAATTAAATTGAGAAAGATATTATTTTTCATTTCCTTTAGGATTTTTAGGTTCATCCTTTTCAAATCCCGAAATATTGAATACTTTTTTATCCTCATCATGGGTAATCTATCACGGTACTTTCGACTCAAAGCATCAACCACCTTGTAAATTTCCTAGGGTGGTAATGTATTGAGCAGTAATAATTATTTATTCTCTATAACCATTTTCTTTAGAGCATGGTCAACTCCTTATCTATGAATACATACTTAAAACTTTTATGATCAGTATATATATCACACATTTCTCCAAAAAGATAATTCCCCTTTATATTCAATTAAAAAATTACCAAAACTAACTCCAAATCATGAGTTGGGTAAGGCTTCTAATAAAAAATAAATTTTCAAGAGGCATAGGCAATAAAATGTTATTCTATATAAGAAAACATCTCAATCACTTCTTGAATACATCACTATAGATTACAAAACCTTCTCCACTATAGGGTAATGTAAGCATAGGTGCGCTGACTAACCTTCTACTTAGTTTTTTGAAATTTTCCTCCCAATCATCTATCGAGAAGAATTAGGAACCCTTATGAGTTAACTTGGTCAGAGGATTGGATAATCACGAGAAATTATCCCCAAACCATCGATAATTACCAGTTAAACTAAGAAAACTATGGATCTCAGTTACCATGGTTGGACTAGGCTGATATTCAATAGCCTCTGCCTTTGAAGGATCTACTATTATACCCTATCTTGAGAATATAGGACTAAAAAACGAAATATATTGCATCAAAAATTCAAACCTTGTAATTTTTTCATATATTTTCTCCTTCTTTAAGGAATTTAATGGAATTCTCAAGTGGTCTTCATGGTCTCCATTTATCTTTGAATTTATAATAATTTCATCTATAAAGACTAAAAAAATTGATAAAGGTAATCTCTAGACTCAATTCATCAAATCTCTGAATATATTAGGGGAATTAGTAAGACCAAAAGGCATCACTATATATTCATAGATTCTATACCTTGCATAGACTATCATCCTGGGTATATCCTCCTTCTTGAACATCAATTGATGATATCTGAAATGAAGGTCAATCATTGAAAAGTGTTGAGCTCCGTGTACTTGATCAAAAAAGGAATAAACACAGGGAAGATGATACTTTTTCTTGATCATGATCATGTTCAAAAACTGATAATCAATGCAGAGTTACATCGATCCACCATTATTTATCACAAAAAATGATAGGTTCTCCACAAGGTGACACATTTGTATGAATTAATACCATATCAATGTTTTCATAGAGTTTCTTCTTCGATTCCTACACTCATTTGGGGATATTCTATAGGGAGCCTTTGAAATTAGTGTTAAACCAAGTATGAGTACTAATGAGAACTCCTCTTCACATTTTTTTAAGTGTAGGAAAATATTTTTTAAATACATCCACAAATTTACAAACAATAGTTATATCCTCGATGTCAAGTTTCTCCTCAACCATTTGTGTTAAACATGTCTTCTAAATGGGAATTAAGACCCATTTATGGGATGAAATCTCCACATAAAGTCCATACTCATAATTGAATTGATAGAAAATCATAGAATGTTTTGAAATATCAAACATAACTTCCCATACACAACAATTTTTGTTGTCTTGATACAGAGAAAGCCAATCTATTCCTAGGATTATATCAAATTCAATAAGGGGATGAATAAAATTATTTATAGGAATCACATTTCCACAAATTTCAACTGGATAAAAATCATAGAATTAAGAATCTATCATAATAACCTTATGGTTTTTCTTTGATAATTACAAATATAAACATTTGGGTGGAATCTTAATACCCTTATAAAATTCTATAGATATCAAAGAGTGGATATATCTAGAATCAAATAAGAAAATAGTAGTTCTAGAGTGGATAGTAAATGTAACATTAACCACATCACTATCTCACCGCTCGTGAGAAGTAGTGATAACATGATATTTCCCCCTATCCCTCAACTTAATATGTTAATGACATTGATCATAATTATTAACCATATGGTTTGGTCACTAGTTATCATAATTCCCATTCTCCATACACTTGAATCACTAGAGTGGGGGAGGTCCATTCTGTGGAGCTTTATATCCATTTGAATTGTTAGCTAACTTCTTCCCATAACTTTGGAATTCAAATTCTTGATGAACTTCCCTTCCAAACATAAAACATTTGTTAGACCCCTCAAGAAAATTTTCATCATGATTCTTCCCACACTTATATTATAATGTAAATATCATCTTATTCTCTCCGTAGTTTTTAAATTTTCCTTTGAACTCCATCTTCCTTTTATTTTCAAATCCATGAGATTTATATTTAAATGTATCCACCAGTTAAACCTTGATTCCCTAATATAAAATATCTTCATAGCTACTAGATTATCTTATATCTAATTATCTTATGATACATGTATTTAATCCACCGAAACATCGGTCAACCTTACATTCAGTTTGGATGACAATACCAAAATTGTACCTCAAAAGTCTAGTAAAAGTTTCCTCATATGTTCCAAAAGATTCATCATACCTTTTAATTAACATGAGAAACTCTTTATATATCTTCATATGAAGAATTATATGAATTTAATTATTGAAAAATATGTTCTCTAACTAATCCGAATATATAGATTTAATTTCATCTTGTTTCCTACTATTCAAGGTTAGAGTCCACCATTGGTCCACTTTTCCTTCTAAACAATAAATAGCCATAATGACTTTCTCATGTTCAAAAAATTGGAGAATAAGAAATATCATTTCAATGGTACTAATCCATTGTTCAAAAACTAGTTGATCAGAAGACCTAATGAAAGAAGATGGATGTTGCCTCAGAAAGGACTCAATAGATTGTTGTTTCCTTCTTTTGTCATTTTATAGTCTTTCATGATTCATAGATCGATAAATTTGAGAGATAATAGTAATGATATTTTTCATTTCATATCCCATATGATTTTGATGCTCAGGAGAAAAAATCATTTCAATACCCATTACACTCAGCATTGACAGAGTTTCTTCAGGTTCCATCCATTGACTAAAACCAAAAAACATAGTGTAAGAAAAAATAATCATAGTGGGGAAACCATATAATAATGTAATTACTTATAGGATATCTAAATTAGGAAAACTTATTTATTCTATAAAAACTTAAAATTATCCTATTTTATTCATAGTAAAATTTTATTTAAATCATTCATGATGGTTTGTGAAGAGTTTTTAAATTTCTAAAGAATTTATACTTGGAGTGTCAAGCCAGGTGTGTAGTAAGGCTTGTTGTTGTTCACCAGTTCTTGATCAAGTCTATCTCAATATAGTGTTTTATAGGATTTTACCCCTATGTACCTATGTTCCAAAACCCCATCAACTTGTAGTATTCCGACATGGATGTATTATTAAGAAACCACTCACTCTATCCTTTACAAAAATTCCAAGACAATTTACAATACAATGACTCGTACTTAGACTTATCATTAGAGACATTTATTTAGGGATATCACTAAGGTTTTATCATATTATTTTACTAATTTTGACTAATCTTTTACCCTGATACAAACTATAATTACCCCCACTTCACATACGTAGACATTACATAATTTTTGCAGAAATTTTAATAAATCACCCAAACTCACTCCCAAAGAACAGATTAGTTTATTGAGTTTGGAATAATGGAAAACAAAATACTAGTACATAAGTGACATACATTATCTCCCTCTAGTTTATCAATAAATAGAACCCTTCTTAGAAACATCCTAAATAATGCATATCTTAATAACCTAGGAAAGGAAATATAAGAAAGGGTGAGCTTAGATGCTTAGTTATGGTAAACAAGGGAGATATGTAATCCTAATCATGAGAATATTGGTATGAGAATGTGATCTTAACATTAGAATATTATAACCTATATATAAAAGATCATAATCAAGAGTCATGGAATAATTATTGATTGTTCATAAAACATGAATCCCAAGGGAATAAAGAGAATAATATATGAAAGAATAACATAGGAATAAGAAATGGTATTGTGGAAGACACATAAGTATATAAAATTATATCTATAGTAGTAAATACTTAATACCTAGGCTATCTTTGTGGTTCTCGTTCACTTCCCAAACCATATCAGTAGTCACTGTTCACTCCCAATACTATATTAGTGGACAAAGTCCTTTACTTAACCGAGCTCACACCTCTATCCAACAATGTTTATCTCTTGAGATATTAATATTTACATAATTAATTGAATGGATATATAGGTACCACCTATCTCATAATTAAATCATATAAATGTGTACCATAAGATCATAATCAATCATGATATCATAACCCAAGAAATAAAAAATGGGTATCATAAACATGTCCTCATATCATAACATATTTAAAAGAGAAAAGTTTCATAACCATTTTAACATATAACAACCTATGAAAAGAAGCATCTTTCATAAGCATTTTGTCATGGTATAACTCATGTAAGATAAATGGTTTTTCTAAACCATATGGCATTAAAAGCATAATTATTCAGAGTAAAAATGATAATGGTATCCTTAGATTATAAACCTAGTAAGAAACAAATAACATCATCAAATGTCAAATTATATGGAAAATAATTTTGAAAAATATTTTGAAAATATTTCTTGAGGATAATTTTATTTTCTTCTTGGAAAAATTCTTTTTAAAAAATAACATTTATTGTAAACACTTTTCTTTGAACATAACATTGAAAAATTATAATGGTTGTTTTGAAACACATTTTAAACAACTTTTGTAAAACAAAAAACATTTTTAAAATATTTTTTTATAGGAAAATGATAACAAAATATCATTTTAAACATAATTTTTTTAAACATGGTTTTCGAATAAAATGGATTTCTGACAGAAGAGAGAAATAAGGTCAGATTTTTATGAAAACGCTTTATTAATTTTCTTAAGTATCAAAGAGTGAGAAAATGAAACAATAAATTAAGAAATCATGAACAAACTAAGGATATTAAAATTTATGAGAATTCATGAGATACAGATCATAATATTTCATCAATGGAATCATAATTATAAAGGATTCCAATAAATAATGAGATTGTATCAATAAACTGTTACCACTTTGGTAAATATGAATCAAAGACCACATGAAAGAAAAAATTTACATGAAGATTAAAATATCATTAAAATAAGTATATTCATGATATAATATTTAAAATGGTAGTATATACACCTCATGAATGAATATATGTGTATAAAAAAACATGTGTCTCAAAAAGGAAAATTGAGACAAAGTTACCTTACCAATTTGGTAACTTTTGAACTTTAAAACCTCACAAAATTGAGATAATAAAATTTATATTTAAATAAATATAAATTAAAAGATAATTATCATATAATATATTCATATTAAATATATAAACTACATAAAATAAATGAGTGGTGAATAATACATAAGTCTCACAAAAATAAAAGTGAGACTATAAATCCCGAAACCTTATGTCTTGACTCTCGTCGTACTCGTTAAAACCTCATGTATCAAAAATATAGGTTTATTATAAGTATATTATAGAACCATATCTAATTAAATTATAAAATATATGTTTTTTATGACCTCTTATTACCAATTTATTAACAATTCCATGTAAAAGTTACATTTTGTGTAATAACCGCTTTATTTTTTGTATGTGTTTTGATTTGTTATATTTTTTTGGACCTCATACTGATATCATGATTTCATCATCTCAATAATGATAAAAATGATATAAATAGATAAATATTTATTATATATGTATTTATAATAATCTATAAAATAAGGAAATAAGAAAATAAATACACCGTTAATGGAGACGGTAGGTCGTACATACAAATGAATGTTGTTTCTTGTTTGTTGACATATAAAAAGAAATAAGAGAAGTAAATGATATATATATATATATAATAATTATAGTACAAATATTATTTAATATAAATCACATATATCTATTAAACTCATCCTTAATACATTCGATGTAAACCATGAATGAATCATATCGCATTGAGGAGGCAGTAGTCCACACATCCACAAACAAAGTTATCACATTCCCACAAAATTAAAATCATGAATTTATATGTTATATACTAATTAAAGATATTAAATAAATAATAAATATCATCTATATCATATAGAAATTTTAATTTAATCATTATAACAATCCATTAATGGTGGTAATATAAGAACCAACAGTAATGGTTCGCGAGGCAGTAGTTCGTCGTACACACGAACGATGATTGTGCATCCCATTTGATGTAAGTTTGTGTGAGTTTTATTCCTAACATTAACATATAAAATCTAATTATATTTAGGTTGCAAATATTATTATATAATCATGGAATAAGAATAATTATTGGGTGGGAAAAGAAATAAAACAAAAGTGCTTGTTAAAGGATGTTACCTCTTCTTTGGGTAACTCATTTTGGATTACACCAAAGGGCTTACTCAGTTGCATTGACACCAAAATTGATGCCTATAGATTGAATAGAGGGATGTTATAAGAGATTTGGGTTGTACAAATGGCTTTAGAGGTGTCAAGAAGGGATGGGGTTGAGTTCCCTTTTATAGTAAAGGAGGAGTGACATTTTTGTGTGTAAAAAAGACAAACAGTATTGGGAGGTCACCCTTACATCATGTGCCTCCAATGATGGTCCATTTTAAAGAAATGGGTTTTTAGGGTCGGGATAAGTCCATAAATGGCATTTGGACATGTTTTTTTAGTTATTTTCCCCTTAAGATAATTTTTATGCACTAAGTAAACTAGTTTTGTCCCCTTATTTGTGGTAATTAATTTTAATTACTTTCACTGATTACATTGGTAAAAAATTAATTTGAATTAATTAGATATTAAAATATATGGTGATTTTAAATACGGAATCCAATTTTTGAAATTATAATAACAAAAGTAGAATAAATTAATTTCAAATTAATCTAGTAGGTGGGATCACTACTACAAAAACAGGCAAGGGAAGCACTGCCCTTTTATCAGTGAAAAAAAGAATTGATAAAGGGGGCCTTTATCATCGCTAAAAAACACTAATAAAGGGGAACTTTTAACAGAGCTAAAAAAGCACTGTTAAAACTGACCCTTTATCAGCACTTTTTTTAGCGCTGATAAAGGGGACCCCTTTATCAGTGATTCTTTTTGTAGAACTGATAAAGGGGGAATTTATCAGTGATTTTTCCTACCGGTGATAAATTTTATGTTTCAAAAAAATAATGAAAAATAAAATATTGTTATATAAGTATATTTATATTGATAAAAATATAATATATATTATTTGAATATGATTTAGATAAGTATAAATAGACTATTTCATTTAATATATAAGAAATTTAGAGAAAATGGCATTAAAATATTTTAAAAAATATTATTAAATAATAATTTTTTAATTATTATTGATTAAAAATCATTTCATAACAATTTGAAGACACAAAAAATCAAAAAAAAATTATTAAAATATCTAAAATAAGTTGAAAATGTAACTCAAACTTCAAACGGCCATTACTTTTGATCTAGGTGTCCATTTGAGATCTACAGTATATCAAATCGAAGCCTGCGATGAGCTCTATGCGTTAGTGATATAAGTTTAGATTATTTCATAGTATGCAAGTCCAAAATAGGCCTATAAGGCCTCTAAAATTGAGTTTTTAGTTGGGATGCCCTGATTTGTTAACATTCAAACAAGTATAACTTCTGATCCTGATGTATGTTAGGCCTATACCACATATCATATCGAATATTATTTCATTTTATTCGATTTGACTGGTTTTGGGGTTTTAACAGGCTTCTGGATTGTAAGTTATAGTCTTTTTAACATTCTATGTCTTTTCAAATACACATATATATGTATTTATTAGTAAATATATATGGGTATGTGAGTGTGTGTGCATGTGTGTGTGTGTGTTGTATATATATATGTATTTGTTTATTTATAAACACACACAAAAAACATATTTCATATATGTATTTGAAACTAATATTATAAGTATATATTAATATACAAATAAATATACGGATAAAAAATTATAACTAAAAATATATATAAATAAATATAAATATATATTAATATAAGAATGAATATATATATATACACTAATATATGAATAAATATATTTATATTAATATGAATCCATATCAATATACGAATAAATATATCTATATATATATAGATAAATATATATATTATTAAAAATAGAAAAACGAAATGGCTTAGTGGTAAAGGTGTAGCCGCGAAAGTGGGGTGGTCGCGGGTTCGAGTTCAGGTGGAAGAAAAGGGGTGCGCACGTGTGAGGATGTGTGGGGAGGGTAGCGTGTGGGGGAGTGTGAGGGGGGGGGGTCCTCCAAGCACTGATAAGGGGTGGGGTCAAGCATTGTTAAAAGCCCCCCCCCCGCATTATATATATATATATATTTTTAATTTTTTTTGACTTTTATCAGCACTTTTTAGAAGCACTGATAAAGGGTTATTTTATTAGTGCTTTTTGATCACTGATAAAAGGGGCCTTTATCAGAGCTTTTTGGAGCGCTGATAAAAGGGACCCACTTATATCATCGCTGAGCTTTACAACACTTTTTTAGTGCTACTAAAGCCTGTTTTGAGCACTGATAAAGCCCTTTTTGTAGTAGTGGATGAGATGAATGGTTTTTAATGTGAAAAATCTCAAAAGCTTGAAATGTTTTTATAACCAAATTTAATGTAAAATTGGTTCCGACAACCTAAATTGGCTTAATATATATATAATTAATATAATTAAACATTAAAATCAAATCAATGTTATATATTTAATGATCATTATGTTTTTTTTATATCAAACCATTATAAATCATATTTAAAAATTAGTTATTACTATTCATTTTACTCTGTTTAAAAGCTATGTTATAACTAACTTGTTTAAAATAATTATAATAATAAAATTTTATTTCATAGAAATTTAATTTTTTGCGTAATTCAGGATAAGAATATATTGCATGTAGTGAAACCTTAACATAGTGCATCATATAATGAAAGTTTAACTTGATGTATCATGTAACACAACACATCAAAATAAAAGTTTATTTCAAAAAAGAGTTCATAAAAACTAAGGGTGTTACAAACCTTGATTATAATGTAATGATATGTTTTTGGAACTGTGTCTGTCTGTTCCATCTATACCATATTTTAGGAGGTAAATATTTGATGTAACTCATAGCTCATCATTCAATATTCAACCTAGAAGAACAAATATGTATAGAGATCTGATAGATTATTTTGGGTGGGATAGTATAAAGAGAGATATTGATGAGTATATATCTCAATGTTTAGTATGTTGTAATTTTAAAACTGAGTGAAAAAATTCTAAGGGGTTGTTACAACCATTACCCATACTAGACTTAAAATGGGAAAATGTTACCACATATTTTTTCCAACAGACTCCCCAAATCATCCCAAGAACATAATGTTATATGTGTTGTGGATGAGAACCTTATACAGGAATCACACTTAATTTACATTTGAAAATAATTATCTCAGGATCATATTTACATAATTCATATTAAGGAAGTGGTAATGATTCATGGAGAACAATATTCTATTGTATTTGATTGGGATCTAAGATTTACATCAATGTTTTGGTTAAGTCTTCAGAAGGATTTGTATACAAAGTTGATTTTTAGTACTTAATATTATAATCATACATATGGTCAATCTAATGGAAAAATTAAACCCATACTGAGTATACTGAGATCTCATTTTATGGATTTCACTGGTGGTTAGGATCAACACCTTCCTCATGTTTTGTTTTATTACAATAATAACTTTAATTTGAAAATTTAGATGGCTCATTATGAATCACTCTATGGAAATAATTATAAAACTCTGACATGATGGTATTATAATGGAAAAATAAATCTATTAGGACTTAAATTAGCTAAAAATGATAGAGAAGATCAGATCCATTCAGAAGCACATCAAGGAAGCTTATAGTTGACGTAAGAGTTATGTTAAAAATCAGCATAGTGACCTGAATTTTAATGCTTGTGAAAGTTTTGTCTATAAATTATTTTATAGAATAAAGTTATGAGATTTTTTAAAAATTAAAATTTGATCGCAATTTATATTTTCCCTCTTTTTTTATTCTTGATCGAGTAGGGACGGTATCGTATCGATTGGAGCTTCCACCGAAACTTTCTAAAGTTCATGATGTGTTCCATGTATCTCTCCTGAGGAAGTACATACATGATCCATCACATGTAATAAAATTAAAACTCATACCACTAAAACATGATCATTATTATGAATATAAACTGGTAAAAATCATTGATTATAGAAATAAATTACTACGTAATAGGACTACTCACCTGGTAAAAGTTCTCTGGGGAAACCTCAAATTTAAAGAGGCTATAAAGGAACCCAATAAAGTAATGAAACAAATATATACCAATTTTTTTGTATCTGAGTGATGAATTTCAAGGGTGAAATTCATGTTAGTATATTAATAATGTAAAGCATTGATATTTTATGAATTTGTTTTCAAATAAATTTAAGTTCATTGATAACTTGTGTTACATACAATAACAAGTTTAAATAAACCATGATATGTTATTATTTAATGTTATCACCTAGCCATTGGATTGGTGAGTATAAATAGGACTAACTAAAATATGTAAAATCTATGGCTACATTTTTATAAATGAATTCTGTTGGTATCAGTAAATAATAAATAAATATTATAAATATTTTAATATAAAAGCGATATTTTTCTAAAAAACTTTTTCTTATGTAGATAATGTATTTTATATCTTAATAAATAAAATTATTCACTAATGGTGAATTATTTTAATGAAATATAGATATTATAATTTTAATAAGATGTTTTAATATTCGTTTAATAATTTTATAGTCATGAGATAAAAATAAACCAGGATTTAGAAAAAAAATACATTTTAAAAAATGTGGATTTTTCGTGTGTTGCACTCTTATTTAAAAATTAATTTCTTCCAATTATAGAAATTTAATTTGATAAAATATATTCCATATTTTAAATTATAACGTATAAATTTTTTAAATAGTTCTCTTTTAATTTTTTTCTCTATGAATAGAAACCATATAAAATTTATCACCCCAGTAATGGGTTAATTATGTTAACCTAGACTAAAAGTAAGTGATAAGGTCATATATTTTCATCATAATTATTATTATATTAAGGTAATTAGCCAATTATCACCTTATACTCTAAATATAAATATTTAACTGACATTTTCCCATAAAAATGACTTATATAATATTTATAACAAAGAAATTTACAAAGTTAAACTCTCTTAGTTTTAAATATATTGTATATATCCACATTGGGACAAAAGAAATTAGTGAAATAATTTAAGTTCCTATCATTTCATTAATGAAATTGTTTTTGTGATGTAAATTTATTTATATTTTTTAGTTATTATATAATGACCTTTAGTTCTTATGCAACAATGATTTAGTGCTCGTAAAATTATTAAAAAGTATATAATAAATAAATTTAAATTTTTTAAATGTAAAATAATTTGAGAGAGTTAATGTCTTTAATCAATTTTTTAGATGAAAATTAAATATTAGTGTTATTTTAAATAAATTTATTCTAATTAAAATAATTATTTCTTTTAAGTCAAATTAATTGAATAATATCAAAATTAACATTAATGATATTTTCTCAAAATAATATATTATTATATTATTTAAAAATAAGAATTTATTTTATAACGGACAAGGATGATAGTTTTTTTAGAAAATTTCATCTCTTAGACAATTATGATCCACTTTTCACATTATATGTAAAATTTTAACCCTTTAAGAGTGAAAAATACTTTTACACTATTATGTTTAGAATAACATAAATATTATGTTATACCAAAAGATATGGTTGACAACACTACATAAACTAGTAGACATTTTATTATTAGAAGGTATTTAACCCCAATAAAACCTTATATTAAAATAACTATCAATTTTTTAGAATTTGGGAAAGATAATGATTTTTATTTTATTTTAATATTTTAAATAATTATAAGAGTGCCCCACCCTTTAATTTTAAAAGGGAACCCTTACTTTATCTTATTCACACCACATTGAGCTTTTTGTATAGAAAAAAATATAAGTTGTTCTCTTATAAAATACCCTATAAACATTATATAAGAACATTTATTCCCAAAATACTAACCCTATATCCCTTTATAGGAGATCTAATGGAATTGTTTCAAAGAAGTGTTAATTTTCAAAATCAATCACTTTCTTTTTAATTATTTTTGTACCTCTATTAAATATATTACATTATTCATAAAATAATAAATTATATATTATATATATAATTTGGTTTTATTATTATTATTAAACCACATATATTCACCCTCATTCCATCAAATGGGAAGTGAAAGTATCACTTATTCCTATTTATGGATTATCGTCTCTACGTAGAGATACAATTCATTTTTCATTTCCATTTTTCACGGATGGTTGTTATGATGGGTTTAATTTTTATATATGATATATATTTAATAACTATTATTGTTTAATTATAACATCATGTATACCTTCTTAACTTCCAAATCATTGGGAAATGATAATGTCGTTCGTGAGTATGTGTGGACTACCATCTCCCTGAAGAAATGTGATTTGTTTTCATTTATGCTTTACTTGGATAGTAATTAGGATATATTTAATGAATATATATGATATTATAATTGTTTTCCAATGTATATATTTTCTTTAACATTATTTCATTCCATACATCGAAAAGTAAAAACAGTATTCATGAATATTTACAGCCTACCATCTCCAAGAATGGTGTAATTCAATTTTCTATATATACATTAATAGTTGAATATAAATTTTTATATAATTAATATAAATTATAATTATTTCATTATTAAAATTATTTATATTATTTAACAATGATCAAAATACCACAACTAGAACAACTGAACAAAAACATACATGAAAAATCAAGCAGTTTTCACCAAGAATATTTATTTTAATAAAGATTTGTTAATAAATAGGTGATAAAAGGTTATATATAAATCCTATATGATATTAAATATATTATTATGGTACTTTACTATATTTTTAATAAATTAATAATTATAATATAGTATTTCTAAACACATATGATGGAATTCGGATCGGAGATAAGGAATTTTCATCTCAATTTTACTTTCGAAGGACACATGCCTTATTCATGACATGTTTCTTTAATATGGTGTATAAACTAACCATGAATGAATGTTTTGATAATTCTCAAGATATTATTCATAATTTCATTTCCAAATAATTTTCTATATTTCATGAGGTCTTTACTTGAAAGTTACCAACGTGTGAATGGTTTTATGTTACAATCTCATTATTTTTTCGAGATTTGTTTTTATTATGTTTTTGATAATGAAATATTGTAATTTACCTCTCAATATAATCATGTATTATATTATAATATATTTATTTATTTATAATACATTATTTCCTACCATTTTATTCACATTACATACTCAAGATACTGAAGGAATGTTTGTAATGAGAATGGACGTTATTTGTTTTTTCAGTAGAAATTCCTTTCACTTCAATATCTAAGTTTTCTGAAAATATTTCCAATTTTTTTACTATTATCTATTAATTTTTTAGTAATATTTTACCCATTTTTTAATTTTTAAAAAAATTAAAATTAATCATCATTTCATTTTCTGAGCAATGTACTTTTTAACTTTTTATATAAGTGTAAAATAACGTCTTCTCTTAGCTTATATGGTATAAAAAATTTCCACACCATTAAATCCTATAACTGAAGTTAATATTGAATTAAAATATTAAATACTTATTTCGAAAGAAACTATTTTTCATAAATTTTTTTTATATTTTTATAATTTAATGACGTGATTTAAAAATTAAAGGCAGATTTTCTTCAGGAATGTTTTAATGGTATTTTAATGGTATTTATATTCATTAAATACAATAACACCATATTTATAATCTTTTTCACACATACATATGGTTTTTATTATGTGATGGCAGTTATGTTATAACCAAGGATATTGGTAACATTATAACCAAGGATTGTAGTTTTGTTTTAGCCAGGGATGGTGGTGACATTATAATCATAGATTGGTGTGACAAGAATTATACATCCATCTAATACATTGGGTAGTGATTGATATATCCTAAGATAAATAGGACTAGAATGGGAAGTGAACACTATTAATTAAGGGAATCTATTCACTGTAATAGTTTGGGGAGTTAACCTTGATTACTATGATGGTTTGGGGAGTGAACCCATTTCACTATGATAGCCTTGGAAATGAGCCTTGACTACTATGGGAAGGATTTTTTATTCTTTTGTGTATTTTACTATTCCATGTATTATTCCAATGGTATTCTCTCATAGATAAGGTTATTTTATTATTTTATGTTTCATATCAGATGAACTACCAAGTATTATTCTAGGAATCTATATTATGATATTTGATATGCATGGAGTGGTTTTCAAATGTTATTTTCATGTTATCATACCCTTATACTCAAGTTAAGTTTAAATGATCATCGATATCTCTCGTATTTATCCTTATGTATCATATGAGATCACACATTCTTATATTTCCTTTCCACATGTTATGAATAAAGGTGTTATGTATGATGTATCTATGAAAGGTGTTAATTCTATAGAACTAAGTTGGAAATGAATTAGTTCATTTATGAACATGTTTTTTATGTGTCTAATTTTCCAATTATACTAGAACTATGTGATTCTAACATAGATCATTATTTTATTTTATTAATATAAATCCAATAATATTCAATATCTATGTATGAATAACATGGTTTATTATAAATATAATTCTTTAATAATACTAGAATTTGAATTAGATCAAAATGAAGAATAATTACATGTTACCAATAATAAATGATGTGCTTGATCAATTGAGGGGAGCCTAGTGGTTTTCCAAGATTGATATATATTTAGGATATAATCATTTTTGGGCTAGAGATGAAGACATTGCAAAGATAGTGTTTGGTAGTAGGTATAGGTTTTATGAGTACCTAATTCTTTTCTTTGGACTAATGAATTATCTAAAAGTGTTTATATACCACATGAAAAATTCCGTTTACCCACACTTGGACTCCTTCATTTTATTTGTTCATTAATGAAATCCGGATATATTCTATGATTTATAAATCAAATGCTAAACAAATAGATTGCATATTGTGTAAAATCAATGCACATCCAATTTATGATAAGTATTTGAAGTGTCAAATTTTTATATAGGAAGTAGTCTTTCATTGTAATTTGGTTCCTCAAGAAGTAATTTATATTGATATAGATAAGGGTTTTGTAGTAATGTAGTAGTCATGGTTGAGGAATGTTGTTGATATTTGTTTTCATATTTTATGTGTAATATAGAAAGTTAATTTAGTATATTTCTATCCTATAAATTCCCAAGACCACCCATTTTGAGAGGAGGGGAATTTTTTAATGGATAGAATAGTGTGAAAAAATATTTTTAGATTTAAATAAGCGGTTAATTTTATCTCTAATTCATATTCTTCTTGAGAATGGATTTGGGTATATTGTTTGTCGTGACACATCTTGCATTTTCCTGGGATCTGTTATGATGTAGGGTAAAAATGTATCTTTGTATGAGTCTCATAAGTTTTGAACCCATGAGAAGGACTACCCTACATAAGACATAGAGTTGGTAGTGGTGGTTTATGCAATAAAATTTATATTCACTATATCATTGGTGAGAGATTTTACTTCTATAATAACCCAAAAAATTCTATGGTATATGTTCTCCCATCATGGCCTAGATCTTATTCAAAGGAATTGGGTAAAGTACTTTTATATTATAAATATTGAGATGCAGTATGATACTAGGAAAGTTAATGTATTAGTAGATACACTATGAAAGAAGATGTATTAGTTTGGAGAATTAATGTATGAAACTAGGTGGAAGATCATGTCTTTAATAGAATACTGGAAAGTGGGTGAAAATTTGGATATATTGGTAGTGGTTTGATCAACCTTAATAATCACACCCTCATTGGTGGAATGTTTAATATCCAGTCATGAGCTTGATCTAGAGACTGTCCCAATGCATGATAGGTTGGTAGTGAATAGTTCAATTCTTGTTTGGGATTTGGATAGATGTGGTGTAATTTTGGTTCATTTCAAGGTGTGTATTTCTTCTTCCATGATAGATAAGATAATTATATCCTCTTATGCTTTGCAGTTGGATATATACAAGTATTTACCAAAATGTATCATGATGTCAATCGATAGTTATGGAGGAACAACATGTAAGGGAACATTGTGGGATTTTAATCTCATTGTATGACTTACTAGAAGATCGCGTCCTAGATATTGAGGCATGAAGGGATACTTCTTCCACTTCCAATTCCTAAGTGGAAGTGATATAAGGTGATGAGAAAATTCATGAAAGGTTTTCCAAGGTCCATGAAGGTTCAAGAAATTTTTTGGGTGGTGTTGGATGGGTTTACCAAGGTGGTTCAATTTATACAGATTCAGGAGTTGAACCCAGTAGATGATTTAAGAAATATCTATGTTTATGAGATGGTGAAACTTCATATAGTGCCTTCAATAATACTATCTTATAGGGATTCCCATTTTACCTCTTCTTCTTAAAAATTCTTATAGAAGGAAATTAGAACTCATTTAATGAATAGTGCATCCTTACATCCTCAGATTGGTAAAAAATAATAGATAATGATCTATACATTAAATGATAGGCTTCAATCGTGTATCCTGGGTTTTATAGGTTCTTGGGAGAATCTCTTCCACAAGTGGATTTCTCCTATAATAAAAAATTCTAATACTCGATTTAAGTGTCTACATTTGAGTCTCAAAATGGGGTTCCATGTCGTTCAATGTTATCATGACATGAGGCGGGTGAATCCTTAGTTATTGGGATGAGTATGGTATAGTAGACCTTGGAGTGGGTATAGTTGATTCAAAAAAAGCTGATTATAGCTAAAAATGGGCAGTGTTCCTATGAATACTGATGTAGATGAGCCTTATAGTTCATTTTGGATGAAAATACTTTCATAAATGTGTCCCCTCGATTAGGGAATATACATTTTAGTAGGCACAAAAAATTGGAATAATGGTATTTTAGGCTAGTCGAGAAAATACAATACATCATGATTATTTCCAATAAATTTAATCTTACTCCATGGTATCAAGTTAATCACAATGTGTTCCACATATCTCATCTTTGGAAGTATGATCTCGATCTTTCAGATGTGGTTGACTATGAGGACATTGAGCAGGATCTAGATGAATAATTTGTTCAATGACCTATTTAGATAATAGGTATAATAAAGAATGTTTTATGAGGTTGAAATATTAAACTTTTCTAGGTTTTGTGGAATCATGTGGCTATTAAGGATGATAAGTGAGAGAGGGAATCAAAACTTTTAGTGCAGTGGATTGACTTGTTTAATTAAACCTCTAAGGATAATTCTTGAGAAATATAAATAATAATAGGGGATAATTTTGACACCTATATTTTAGGTATGAATCCATTCAAAATTTAAGTAACTTTTATGACAATGTTTATGTGTTTAATGGTTGTATCAAGGCATTCTGGGTGTTAGAAACAAGTTGAGTTAGGGAAGGTGGAAGTGATATAACATAAAAATCTAAAATAGTTCCACTATCATGCCAGTGAGTCTCTTGGGAAAAAGTAATTATTTCTAGAAGCCACTTTCCAGCCTATAGAGACCACTAGCTCCTTTATGGTGATCCTAGGTATAATATACCAAGAACCCCACTCTTAGATACAATGCTTAAATTGAGAACTTTATATTTCCAGTATTGATGCCAATAATTGTGACTCAATTTTTTCATATAAACCTTACAACATAAAAAGTAATAAGATGATCACTTATAAACAAGAAGAAATATTATGTTTTGAGTATTATAAAAATAAGAAAAACTCATACATAAACAATTCACATGAATTTAAAAGTTAATTTCTCCCAATTAACTTTGATTTTATTTTTCAAATTATTACATCATCATCTTCCATATAAAATACCTTCTAGGTAATTATTAATTCAACCTCATTCTCTATGACCTGTGGATTTGAAAACATAATAAAATGTGAGCTAAAATTCTCATTAAGGGTAAAATAATCATTAATAATTTAATTTCATCATTGATTATAATAATAAAACAAGTTTATGATTAAATAATCGAAGTGCATGATTATAATAGAAGAATATTCATACTCATAAATACTTGGATCATCAAACATGATAACATGGCATGTAGATTTAACAATGTCCATAGTAATAGGAATCAATAATAAAAATCCTTTTGATATCAATATTGATTAAATGAAACATATAAACCTATAGTAATCATAGAAAAAACATATTGGTATCTCAGAATATCATCTCATAGAACCCTTACAGAACCCTTATAGACACTTATTAGAGTAGCCCAACCCTATTTTCTGTAATTCCCTAACCCTGGATGCTTGGTTTTTATGACTTACTATATTACATGGGCATGATTATAAGGAAATGCATCCCAAATGAATGACCAATTTAGTTGTCTTGGTTAAAAAGGTGTATACATGAGTATTACATTAAACTTGAATACAAAAATTACAACATATTTTTTTAGAATAAATTTATTCCCTATTATAATATCCTTACATATCTTTCTTAGTACAATTCTTGTATCCTAATATAAGGGAAACAAAATAAGGGTGAGCTCCAATGCCCAATAAGGGTTATGTACGATGGAAGCAATAAAGAATCAATGATCATAATCATCATTTCCAGGTAAATAACTGAGAAATATTTCCTTTAATAGAAAACTTGAGAATAATATGATAGGAATAATATATGATCAAATAATTCCATATAAATAATCACATGATCAGGAAATTTAACCATGGATATTCTAACTAATCTAAAAATCACATGGAATATCAATAACTGAATTCATAATAATTTAAATAATAATGATGGATATCTAAAACATATCCTGGTGACTTCATTCCATGTATCAAACATAGGAAAGGATTCAATACAAGAATATAATACTATCATGGCTTCAAACAATGAATCTAATACAATCAAGTCTTTGTTCCAAGAATCTAATAAATGGGTAAGACCTCAGCCAAAACCATATATTTGTTTTTTCATGAAACTTATTGATGCATAGAGGGGATTGCATTAACTAGTACCCAATCCATTCCATACCTATAAAAATCATTACTTATATATATATATCTAATAATCTATTTAATTTATAAAAAATGTTTCTTATCAAATATCTATATTGATTAAATAATACAGATTTATCAATATTTCACTAGTTAATAAAATAACTATAAAAGTAAACACCACATGAAAAATGATACACGGTTTAAGAAATAATTATATACATTATAAATAATATTTATATTTTGGATAAATTCAATGGTCATTGGCCATTGGAAAGAGAATAGCTCAATGGGTTGTTAATTTCAAGAAAAATGATTCAAGGAAGTGAATGTCAATACAATACGTAGTGAAAATAAATATAATCCATCTAGAGTAATAATAAGAATGGTATAAATACAAAATATCCTCAATGTAGTATAAGTAAAAATAGGGGTTTTTATGTTGATTAATGGAAATACCATAAAAATATAAAAAAAATAGTCTTGAGGAAAATAATCAATAAACATTCCAAAGTATCCCATTACACTTTGAAACATTTGAATAATAATCCCCATGAAGAAATACAACTAAATGAAACTTATAATATCAATACAATAAGTATATTAATTATATATCATCTCAAAGGATAAGTATATACACCTCATACAAGAATATAGGTTTATAACATAACAAACGTCTCAACGAAGGAAAATGGTGATAAAAATCCATTATCATTTTGGTAACTCTGAAACGGTATACCCCAAGAAAGAGATATTGTAAAATTTATATATAAATCCCAATAAATATAATTATATGAATAATAAAATAAATTCGTGGGAATTTTATACACCATATAAATAAAAAAGTGGTGAATATGGTATATGTCTTGCAGAAATAAAAGTAAGACTATAAATCCCCTTACTTTTAGTATTGAACTTCTTAATACATGATCGAACCACCTTTATTATGGTTTTAAAAATGTTATTTACATATAAAAACCATATTAATAGTTATTATATAATTAATAATCCTTTTATAAAATATTATAACCCATCTATTAATAATCTTTCATCATTTTCATCGTTTTGGGTGTTAATTGCCTTGGTCTTCGAGTAGATTTTGAGTTGTTATTTTGGTTTCTATTAATTTGACCAATATTTTATAATCTCAATAAAGTAAACCAGGATTTAAATATTATAAATATTATTTATATATTTATTTATAGTAATCCATAAATTTTTTAGATAGGAAATTAATTTCACCATTCATGGAGACTGTAGGTGGTACGCATGCCTGAACGATGTTTCCATTTTATTTTCATATTAAAAGAACTAAAATTAAATGATATATATATATATATATTATAATTATAGTATAATATTTATTTCATATATGTTACATATTTTTTTTAAACACAACCTTAATAAATTTAATGTAAAGCATGAACGAATCACATCGCTTTGAGGAGGCGGTGGTCCACACATCCACAAACGATGTTATTGTATTCCTACAAAATTGAAATCATGCAGGAATGTGTTATATAAGAATTAAAAATTTATAAATAAATTATAAATATAATATATAAACTATAAATCCATCATTATTCCCAACCATGAAATGTGGTAGTAGAATAACAAATAACATCGTTTCGCATGGTGGTAGTCCATTATACACACGAACGATGATTGCATATCCCATTAGATGGAAGTGTGTGAGATGGTAGGTAATATAATTAACAATTAAACATATCATAATCTATAATATACTTATATTATTATATAATCATGATATAAAAAGTATTTAAGGGGTGGGTAAATAAATAAATGAAAATTGATCGTTGAAAATGTTTACTTTTTTTAGTGTAACTCCTTTTGGTTTATACCAAAATTGGATGGATTTATTCAAAAATTTAGGCTTGTAGGATGATTGGATTCATTTTTAGACTGTATTATTTCAGGTTTTGGATGATCCAAACCTCTTGAGTGGTGTGAATAAGTGAGGAGTGATTTCTTTTTCATAGTAGAGAAGTGACATTCTTCTAAATATAAAAAGGAAAACAATATTAGGAGGTCTTAATTGTATGATTTTCCTCCATTAATTAACCAAATTATAATAAAAAGAATATATAGTCCAAATATGTCTATAAAATTGGTTTTATACAATTTTATAGGTCATTTAAACACTTAAGATTGATGTTAACCACTTAGTAAACTCATTTTCCCCATAGTCGTTGTAATTAATTTTAATTGATTTCACTTGGAAAAAACAAAGTTTACATTAATATACAATATAAATTCTTCTTATTAAAAATATTTAATCTATTTTTTCAATTTCTAATGACAAAATTAGAATAAATATATTTCAAATTAATCTCGTAGACCGGACGGGAAAGCGAGTTTTTTAAGTGATAATGTTGAAGAGTTCACTAAGTTTATATATATAATTAAATATAAAAATTATTCCAATTTCCTAAATTGTATTAATATATCTAGATTTGATCTAATAATAATTTATAATTAATTGAAATATAATTTAACCCTATAAATTATTTATATGAAAATTTAGTTTTTAATTAAAATTCTTTATTTTCACCATACATCAAATATAAAACATCAAATAAAAATACCAAAATTTCACCCTAATATAATTTTAAAATTATGTACTAAAAATAAATTTTATTTTCACAAATAAAATTTAATAAGTTATCAAAAAAATAGAAAATAGGTGTGTTATTTGTAGGCTTCAAGAATTCCTTTTTTAAAAATAGCTTTGTATACATAAAATTGGATTTGTTCTCATCTTATGTATATAAAAACTGTTGGATGAATATTAAAAAAATTATCAAATATATATATATATATATATATTTAATTAATATCGTTTACTGAAAGATATTAATTTACTTTATTAAGATAAAAAACCATTGGGTTCATAAGAATAGTTTTTTATAAAAACAATTATTTATATTTAGTTTGTTTTTATATTCATTTATAACTAATTATCAAACAATGAATTAAACCATATATTTTCATAATTTAGTTATTAATATTAATAACCAAAAATTTAATAGCTAGTTTATATCTTATTATATTAAATAATAATATTTTCATAATATATTGTTGTTTAGTAAAGCTCAGTCTTACATGTAATGCAGGATATGGAAATAACATAATATTATGTGTAACACTGTCCAATATAGTGTTTCATGTTTCACAATATAATGTTATTGTTTTTTATTTCATAATATTAACTTCGTGTTGTGTATAAAACATCCTAAAAAGAAAATTAATTTTATTCAAAAAGGAAAATATTATAAAGTCTTGGGGTGTGACATTCTCCCCACCTTAAATAAATTTCATCCTCACAATTAAAACATGATCTGAGTAAAAAATATATTGATATTCGAAAATAAAAATGTTGAAAAATCCACATTTTAATTAGGTTTAATAACACATATTATTAATAATATGGAAAAATAAATGTGAAAATCACCACAAAACTAGGATTTTTATTAGGAGAACATTAGTGAAAACATGGACATAGAAGAAAAACCTTACTATCATGTTTTTATAGAGATCCATCAAGAACATTTTAATCTGAAATATTTTGACTAAAAATACATAAACAAGATGTGTGAAAAAAATCATTTATATCATAAAAATTATGATAGTAGGATAATATTTTTGTTTCAAGTCCCTTTTCATAGAGTTGAGGAATGATTTTACTCTTTAAGAATATAATTACTATACATTTCTATTTCATAAACACAATCTTGTATTTTGGTTGTTCCTGGAACTATTTCTACTTTATCTCTTAGAAATGGATTCATAAAATGGTGAATTAATAAAATAACCTCTAAAACCTCATCTAAAGACCAACTTAAGTAATTTCAGAAATGGTTACCCTTATGAACCTTATAAGTATAATGATCCAAGAATTTAGAATCAATTCCATGGTAGTTAGTAGTTTCCAATTTTCATTATTTATATCAATCATATATTTGTCCAAAAAATAATTATCTTGATATTAGGGACATACTAATGGTTATAGTTCCTTTAATCATTCATTTTCAACAAGTTTGAATTGTCACTGAATTATTATTATTTTGTTGTTGGTACCATTCAAAATGTGTTCTAAAATCCAAAATGATATAGTAGTATATTATAATCCTTATATATTTCATGATTCTTATAACCAGTACCAAATTGGTAAAATACTCAATTAACATATTAATTGAATCCAAAAACAAGAACATTAATCATTTCACTTTATCATTTGTAATACCATAAGCCTGACTTGGATCCCCAAGATAACTCTGAGGTATATTCCCTTGGAACATGGGGAATTCATTCACATAGTTCCCTATATCCTTACAATTTAATCCTTGCACATTGAAAAATTTTATCTTTCCCTTAAAATCCTGAGCATGGTGGAATTTTTGCTCGACCCATGAAGAAAACTCCTTTTTCTTTTAAGAATGTACCAAGGTGTTTCTTTCCAAAAATATCACATAATAGAAAATCATTCATTACATTCTTCCATTTATCTATTTTTTTCTTTTTTATCCTCTCCTTGTCTTACTTTCCTTCAAAGATATAATACATGTAAATTTATTTTTATTACTTAATATCACATGATACAATGTCCTCATATTATGTGAATGTTTAGGTGACTAGTTCAATTTATATAATTGTCTTATTATATTCAATAAATGTTCAATCATTCATATACTATTGTGTATGTAATCCATAGAATACCAATCTAACCTTGTAAAAATAGATTCAAGATCCCCAAAACGTTATTCAACCTTTTATCTTAAGCAAAGAAAATTTCATTTCATCTTATTTTTTTCTCTTAGGGGAAATATTTTTCCATAATGTATCCTTAAAATAAATCTATTCCATTAGTTTTATTTCCTATTACTCCCTAGTATTTTGGATCAATGACCACCATTTATTAGTAACTCCATTTATAAAATACATTGTATTTGTAACCCTTTCCTTTTCACAACATCCCAACACCATAAATATATTCTCCAAGGAATTAATCCATTTCTCAACTTCCATTAGATCAGTAGTCCTACTAAATGATGGGGGGATCTATTGTATAATGTGATACAAAATTGGGGGATCTTACTGTTAAATTGGTTTTTCCATAAGAGAAATGTTATTTTTCATAACATGATTATGATTCCATAATATATCTCTAATTTTCTCAGCTCCAATACTAGTTATGTTGGCTTTCTCAACAGGGAAATCTCTACATTGGCCAAGAGTATTGATACCCTTGTTCCTTCCAGGTGCCATTTCTAAACAATGGAATATAGTTTATTGGATTATAACATTCTGAAAAATAATGTATAATCAGAAAACTAGTGAAATAATTAACATAAATTGAGCAATTTATGCATAGATAATGTCATTATCATAAAAATGGTTTATTTGATATGTTCTTCCATATATATCCTCAAATTCCATCAATGGTTTGTGTTTTATTATGTATTTTTTACTAAATCTAGTTCCCAAGTTTTCTACTAAACCTCCTTTGATACCAAAGGTAACACCCCTACCCTAGAATCCTAAAGTCAATGTCTTAATTTGTTAAATTTGCATGATTATAAAGAAACGCATCCCAAAGGACTGATCAATTTAGTATTCTTTGTAAAATAGATACCTATGTGAGTCTTACATTAAACATAAATACAAAAATTACAACATACAGTTATTTATTGAGAAAAACATTATTCCCTATTAGAATAACTTTTCCTATATTTCCTAGTAAACTTCTTGTATTCCTTGGGAAAGGAAAAAAAATAAGAGTGAGTTAAAACACTCAGTAAGGCTTAAGTACGTTGTTAGAAATAATGAATCAGTGAGAATATTCATCAAATAAAGGAAAAGAACTAAGAAAAATTCCATTAAATCGATAACTTGATCATAATATAGTGAAAATAATAGATTATCAAATAATTCCATAAAAATAATCACATGATCTTGAGACTTAACAATGGATATTCTGATTAATAAAAAAATCACATGGAATATCAATAATTGAATTCATAATGATGGAATGCATAATGATGGATATCTAAAACTTATCATCAAGGATTCATGACAAAAAATTAATACTATCAAGTCTTTAATCCATGAAACTAATACTTTCAAGGCTATATGACAATAATCTAATACAATCAAGGCTTAATTATAGGAATCTAAAAAATTGGTAAGGCCTCGGCCAAACCCATATCAAGTTTGTTTCAGGAAACATATCAATGCATCGAGTGTATTGAATTAACTAGTCATCAACCCATCTCATACCTATCTAAATAATTCCATATATATATATATATTTAATAATTTATCTAATTGATAAAAAATGTGCCTTATCAAATATTTGTATTCATAAATAATACAGATTTATCAATATTTTCCCTTTTAATCAAATAACATTCAAAGTAAACATAGTATGTAAAAATGATATACAATTTAGGAAATAATAATATACATAATAAATAATTTGGATATTTAGGGTAAATTTAATGTTCAATATTCACAAGAAATTGAATAACTCAAGTGTAAGTTAATGAGCACAAAAATGATTCAAGGAAGTGAATGTCAATATTATCCTTGGTAAAAATAATCAAAATCCATCTAGAGTATTACTAATGTTGGTATCAATACAAAATATCCCTATTTGAGGATAAGTAACAATATGGTTTGTTGATTCTGATTAATTTAAATACTATTAAAATATCATTAAAAACATTCTTGATGAAAATAATCTTTAAAAATTCTAAAGTATCCCATACAACTTAGAAATATTTGAATCATAATCCCCATGAAATAATAAAACTAAATAAAAAATATGATATCATTATAATAACTATATTCATGATATATCTTGTCAAATAATAATTATATACACATTATAAAAGAATATAGGTGTATAACATAACAATCATCTCAAAGAAGGAAAATTATGTAAAAAATCCATTACCGTTGTAGTAACCTTGAAAAAGAAAAACCCATGAAAGAGATATCATAATATGGATATGTAAATACACATAAATATAAGTATAATAATCATAAAATACATTCATGGGTAGTATATACACCATATAAATAAACTAGTTGTGAAAGTATCATTGAAATAAAAGTGAGACTAGATATCCCTTTACTTTATGTCTTGAATTTCTTCGTACACATTAAAAAATCATGTATAATGGTTTTTTGAATGTTATTAACTTGTAAAATAAACATTTTAATATTAATTATATAATATATAGTCCTTTAATAAAATATTATAACCCGTTCATTAATAATCTTTTTCCATTTTCATCGTTTTGGGTGTTAATTGCCATGTTTTTCGAGTATGTTTTGACTTGTTATTTTTATTCCTATTTCATAAATCATGATTTATGCATAGAAAAAATGAAAAATTAATTTAAATATTATATATATATATATATATTAGTTATATATGTATTTATATTAACACATAATGTTTGAAGATATGAAATGAAATACTTCGATCATGGAGATGATAGGTCGTACATATTCTTGAACAATGTTTCCATTTATTTTCATATAAAAACAAAAAAAATTAAGTGATATATATATGTATATTATTATTAAAGTATCATATTTATTTCATATATGACACATATTTTTATTAAATAAATCTTTAATATATTCTATGTAAAGTGTGAACAAATCACATCGCTTTGAGGAGGTGGTAGTCGACACTTCCACAGACTATGTTATCGTATTTCCACAAAATTGATTGCATGAAGGTATTAGTTATATAAGAATTACATAATAATAAATAAATTATAAATATCATTTATATAATATATAAACAATAAATAAATAATTATTCATATCCATTAAAGGTGTTAGTGGAAGAACGAACAACATCTGTCTATGAAGAGGTAGTCCACCATACACGCAAATTATGATTATGTATCTCATTCGATGAATGTGCATCAGAGTGTAGTTAATACCATTAAAATAAAAAAATAATTATTTTTAATATAATTGGGTTATTTTATAATCAATATATAATATTAATTGAATGTGTGGATAAAGAAATAACACAAAAGTTCTCGTTAAAGATTGTTACCTCTTTTTTAGGTAACTCTTTTTGGTTTATACCAAAAGAATTACGTGGTAAGATTTATTCAAAATTTGAAACGTCTATGATGAGGGGAATATTTTTTGAGATTATTTGTTCAGGTTTTGGATGATCCAAATGGATTGATATGTTTGACCAAGTGAGGGGTGAGTGCCTTTTTATAGAGGCAGAGGAGTGTCATTATTGTAAATATAAAAAGGAAAACACTATTGGGAAGTCTTACTTACATTTTTTTACCACTATTAATGAAAAATATTATAATAAAATATTATATGATATACATATGGCTATATAATGGGTTTTTGAAAAGTTTCTAGCTCATTTTTCTCCTTAAGATTAATGTTTAACAACTACGTAATCTAATTTTCACCTTAATCACAATAATTAATTTTAATTGCATTCACTATTTTTTAAAAAAAAACTAATTTCAAAATAATATAAATTAAAAATTATTCTAATTAAAAATATTTAATTCTTTATTCCCAATTTCAGTCACCTAATTGGCATAAATTATTTTAAAATTAATCCTACAGATAGGAAGGGAAACAAATTTTTAAAGTGAAAATGTTCAAAAGTTCACTAAGATTTTATATCTAAATTCTGTATAAAAATTATTCCAATGACCTAGATTTTATTAATAGATGTAAAATGTATTTAATAATACTTTAAATCCAACTAAAAATATTATTTAACACTTTAAATTAATTATAAAAAAAATTCAATTAAAATTCGGTATTTTTCAATATTTATTAAAAAAACTTTACCAAAAAATACCAAAACTTCACTGTAAGATAATTGTGAAATTAAAAATTCAAAAATTAATTTTATTTTTTAAAATAATTTTTATAAAATTTCTAAAATTTAGTTTTAAAATATGTGTACCATTAAAAGGTGGAAAACTTGTTTAGAAAAATATATCTTTTTATATGTTAAATTGGATTTGTTATTATCTTATGTATATCAAACATATTGGATGAATTTAAATAAAATCAATATATAATATATATATATATTTACTTAATATCATTACCTAATATTAATTAATTGTGTTTATAAATACAAAATTCTTTTGGGTGTATTAAAATATTTTTTTTATAAAATACATTTCTATTATATTCAATTGGGTGTTACATTCATTTCTAATTATCTAGTGACCAGTGAATTAAACATTATATTTTCATAAGTTATATAATAATATTCATAACCTATAATTTAATGTATAGGTTATAACTTATTATATTAAATAATAATATTTTCATAATATATTGTTGTTCGATAGAACTCAATCTTTCGTGTAATGCAATATATCAAATGAACTCAGAATTGTGTGTAACACAAGAAAAATTAGTATTGCATGTTCCTCAAGCTAATATCAGGTTTTTATAGTGTAATATTAAATTTGTGTTTCGTATAAATATTTATAGAAACTAAATTAAATTTATTCTAAATTAGAAATGTTATAAAGTTTTGGGGTGTTACATTTTCCACCCAAACTGTGCTACGAGTCATTGTGCTATTGGGACTTAGGCCCGCCTCTCCACACTCCAAAGGCTGCCGACATGTCACGATGAGGTATAGAGGTGATATTGGGGGAGAATATACCATCTGGTGGTAATGATAATAATTATCTATATAAATATAATCAGCAAAAAAGAAGACCATTAGATGAAGGGACTTGTAACCCGCCGTAGCAGAAGATATAACATGAAATAGTGAAAGAATAAACAATAGTGGCACTAGAATAATATATTATAAACATACCATTTGTATAATAAATAAATAATTCCATACCATATAAGTTCATACCGGAAAATAAGTAGAAAAGTTTCGCATGTGGTTGACCATCAGTACATATATATATATATATATATATATATATATATATACATATATATATATTTGTTGACACAAAAAAAAGACTCAAAAGAGTAACTACAACTAATGTAGGAGCCTCAAGATCCCCTCTCATACATCCCATGCTAAAGGACTAAAATGATCAATATCTTCCAAATCTAGATTCTAATCCCTTTCTTAATTGAAATAGAATAAATTCTACACACATCCCTAAGGGATCGTGTAGTGTGTGGGAATAAATCTCAGCAGGCCACCAACAATGCGTACCTGACATGTATTTTTGATAATGAAAGTGTATACAAAAAATAATATAGAAAAAAAGTGCATCAAATAAATAATCCGATTCTCTTGTGCTTAAAAATCACAAGGAAACAATCACTTACTTCATCCATTATCAATGTAACTATAGTGGGGAGGATCCTTAGTATATAACCCAACACAAACCCCGAAGAAAATCAATATTTGTGAACCCTTGGGTCCCACCTATATAGAATCACCTGGAACCTTAGGCCAACTAACACCTCATGTCCCAAACAATAATTCATGTCTTAAAGGAATGCCCAAACAAGTTCCCAGTCCCCCAATCCTCAGCTCATAGAATACCATACGACTGAAATCTTGACATCCAAGGAACAATGATTTCTGTCCACCAAATAAAAACATCATTGGATTAACAGATGACATCTCAAGGAAGGAAATATCCCCCCCCCCCACATAAACTCATCCCATAAACCTAAAACTAAGTTGACCCTCAGCCCCAAACTAATGATCTTGACACTATCAATCGATGAATCCTCACTATCAAGATGGATTTCTATGAAAATCACCTCTGACAATACTAATGGTCAACACCATTCTATGATACATCTAACATAGGCCTCTACCCACATGATTAGTCAACACCACCTCATCATCAGAGTCATATATGTGTGCACATGACTCAAATAGTATTCCTTCTAAACCAGGTGAGAGGAAATCACCAAAAAAGTACCTAAGCCACATCATCCTGGCACCTCATTCCCTTGAAACCATGTCGCTCATCCTGATGGTCATCTCTATCCCATATCACATGAGAAATGTCAGTAACCTAATGACCTCATCATATCAATCCATTGACCAAGTCACCCAACATATGATTAACATCACTCATAGTACCTGGGCCTCTCCAAACCTGATGAACCATGTTTCCTTATCCATATGTTCAACACCATCTCAATCCTCTGTCAATTCCTGTCATGTTCCCTTGGAACCATAGAAATTAATATAAATATATCAAATTATATAAATAAACACCTCATCATAATCTTTTGCAAGTCTTATGACTCTAACTAGACTCATGATGTTTCTACTTAGGTGGGAGCATTCCCATAGGCATTTATAATGATCAATTAATTAATTTAAAGATAAACATTAAATTATTATGGTCTCACTCAGACAACCCAGTGGATCACTCATGAATGCACCCCCAAAACATGGAAAAATCAAATAGAAATATTAGAGCCACCTACCTCAAATAGATAGACACTTGATTTTCTAATATCAACCATTAATTTTAGTTGAATTAGAAGAAATATGTTTTTGGGTGAACACCTTGAAAATAGTGTAAAATGGTCTGTAGGGATTTAGGACACCATATAGAGAGATAAAAGAGGAAAAAATGCTAGCATATCAATGGCCTTACCCAGAAAAATAAGCATCCACCAATGGATCGAATGTCAGAGCCTGGATGAGGTGAAATAAAGATCCCTAGGAGAGGGATGGAGGGGAGTGTGACCTAGGTGATGCCTCTATCTGTGGAGGAGAAAAGAAAAATGAGGGGGGTGAGCCCCCTATCTCTTTTAGAAAAATATTTCAATGGGAATTTACACTCATTGAAATATTTACATGCTGTGTAAATTTTTTGTTTTCACTGTTCTTCCAAGAAAACTCAAGAAATAAATTTATTACATGCCATGTATTTAAATACATGCCATGTAATTTTCCTACAGCGGCTTTAACAACATGGGTTTTCCGTTGTTTCTCCCGTGTTTTCCTACACCCTAGGGACATACACCAAAAAATATAGAACACCTAAAACAAGGTATTGGGTTAGAAAACTCCAATAATTTGGTTTTTAATATCAAAAAGATGGTTAGTCCAGTTACAAACCCAAAAATTCAAACATACCAGGAAAAAATATTATTCTAAAAACCTTGTACATTACAATATATCAATCTTAACATAGACCACCCCTCAGCTTTATTTCATTACCCAGCGATGGTACCAAACATACCCATATTTTTTAAAACACCACAGTCTACTTTGATTATAATTTATTATTTCATATTTATTCAGAATCTCTCCAACCTATTAGTTACCTACCCTAGTCGCATCCCGACCAAAAAACTCAAACATTTCAAT
Source organism: Viscum album (assembly GCA_963277665.1). NCBI lineage: Eukaryota > Viridiplantae > Streptophyta > Magnoliopsida > Santalales > Viscaceae > Viscum > Viscum album. The sequence goes on along the minus strand of CAUJRU010000375.1, from coordinate 82,450 downwards.
TCTCTATCGACCACCCGTGCACTCAAACTTCCAACCACGACACATCATCACTCCTGCATCTCATCTAGTGCTCAAATCATTCATGTGACACATCTGAAACCCATCATGTACCACAATTCATCACATGCCTACTTCATGCTCATGTTACACATGGAACCTATGTTTTCCCACATCTTATCAGATGCCCAAAATCAATCATGGTGCCTTGAACTTTATATAAAACCCACATTCTATTGATTCTCAGATTAGAAATATACTCAAATAACACTTACATACATTGATGGTCATAGTAAATCCCCATTCCTCAAAGCTCTTATGCACACACACACACAAAAATATATATATATATATATATATATATATATATATATATCTAACATATGACTGATTATCAACCTACTAACAAGTTTCTGGTTAGTCCAAAAATATATCACATTCCCCTCGTGAACCCAATACTATACATGCCTAAAAAAGGGCCATGATAAAATAAAAAGATACATTTTCACACCTATGGCATGCCTCTAATCATCGTTAGCTCACCGGACTTCTCAGACCCAAGCATATCTACTGCATATACCTACCTTTAAGCATAACTATCTGATGTCTGGACTCCATATAGTGATGCTTCAGTTAGTTGCCACTTACCCCACTAATAGGTACCAATATCTCTTCTATAACCTTCATGTGTAGCTGAATATCACCTACCATCTCTTGGTACTGCTCCTGGTCTGACCTCATATGCATGAGTCCTACATGGTCCCTGACTACCTCCTATCGAAGAAGTATTCATGTAGAACCTCTCGATATTCCCAATATAACCGCAATATTGGCACACATTTAGTTCCTAATTACAATAAGTTCACACAAGAACCACCTTCCCAAACAATAATCACACCATTAAAGACCTACCCCTTAGTGGTGTGTTAAATTCTATTACCTGAATAACATGATGAAACTTTCCTAGTCCTTGTTTCCTCATTTGAAAAGTATCACCATTGTAATCACCTTGTGATGTCACCCAGCTCGAGTATGACTGATCCATCAGTTTTCCCTCCACTATGAGCACCGGATTCACCACCTCTGAGAATGAGTTAAACCTGATGATGTTCACAAGCACCTGAATGGAGTGTCATAATCCACCTTGAAACTCCTCACCCTTTTGGTGTCGTCTCCCACCTTACATGGTGTGAAACAAGACAAATTGATAAAGGTAGCTTCATTGTCAATGATTGTTCCCCTCCATATGTCATTCCCCATAATGGTTATCTATTTATGAATAGTTCCCAATGGTTTTGTTTGTGGAATCGAAAACACCCAATGTTTTTTGTATCCATGGGGACCTACTATCCAAATATATGTTCTTGTTACTGATTTATACCTATAATGCTTAAGAACTCACATTGGTCTAGTGGATTGGAGGTTAGGGTCATCACACCCTTTTTGGGGGAGATTTGTTTCCTAATCACAAACTATCTTATAGATTTAAGATATGTTCAAGAATACTTTATTAATTAACAAGTATAATTTGGTCTTACCTTGAAATTATCAATAAATTATTATCATGTATATAATTACAAATCATCTATATGTATCTGAAGTTCTTCATTAACAGAGATATTTTTATATATCATAGGTTCTCCAACAATGGTGTCCTCCTATATAATAATTATATATTCTTATGTCATTATTAAAATGATGTTGGTTTTCTAAAAACTTAGTGGGTCACTCTATAGTGTATTTTCATCTAGGGAGATGAAGGTCACTCTGGATATTATTATCATCTAGGGATATGGAATTCATTTTGATGTTGGGATCGAACCAATAGATGAGATTCCAACATATCATCGTAAAAGGAATCAGAACCCACATAGTTTGGTGCTACTTATGGGGCACATCATACCTTTTATGGTCACATGATAAGTACCCAACTTTATAGCTTAACTTCATGTTAAAAGGACATCTAGGCGAAATGTTCCTAGTCAATGTTTGGTGTGAGACTTTTTCCAAAGTAGCTCAGAGAACCTTAGAGAATTGTGGATTCTCAGGTCAAATAAATCCGTACTAGGAATGTGGACCAAATAGAAAAGGGTTGATTTGGGGTTTTGGTTTTGGACCTCATGGAGGTTTCTTATGTATCCCATTCAGAGGGTAATAAAATCCTACATAGTTTGGTCATGAGATATGTCTTAACTCATAGTGTTTTGGATGCTTATTTTGGGGCCTACTTTTAAGGAAGATTTCTGAAGGATGAATTTTGAGGCTTACTACTAAGGAGGGGTCCCTGGTAAAGTGGTGTTTTGGTTGGGTCTTATTTCTATGAAGGATGCCTATTGATCTCAGGCCTTAAATAGGCATCGTATGTATCCTAGTTATAGTAGGAATCAGAGTTCTCATAGCTCAATATGTAGCATGGATCATGCAGGTGTCATGATCACCACTAACTTCTAAGGACACATGAGTCTTTCTCAGTGAGAGAAACAAGAGGGAGCATAACATTCGACAAAACACACACTTTTCCTTATCCACTGGTGGGAGAGGTCAGGGATATGGAACTTCCCTCTCTTCACATTACATTGGATGTGAGTCCAAGGTGATAAAGGAATGAAAGTGAAGGATGAAGACATAGAAAGGATCAAGACTGGAACCTCCTACAAGAAATTCTAGGGGTTAAATCAAAGACGTATTCCATAGTATTGGTCATGTAGTAAGGGAGGAGGATTTAATTCTATGTCTAGAGAAAATTCATGGGTGAAACTTATCGTTCCTAATATGAACTAGTGGATTTGTGTCTTATAGAAAAGAATGGAAGGAAATGGTCCAAAACCTGATCCTATAAAAAAAATAACTTCACAACATTGTTTCTAGGGTAAGGGTCCATGTGACTATAGATATACAAATTTACAAGTTCCTCAATGATCCAAACTGTCTAGTAGGACCAGTGTAGGAAAACTCTAATTGTAGAAATACAAATCCAAATGGGAGACACCCTGGTAGGCCTTTTTCCATGGTTTGGTAAGTTAGGAGGCCTTGGTAGAGGTTTTACATGGTCTTTTTCTGATAAGGGAACCAAGGAGTGAGGATCCTTTCCATATGTGGCCTTGGAATAGGGCTCAAAGGGTGACTCACTTAGGTCCTCGACATAGGTTCTCGCCATATTTATATAATGCATGTGTGCCACATAGGGACATGGAGTTACTAAAAGTGCTCTATACAGGGGTTATAGACCTATGTGAGATGGATATTCCATGGGAAATAGGCCACCATAGTTATTGACACTCTATTGAGGCTTTATCCAAGCACCCTCTCTCTCTTTCAGAGTCCATGAAAGTGTCTCGGGCAGGTCCCTGATGAGGGAGCAGAACCTCACATTGTTGGTTTATCATTAGGGGAGTAGAATCCCAATGTAGGTCTTATGTTTTAAGACCATTAATGGAATATTATATCTCTTAACCCCCTTAACCCCCATTCTCGCAGGTGTCTATGATCTACCTAAGAAAATTCGGGGGTCCTAGCCAAAGGTTCTGTGCAATGAGAGCTCCAGGGGGTCTTCTCATTTTTCAGTTTTTCAATTGAGGAGCCCATGGGTCCAATATATAGTCAAATATAAGACCCTGGGTCAAGGAGTTTCCCATTGTAGCTCCACAACATAGGATCTCAGTGCAGATGTCCCACGTAAGGGTGACATTCCCCTTTGGCCTGCATAAGATAGCTGCACAGCCTACGTAATGCATGGGTGTCTATGTGCATAGTTCAATTTGGACATGTACTTATATCCCCCCCCCCCACCTCATGATTGAATCTTACGAGGTTCTAGTCCTGAGGTAAAATAGAAAAAAGATTATTAAGGGTGGGATGGTGGATTATGCAGGGTTTCCAGGCGGGTCCTTCACAAAGGTTCTTTGCACGAGGTGTCCATATAGGTATGTGGTGGAGGTCTTGAGCACAGGTGTTGGTCATAGGAAGTTGGTATGGGGATATAAAATGGACCAACAGTGTTTATAAATACTCCTACTAGACTTTTTTATTTTCATCACATTGAAAGTTTCGGATTTTCTCTCTTACCGCATAGGTTTCCCGGAAAACTACATCACATTGTGCTTCCATGATGGTTTCCAAAAATTTCTCAAGGTTCATCCCCCTTTGTGATGGGGCATCATGGAGTTAACTTGTTGAGGATTCCAGTTGAGGAATCCCATCAAGGGACTTTTATCATAAACCTTGTCGAGGGAGGTGCGTGAGAACCATTTTCGAGGGAGCTATGCAAGTTATTCCCTTTGCCAATTTTTTAGATTCTTCTATGTGAAAATTTGAACATTCTGACGTCAATGTTTCAACATAATGTGAGAATTTGGTGCCTTATTGATAATTTTCTATGTTTATTTCAATGATCATCAATGAGCAAGATGCTGCGCTACAAGATGAAATGATCAAAGCCACTATGCATGATTATTATGACATCGTTGAAATTACTCTTCCGGATTTGGTGAAGTATTTGATACTTTATCAATGTGAGTATCCTCAAAGTGGATACTTACCTATTTATAGGAATTATATTCTATAGGAAGACCATATTCAAGCATTTATGAAATACTACCTAGACTATTAGTTTGTGAAACACATCAAATGCCTTTTTTTACTTTTTCTCAAAGGGTGTTTTTATCAAGGTGGGGAAAGTCCCTATCAGTTGTATTTTTCATCATAGTGGCTACACTCTGGAAATGAAGATACATATCAAATATTTGAGGCCTCATTGTTATGACTCAACTTTCTATGCTTCCAAGAGAGATCAAACTCAAGGATGGAAAGAATACTAGGACCTCTGTTGTAGAGGGGAGTCTGACCTAAGTGGATATGGGAATTCGGGGTGCACCAAACAAGCATATAATTCAAGGAGATATATTATGTTTATATTTATGAGGTTGTTTTTTAGGACATAACTATGTTTAGAAAAAACCATACATCATTCCTGAATTATTGAGTTTATGGAGTCGGTAGAAAAATTCTATTCACCTGATGCATCGTAAAGTCAGTATCAACTTATGGGATGTCTAAAAAATATTCTAGGTCCCTATATCATGGAAATGTATGATGATTTTATCCCAGAAAATTTAAAAATGCAGTGAAGTAGAGAAGAATCCATAATTGTTTCACAATCTCTTCAAGGTAATGAAGAAGCTATAGAAAAACAAAGATCCTTGTCCGAGGGCCGATGTTCATTCAGAAACATGGATGATGGGTTTCCTAGAATTAGCAGGAGAGGGTCTTACTTGAAGACTCCCAAATATTTTCACCACAATAGAGAATTGGGGTGATTGAAGCATATTCTGGCCCATATTAGAGAAGGGTGAGTACAAGCATTGGGTTTAAAAGGTTAACACCAAGATTAATGTGAAGATTCACCTGGCTAGCTTCCTTTCCAAGTGTCTAAGAATTTATTTTCTCCTATTCCATAAGTCCAGTGGTGGTGTGAGGCTAGGTAATTATATCATTGTGGAAAAATTAGAAAAGGAGAAGTACATCGGTTTGGTTTCCTATGTTTTAGAAAGTATCTATCATTTTTTCTGTATTTATACAATAGGAAGGCCCCATTTATAATTACAGATCCATTCCATCTGCTTTGGGGATATATTGAAGCACATTTCAACTCATAATCAGTGTTGAATTTAGTTAAAATCCCTGACAACTGATTTTTCCCATTTTTTAGAAATATTGTGGGATATAGTCTCTAAACCCGAAGCCTATTGATGTGCTAGGGATGCTGAAAGGATCTGGTGACTTTTATTTTTTCGCTTATGGTAATCAACTGACTATAAAATTTAGCAATGACGGTAAGGAGAATAATTACGAGCTGAGGGCATATATGATTAAGTTCGGGGATAACATATTGGTATCTTGTATTGAATGTGAGATTATCTTTGAATATTATTCTCCTTATCGGTTTTCTCTCCAATTTAAATGTCTTCAAAAATCAAGCACATTTCCCTCTATGCATGTTAGCCATGAGAAGAACCCAATGGTATCCCAACAGTTATGGTTTCTAATGGCTCTAGAGGTATCCAAAATTTCAATCACGCTACCTCTGCCAGGGGAATCAATCCGGATTGAGGTCATATATGCCAAGGCATGGATTTCTTCATACCCTCAATAATATTCTACAAAGTAAACTTATCGGGTAGAATCCATGACAACTACCATTCATGTTATACATGGTTAAAAGGCTCGAACCAAATATGATTTATGGGATCCATATCCTTCAAAATGATCACGGAAAAAGTACACTATGTGGGTGAGGGTTAAAAATACAACACCTCCAGTACCAAGTTTGTATAGTTTCCATCATTATGAGGAGACCCCTGTCATGTCCTGTCATTAATATGAAATAGAATGGATGCCCAAACTGGCTACCCAATTAGAGGGTTTCTAGTTTTCTCCATAGCCATCCAGACCAAAACCAAATAGTGTACGAATCATGGAAATCCAACTTTGAGAGAGCATGACTCACAGTTTCATGGATTCATGGGAGTTTCTCCATGCCATCTTTTTAATTCTAGAGTTGGTTGATATTAGAGCACCCTATGATTTTCATCTTGATAATAATTTGGCTGAGGTAACAGAGTATCTCAAGGAACTAGAAGATTTATATATAAGAAATTGATGACCAGTTCCCGACCTCAAAGTGAGTATCCAGTATGATATATTGAGGAGTGATTGAAGGGGAAAATGTTTATCCTAGGGAGGAATGAGATATTTTCATTAACCTTGCTGGTGTATTTCTCTTTTCTTATTTTCTTTTTCAATACATTTTTCACCCACCATCATTAATCTTGAGGGGATTTTATTATGCAGTTTGGAGCAGGAGAGGGATGATAAAGAGTAGCACTAGAGGTGTCAAATTCACTAAGATATGGGCCCATATCCACTCTTATTGAGGTAGTGAATAAATCACTTGATTCCCTAGAACTATCCCTAGTCCAGAAGACCATGATGAAGTTGATGGTGGTGGGAGCTCCTCAACAGCTTCCTTAGGTCTCTATGGCCAAGAAGAGGGATACATGTTGTTTTCTATCATGTGAGAGTAAGTGAAAGTGGGCATTAAATCTCGTTCTATAAATGCATAAAAATGAGTATTTTTTCTATCATATGATATTACAATTTTCTTGAAAAACCTTTCTGAATAAGGTTATCATTTGTAGGCTCTACATTTCATTCCTTTCTTAAGGGATCTGGTATCGATCCTTCAAGGATTGAGGACGTTATTATAGGGGTGTTATATATGTGTGTTGATAAGTCATTTAACATGATGGATAAATCATCAAAGGATGTGATTTCATCCACCCTTCTGTAGATAAGAGATAGAGTCATGATAATTTCAAGAATTCACCCTTAAGTGTTTCATAATGTTTCTAATTTTCCTATCCTCATGATATTTTAGATTTCTTTCCCACACCCGAGGACCATTTGGTAGTTAGTAAGGATCCCATTATCGCCCTGAAATGGGATAGCAGGGATCCTCGATGTTCCAATGAAGGTGTTGACACTGTATTGTTCTCATAGGGAAATCACTAGAGGGGATAGACAACGGATCCAATTCAGGTTCTAAGAAACCTGCCCCGTATACCCTTATTGGTGAGGATGTTTCAATTCTTAACTCCATTTATCATGACATGAGGGATGTAATTAATACAATCATTTACATTCTTGTTTCCATTTATTAGTTTTAATATTTCTGAAAGGATTTGGAAGGATGTGAGTTTTATTATTCTTGCATTTTGAAAACATATTGGATTTTCATTCACATTGTGTTTCACATCAATGTCCAACTTGTGATGATTTATCTGCAGATAATGTTTCTCTGTTTGTTAAATAATAAGGAATTCAAATCCACCTTAATCCTCTTATTGAAGAATAAATAGTTGAGAGTCATGAAGTGAGTGATTCTAGGGTTCATTCATTTCAGTAGTTGAGAATAATTGGGAGCATGCTCCTCTTCAAGATGTCTTGGTCCCAAGGGATAATGATAGGGTGTTAGTGAAGTACCGGTTCTATCTGCTAGTCCAACAATGGGTGAGTTTCATCAACTATTTCTGTTATTTTAATACCCTTTCTACTTTTTGATCTTCGGATGTTAATGAAAAGCTTCATTTTCTCTTTAGTGTCATCAACTTTGAAAACTATGCTTCATATGGGGGATTGTATTCCATCTACACTAACACAGGTAGTTGGGGCTAGTGATAATTTAGAGGGAGAGGGATAATATGGCTTATTGAGTGCACTGATCTTGAATAATTTCTATCCTTCCAAAAGTGGTTGTGATTCTGGCCTAAAGACGCATGAAAATTTTTACCCTACATGTCTTCTTGTTTGGTGAGATATTTGGTTGAAAATTATTGAGACACATATTGAAGATATGACATAATGACTTCACTGATATCCATTCAAGATTTCTATATTGGGATATAACAGGTTTGATTATCATGAGATCCATGGTATGGTGAAGTAAATCATGCATCGAAGGGAGGAGGAGCAGAGGTCGTAATAGGATGAGGTGGAATAGATGGATGGGTTTAAAGAACATTGATATACTATGATCCAAGATGATGTCAGCCACATGAAAAAGGTGGATGAATTCCATGATTTCCTCGATGTGAGGTTGGTCCAAATAATTCTCGTTCAAGAATAATTTCATCATATAAGGGAATATTTACTTCAACTTCACGGATCCCTAAAAGAGGCTTTTATACAGAGGATAGAATCTATTGAGGATGAGAATGAAAAATTTCGTAAAGCTGAGAAGACTATTTCTAAACAATGGGATGATCTTCCTGAATCTGTAAAGGCTACTTGGGGATGAATTTGACATCTAAAATCATCTATTGAGGACAAATTGAAAAAAATATAGAGAGGCTCGAACATGTGAAAGTTACTCCTCATTTCAAAACACAAATGAAAAGGATTTTTGTTTCTAAATCACATGTTTTTCATCTCAGTTCCCTTTATATGATTGTAGAATAACATTGAAACTGATTTGCATACCAAAAAATCTTTGTTCTAGTCATTTGAAACCACAATGACAATGATGCGGGAAAATTATCTAATTTTTACCTAGTCCAAGTGGTATAGTGAGTGTAGTTATACTGTTGTTAGGATCGTATGGAAAACCATAAAAACATTATGCAGTTTTCTGATGTCATCCTAATTTTTACTTAAGATCAATATAAAAGTTACTTAGTGGGAGAGACTTGGATTTTTACCAGAGTTCCATTTATGGTCTTTCAATCTGGTGAGATTTATTTTTCTTTTTGTGGGTAGTTTAATGTTGAACAAGTCTAATAGATAGGGATAGTGTTTAAGGTCAAAATTATATGACTATAGATTTTGAGGTGACAACCCAAAAAAGGATTACAAGTTAAAAAATGTCTATCCATCCTTCAGATACCCCAAGGGGGAATCTTGATATACAATTTTATGGTTCCCACATCTGGAACATGGAATTTAGGAATGGAAGAGGTATCTCCTCGGGATGAAGTTACCAATTGTTGAAGAACCCGTGAGAAGGGTTGTTTTATGCAAGGAAACCTAGGATGCATACTGCATAGTCAAATAGCGGCATCCTTAGCCTGATAGACCTGTTATGTGGGAAGCTTATGTGAGGCCAATGGGGGTGTGTATTTTAGAGTCAGGTAAAGGATTTCTAAGTAATTGCAACATTTTATTACTGATAGTTGAAGGAAATTTATATAAACCTGGATTTCCCAATACCCCAAAGTTGGTTTTTCTATGTGAAGATGTCTTCTAATGAGGATAACATATGTATCATCATTTTACATGATTGTAAAATCACTCCTACACAAATTTTATGGATAAAGGATGTTACATTTTTTTTAAAGAACGATATCAAGGTGAGGTCCCCATTTATGGAAAATATTGAATCATTGTGATGTTTAATTTCATGATATTTTTTACATTAACCATATAGTTTAACATCTTACGGAATTGAAATTACACTATGTAGTTTGAAGTCATTCAGTAAAGACATCATGTTGTACGGTTTAAAGTCCTGCAGTAAGGACATCATGTTGTGTAGTTTAAATTTTTTTAGCAAGGACATCATGTCATGTAATTTAAATTCATGCATCAAGGAAATCATTTTGTGTAGTTTAAATTTCTTTGGTAATAAAATCATATGGTATTTAAATTAATTTCTTTATCTTTGACTGATGCTTTTGATTGTTCTTAAATACTCGATAATCTGTCTGGAAATGTGTTACCATATTCAGGTGTGAGAGGGGGAATTTGTAAGCTATAAGATGGGTATTTCTGGATCTAAAAAGTTTTATGGGAAAAAGTTCTTATGGAATTAGTGGAGGTGTATCTTGAGAATAAAGTTACTACTGATTGAAAAACCCATGTGTGTAATATTTTATGCAAGACCGATTAGGGGTCATGTTGAATAGTCATGAAGTGATATCCCTTAGCTTACAGGCCCTGAAATGTGAGAAACATATGAAAATCCAATGTGGGTGTGTTATATAATAGTCCAGAAAAATAATTCTACAAGAATTCCAACATTCTATGACTAAAATCCGATATAAGTTTGCAGAGATTCAAATTTACCTTGGCAAGAAGTTTGGTTTTTTGTAGAAAAGTATCTAAATATAGGGGAGAAATTCAAGTCAATATTTTCAAAATAATCTGGGGGAATATGTTCTCTATTCAGGTCTAATCCTTGTATAGAAATAATAGTTTCTATAGTTTTAGGTCATAAAATTAGGACCTTGGTATCATGGAAATAAAAGGCAGTATATGGCATTATCGGACGAAGGCCAATCCAGTATTCTTTAAACATATGAATAGGGAAGATGTAAAACATGGTCTTGGGGATTATTAGATCGTACGAAAGGATATGGGACACATATTTAAAGGATGGAAACTGAATTTGAATCATGGGTTCTTGAATATTGTCATAAAATCTTATAGGGATAGAGGAGTCTTCTCCTAATAGAGAAATTACCACTGTTTAAAAAACCCATCTTGTGGGTCGTTTAATGAATGGAAAATTAGGTAATGTACTGCATAGAAAAATGGTGCAATCCTTTGGATGATAGAACTATTATAAGGATCATTTTATAGAAAGACAACTGGGGAATATTATAGCTTATTCAGTAAAAAGAGGTCTCATGTATCAGACATTTTCTTACTATAAGATGAAGAAGGATTACGAATATCTAAAAGTGTTCAAGATTAAGAGTACGATGTGCGGGAGGGATATATCCAAGAACAAATGAAGTGTTCAAACTAATATTTTACATGATTTATCATTCCTTTGTATATATCTAATTCATACATTGAAGGGGTACAACTCTGTTTCCTTGGTGGGCCTCCAAATGAGGGGACCCATAATATAATCTCATGTATTAACTTTCAATGGTATGCAGGAGAGGGGGAAATTTTCATTTAAAATCATATGGGACTATGATTAAGTCATATGAAACACAGGATATCTTAGTTATATGATAATAAATTAATATATAGTTCTAAATGTACCATGACATTTGGAGACATGTGGTGAGGACATTGGCGGTGTAGTTTAACACGTTACAGAAAGGATGTGGGTGATTCCGACGAGAAAAGGAATATTGTGGTTGGGCTAGGGTGTAAGACCCAAATGTTACTATGTATCTCATGTGCATGAGAATCAACACATACATCATTCTTGAAGAACTGTGTGCTGATTGAATTCGCGTGGGGATAAAATGGGGGATTTTTTTTAATACGGGTTCATGTAGAGGGTGAGAACCCATATTGGATCCTATCTTGTAGCTCAGAATCATACATGGAAGGGATGTGAGAATTTACATTATTGTACTATGTCTAGTCCTAGGATTATTGATCTGGATGTCACTATGTATCTCATAGTCATCATAATCAATCCATATGTAGTTCTTGAAGAACCGTTAAGTTTATCCTCATGTGGTGAGGACATCTGGTATACCTTTTAAGTTCTTGCTGCCAGGACCAAGATATCCCCAATAGAAATTGATCCACCTCATTTGTGTGAAGAATTTCATTACCAAAATCTTAAACTCATGTGATCTATTCTTGGTGTGAGAATCAAGGAGCGGTAAAGGTTTCTTATATAACACAAGGGTAATGCAAGTGAATGATTGAGGAATTTTAATTAGGTGTTGGTTGGACTACGAGGTAGGATCCAAGAATTTCTATGTATCTCATTAAGAAAATAATAAAGTCATACATATTTATTGAAATACCATGTAGTTTAACATCATGTGGTAAGGACAAACGAACGGACATGAATGGATGGAAATGTTTCGGTTGAGCCCTAGGATAGAAATTTAGGCTTCACTACATATCTTGATGGAGAATGAATCAAACCAAACATAGTTCTAGAAAAGGATCCCCATGAAGGTTTGATCTATACACATGTAGTGGAGTATTTTTGGTTGTATCTAGACCTGATATTGGAGACTTGGGTTTCACTATGTCTCATTTCATAACAGGAATCAAGACATGCATACTTCTTAAAAAGGTTCCCCATGAAGATATGATCCATACATAAGGAAAGGAAGGGTGTCTTTCCAAAATTATGGTTGGAACCAAGATTGGAGATCTAGGCATCACTAATTATCTCATTGGAATGAGAATCATAACATACATTGTTCTTGGAAAAATCATGCAATTTACCATCATATGATGAGGACGTGAAAATTTTGGGACCTATACCTATAAACATGGGCCCAAATTCTATTATAGAGTGGAAATGATAATAGTGGGTCTTATGAATGGGGGAAGAAAAAATTTTAATCCTCAAGTCTTTCCATGAGGTATTCTTGACCCACTGAGGGGTTAGAGATATATGATTGGGACCCACATGTGAAACGAAAGCCCATTTTTAAGGGACCACAAGGAATATCTTAGCTCATGGTGCAATGGGGTTTCTTAATATTGAATGAAAAGGATGTAAACCATGTATTTTATTATGATGTGGTAAATAAAAATGGGTATCTTGTATTTTAACATCGTGTGATAAGGACAATATGTCATTCATTTTAAGGTCATATGTAAAGGACCCAATATGGAAATTTACATCTTGTAGCTTGGACGATCGCCATGTCATTACATGAAATATTTCTTCAGGAACCTTGCATTGTCTGGGGTTGTAGTGGGTTCTCAATCCATTGAGATTAAGAAATAGGCTTTATTTTTGTGGAACTTATATAAATAATAAGGTCCATCCCACATTTTCTCAAGCTTTGGAGGCTTCTTTCTTGGTATTATTGGTGTCCTAAGGACTAAAACCAACTCTACATGGTGGAATGAATGATGTTGGGCCTTCTTGTTAAAGGCTCATGAAATCCAGTTTTGATATACCATAAAGTGATGCATGGTATGGGATATCTTTTCATCTAGAAACTCCAGTTCATCCATTCATGTCTAAGAGTATTTAGCTGTAGATAGCTGGTCATAGATGGAAATACAAAGCGATGGAAACTGAAATTCAATTGGTATGACTGCTTCTGTTCCATATACCAATAAGTACGAGGTTTCCCATGTTGAAGTATGGTTTGTAGTTTAGTAATCCCATAATTCAAGCAAGATATTTTCATACTAAGATTTATTATGATAGTGGGTTGAATGGATGGATTTGATATTGTACTCCTAATACAGCCTTTCCAGCTCAGTGGAGTAGAAATCGGTTCCAATTTCCATTAATATTGTTTGAGGGATACCAAACCTGGTAATGATATTAACTTTTATGAAGCAAAAAAATGTTTTTTTCTCTGAATTCTTTGAGGGGTATTACCTCAGCACATTTGTAAAAGAAATTGGTAGCACTGAGTATATACTTGAACTGTTTGGTAATAGCTGGAGGATATAGACCCACTATATCTATTCCCCTTGTGGAAATTTTCCATGAGTATTTTTCGGTATATAGAAGCTTAGGGGTTTGATGGATGGAGTTGGAATCCACCAGATAGGAATAACGTTTCTTGGTTAATTCTATGCAATCATGTGTCATAAATGTCCAAAAGTATCCAAACCTTAATATTTGGTCAAAAAGACAATACCTTGACTGGTGGGAACCACAGGCTCCTACATTTACTTCGTCTATGAAATCTGCAGTCACTTATCCATCAAAAAATCTAATATGTAATTCGTCAAATACAAATTTATAGAGGACTTTCTAGTGATTTGTGTCATCGTAAAGAGTTAAATTGGATTATTGTTGTTGGATTTTCTCTCTTCCAATTCATTAAAGTGGGAGAAACCCATCCTTGATGTAGTCCATGCTTGGAATCATTCAACCCATGGTAAGAGAATATGTCTTTGAAATGGGATTGATTTCATTGAATCTCTTATATTATGATATGAACAAAAGGTGAATTCATTCAATGGTGGGAAAAGCTAATGATTGTTTCATCCTGATTTGGATCTTCCAAAGCTATAGATTTATTTTACAATGAGTCTACCTAGGAATTGTGTGATCATGGGATGTGAGTCAATATTGGATCTGAGGGGAACTCTTCCACAAACCTTCATACATATTCAAATAAGGGGATTAGTTCATCTTTTCTAATAGCATAATAACTATTGATATTCTTGTTTACCAACTTCGAGCCTCCTTTCACCTCTAGGTGGTTCACCTATATCTAATGCACTAATTCTATTCCTACAATGAGAGCCATGTACTCTTCCTTATTGTTGGTAAAAATCTATTATTATAGGAAGGAATATGGTTACACTTCGTTGTCAGGGGATATGAGCACAATCCCTATCCATACTTTGTTAATTGTAGGTTCTCCCATTCACTTTCATGTTGGTCTTCTAGAATCACCTTCAAAATAAGTTTCCCATGTTTGGGGAAAACTCTAAATTGAGAATATTGCTTCATCTGGAAGTTCATTATTTAAAGGAATATCTTCCATAGATGGGTGCTCGACAAGGATGTTTGTCAAGGCATGCCCATTCAGTACTCTCTAAGGCACAAACTATATATCAAACTATAGAAGTATAACTTCCCATCATTCTAGATATCCTATAATCATAGGATGAATAAGAAATAAATTTGAGTATGTTATTTTTAGAAACAAAGTATATTTTATTGTGTTGTAGGTAGTTCCTCATTTTTGAAATGGTGAAGATTAAATCCCCAAATCACTTATTGATATCTGAATAATGAGTCTCAATGTCTAGTAGGGTTCGAATAAGGTAGTAAATGACTTTTTCATTCCTGGAATCATTTATTTGTGCAAAGAATAAGATTATTGAGCTCTATAAGTCCATCACATATAGAATGAGTGGGTTTCCTTCAATAGGTTTCATTAATACCGATGAACTCAAGAGGTATTTCTTTAGGGAATCAAATTCTTCTTGAAAGTTATTTCTGCACTGATATGTGACCCCCTTATTCATCAATTTTGTTAAGGGGAAACAATTTCCTCTAAGGATGGATATGAAGTTCCAGAGGCAGGCCAAGTTTCCTGGAATTCCACTCAACTCTTTCATTTTTCGAGGAGGTGACATTCCAAGGATAACTTTAGTCTTCTTATGATCAAATTCGATGTCGCGATGATGTAAAAATAAGATGATAAATTTTCCCTAGGTCACCGTGAAAGAATATTTCAAGGGGATCATCTTCATGTTATGATGTAAAGCTTGTTGGAGATGATTTACAAGTCAGCTATATGATCATCACGCTATCTATACATAACCACAAGATCATCTATGTATCATTAAACAGAATATCCTAGGAAAGTATTGAAGATGCGATGCATGGAACGCTAGTAAGTGGATTAGGAATCCTTTAGGCCAAAAGGAATTACTTGAAAGTAGAATACACCTAGGGGGATCTGAAAGATATGGATTCTCCATCTTTTGAGGCCATCCAAATTTGATTGTACCCATAGTAGTCATCCATGAAGGAGAGGTCTTGATAACTGGATATCATATCAATCAAGAGTTCTATAATTAGAACTATGAAGTCATCTTTTGGAAAATGTCTATTGATATCTCTAAAATTGAAGAAAACATTGGTTTAACCGTACTTATGCTTCATAGGAAAAATGTTGGATATCAATTTTGGGTATTTTATCTCCCAGATAAAATCATCTTTGATGAGCATATCCACTACAGACACAATTTTGGAGGTGTGAGTTGGGTGTATCTGTCTGGATTCCTAAGTGTATCCCTGATGATATTCTAGAAGACCCAAGTGATGGGTGGTCACATTGAGGTCAATGCTTGGCATCATTGTGTATTTTTAGGAAAACACATCCTTGTGATGCTTTAGTAAGGAGGTATATGCCTCCTATTCTTCAGGAGTCATGGATGAACTAATCAGAGTGGGGAATGGATATTCTTTCATACACAGATTTATCTCTCTGAGTTAATCAACGGTGGTGGAGAAGCCTTCATCAAATTCTGGAGGGGAATACGTGAGATCTTTATCTTCTTTCTCTTCCCCATACATTACTTCTTTTTCTTCTACCTGAGAGATAAGTTTCGAAGCAAGAATCTCTAGGATAAGGGGGGGTCGTTATTTGGACATCATGAAGACTAAGCAATCAATCCTAGATCAATAAATGGATAAGCGCCTTTTTGGAGTCTGTAAGGGAATGTGATGGATTGAGAATGATCATCCTTATCTTATTATATTAGTGTGATATCCTATTCCAACCCAATTGATGGATATGGGTTTTATTAAAGTTCAAATGTTGGAATGATGACATTTTCATCCATAATATTATCACTGTTTGGTGAGTTTGTAGCTTCCCATGCACTGTTGAATTTAGTTTCTAAAATCTATAGAACCAAATTCACTGAATAACTAATTGAATCTAGGAAAACCTCTTCAATTTTTTTTAAAGGGTTTTATATAATCTATATAGAGCTTCTCAAAAGGGTTTGTTTGAATCATTTATAAACCATTCGAGTCATTGATTCGAGTAAAATCATCTTCCATTGAATATTTTCCTCCATTGTGGTAGAAGCATGTATCAATGTACTATGACTCATATGATTTTAATGGGGCCTTTTGAACATTAAATGTACCAATTTTAAAATTAATACATTATTTGAGACATTTTTGGTATGATGAAGGGATGGTTTCATGTCGATGTAGCCAAGGCCTTCCCAACAGAACATTAAAATCAATATCCTGCCGGAAAGCCATAAATTCGGAGTCATATACAAGATACCTAAACTGATTTATCAATGAAATATTTCCAATAGACTATTTCTCATTTTTATCGTATTTTTATAACATAAAATTCGAGGGAGACAAATGAGGTTCTTTGAGACCCAATTGACAAAGTGTCTGAACTGGAATAAGGTCGATGACTGAGTCGTTACTGATAAAGGCTATTCGGATATAAATTTCATTTATTCTTACATATATTTATAGGGTTCTAATGTTTCATTGTAATAAATCATCCTCATCATGATCTGTGAAAGAGATGACCACAAGTAAATCTAAAAGATCATTCTTTGCATGATATACTTCTGTAGAAGAAACCTCAACTTAAAACTCCCAACAGATTGAAAATAACTCAATAATTGCTTCATGGAGGTCTTTAGATAAACTCAAAGCATCCTGGATTGGTAGTTTTGTTGGCACTTGGTATAGAAACTTCAAAACATCGTATTTATAATCTAGATGTATGTGCTTTCCAATATGAGGATGCTCTTTTTTAGACACGTTAGAAGCTGATGTTCATGATGTGTATGGATTTTCCATTGGGGTATGAGCTAAATGTTCTCCTTTTCATGGTGGATTAGGTTATCTTGGTCTACCTATTCAATGAGGTTATGGTGGATTATCCTCTAACTGGTCCTCCAAGATGATCTTGTCAAGGAAAACCTCATCATTCGTTGAGAAAGGACTCCCTTGTTTCTACTGATCTTGTTGGAGGTATGTTCCATGAGTTTTGGCCACATTAATGGTTCAGGTAGGGGTTTAGTATTAATAATATTAAACACAAGTTCATAACAAGAATCATCATTTGCAAAGTGATCCTTTAAGTGAATAACATTAATGAAACTTAAAATAATCTCCTCATCTGATTAAGATTCAGTCTGATGGGTCGAATCTTTCTGTACCATTTGGCAGGGTAGTGCTCATTCTTTAGGTATTGCAGACATGAATTATAATAAAGTAAGTGATAAATTTGGACTTAACATGAGCGCATCTTGTTTTATTTTATCTTTATCCTTCTTTCCATGTCACTTTTTTAGGATTGTACTTCAAAAGATTGAGTTGCTGATGAATGTGGTTGTGTTGTGTAGGATGGGGTCAAGGGAATAGTTGGTGGTTTCAACTACACTCAGATAATAACATGAGTCTGGTTGATTATTTTCCAGATTATCCGATCACCGAACATCTACGTACACTTTATCCCAACCTATTTCCACTCACCTTTATCCTCTAGATTTTAGGCAGAAACATATGACATCTAAGTAAATGAATTCTTCATATTTACATTCCTAGAGTCCACTATATTTTGCAGGAGGACTTTAGAGACAAAATAATCCTAGATTTGGTGTCCCCACATTTGATAAAATGGTCAATATTTTGGGAAATCATAATCACCTTCATTTTAAAGAATTCCCTACCTTTAGTATCATGACTAAGTTGTTTCCAATAAAAATATAAAGTATCCATAAACATAGTTGTTTAGAAAAGAATAGACCATATTTTCCATCTCCTTAAACAGCTTCTATCTCTAATATCTTTGATCATCCTAGAAAGGCAGGCACTATTTCTAACACTCGGGAGGTTGAGTCATGTGATATGGCATAGGGTTTGATATAGGAGAAGGTATAGGGTATTGTTTAAGTGTAACTATAGCGACCTCTAATTTTATTGTCCTCATTCCCTATGTAGATGGAATTACTTGATATGTTTCCTTCATTTCAACAATCATGTCTTATACCTGCTATGTAATTTTAGAAAGAACCTAAAACCCTCCTTTATATTTCAAAGGGATCAATGGTGTGTGAAAATCATTGTGAAGATTCGATACAAATATGGGAAATAACTCTTATTGAGGGAGTGTTAGGTTTAAAGAGTATGTTAGTCCTTTCCAATGAGCGAAGAAATCATAGACCCTCTCATTCTCTCATTATTTGCATTTTGAGATGTCATATATTGTTGTATTCTATATCATTGAGCTGAAATGGAAGAGAAATTTATAATTTTGATCTTCCCATATAGAGATCAACCAAGCCTGCAAACTTGTGTCCACACGTTGTATGGTCCTTATAGTGATTTCACAAAACATCTCAGCTTTAGCACCTCCTATTGTTCAAGGGTTCCCATCATGGGATCATAGTGAGATTTGAAATGAACCAAGTGCTATTATGGGTCCTAGAGCCATTAAAATATTAGAAATTTAGGATTCTCAATGTTTGGTGGGGGAAGGATTGAATTTACCCACTTGGTGGAAGCCTTATTTTCTAGATGTATCAGGTCACGTTGTTCCTACATGGATTCCAATCAAGCCATTAGTGACTCAATGATATTCATAAGAATTCATGGAATATCTGGATGAGTTGGGACCTGAACAAGTGTAGTGGTTGGTAAGACTAATTTTTCTGGAACTATTGGTATCTTTTGTGGGTAACTTATAGGGGCATACTTGAACAGATGTGCCTGACCATGCTCTAGTTGTACACCCAACAGAGGTAATTCTTGATCTGCAATTGCAGGATCCAAATATATTGGTGGTTGATATCCCATTATGAGTGGATATTACCGTTTTTATACAACTATTGTGAAAAAACCCTCTTTATTAGGGTGCTCCAACTGGAAGTCCAGGTTAAGGATCTTATTTTGGAGCATATCGAGTAGGAAGGTTGCCTTAGAGTAACTATACATTGAGTCTTCTCAATTATTTCATCATATCCTATTTCTGAGCAAATATTTACTCTAGTTAATGGGTTTGAACCTTTCTATAGTGAATTTGATATGTAGTCTGACTGTTATCTTATTCCCTATTAGGTTAATTTTGAAGAGGTAGAGGTGGATTATTCTAGGGGATGCCCAAATTCTAGGAAAGCATGTGGTTATGGGTTTGTACACATTATTCATTAATTTCTGTGTGGATTGTACTATGAACTGGAACCTCCTCCTCTAACTCCTCTAAATCGAACTCATGTTCTGGAAGATTTTTTTGTGACAACATGATGATGTTCATAGACATATAATGCATCACATACATTCTATTGGTATCTCGGTGAGATATCCTCCTACTACACCCTACATGATACCTTGTCCTATTATTTTTTTGGTTCCCTAGGATCTATTTGATGGATATTTACCCAAAGGGAATCTCCAGATAAATTAGTTTTACACGATCCAAGAGAATGTACCATATTATGACATGGGATGAACTAGGAGGATTCATTCTATGACATCTTTTCTAATCAGAAGAAAACTAATTCCCATTAAGGAAATGATTGTTTAGGTAAAAATTCCCCTATATCTACGGTTTGGGGTTTTACTTTTCTTTCTTTTACAACCCTTCAGGTCTGATTGGATGACCTTTGGGGTTGGGTAAAAAAACTCCCAACCTTCCAGGCTGAGTTTCTTCCAAACAGTTGTGGCTAATATTATCGAATCTTCTCTTCTGATTTTACATATTTTTGTTCGAACATGGGATGGATGAATCATTCATTACACACTTAATTCTCCCCTTTAATAGGAACATTATGCTATTTCTCACTTTTTTTATATCTGATGGCTTAGATCTTCTAAGAGGGATGCCTTCATAATGTTCTCAGATGCTTGATGAAAAATTATATCAATAGTCTATTCTCTTTTGGACTGATATCGGTGAGAGTCAGTCGAGGAATGTTCTTTTTGATCATATCCTTGTTCGTGAGAAAATTATATATGTTTGAGCTGGCCTAGCTCTATGACATTATAGATAAAATATTTGTAAGGCATTTCCAATTACGGAGTGTAGTGAAATTAAATTATCCATGTTCACCTCTTCCTCTAATACGAGTACCAGATGGGGTATCTGCAATCATTAGTCACAACCTCATTAATGCATCAAGGCATTCACATAGAATTATTCCTTACCATTTCTCAATCATTGGGTGTTGTGAAGGCAAAAAATATTCCAAGTCAATTGGATGATGCAACACTTCTATTACATTAATGTGACTTTGATACTTTTCATAGAGTAATACCTTTTCTTTTAGGTGAGGAAGAGTTTTCCATATGTTGAGGTATATTTCGTGCATAAAATATTCTACCAACACCTTTGGAAGGATGTATTGAGGGGTGTCTAAAGGCCAGAACATGATTGGTATGTATCTTTAGCTATATGTTTCCTTATGTTTATCATATCTTTTTCAGGCTTCATAATAGGTTCTTTCACCTAGTCTGATTACTTTGGATGCTTCCAGATTGTTTTACCCCAAGTAATGGGATTGGTTGGGATTTAATCTACTGTTTTGGAAGATAAGAGACCCAAGGGTGGTTAAAAAATGGTTGTTTCCTTAGGCTATCTTCTGATTGAGAAAGGATTTCACCTACTACTGATAAGACAAGAGACATAACTGGCCTCGTGTTTGCAAGTTCATCTTGATAACAGGGATTTCTCATCACTACAATATCAATGAGAGAATTATACTGACAATGAGTATCACAAATGAGGAGATAATTTTGGCAGTGAACGTTATCATGGGGAGGACCACCATGGTGGATTATTGAAAGGGGAAGACCTGCGTTCTCCTTGGTCTTCTACCCGCATAAAGGTTTTTCGTGGATCTCGTTAAGAGATAGGCTCTTGAGACTGACTGAATTGTTTTCATAAAGCAATACTTTTCGATGATGTTTCCAATGAGGACCTTCATAATTACGGCTACTTATCCCATAATTTGGTAATAGGGGGTAGGATCTTTATCTTTGACAGATAAGTGTTTGAGGGCTTTATAAACTCCAGTGTTAAGAAAATCCTAATCGTAGATAATCTCTTGATTTTCCCATCATGTTTTGATGATGATTCATATTTTATGACTTATTATGAGCAATTGGGGATACTTTCAAGGGGAAGTGATTTTCATGGGTAGGTATTTGTTCCTACCTTCGAGTTTCCATTTGAATATGCTAATTACTACTGATTAGAGCGGGTGTATGTTCTGGATCCAACTATCCTTATATTATCATAGATATTTCTCCATAACCCTCCTAGACAAGTGTGGAGGTGTGTGTCTTCGTTGGGGTGTTATATTGATGAGCTACCCCATTTTGGGATAGATTTATGTTTTTATCCCTTAGGTACTACTGTCGTTGCTGCTATGATATCCAGAAAACTTTGTCGTATGTGGGAATGGACATTCTTCGTCCATTACACCATTTCAAGGATGTTCTTGGTGACATAAATATTTGGAATGGGGATATATTCACATTCCTTATATAGAGTACTTGTATGTTCTTACTCTTATCATCCCTTTCCTTCCAGTGGATACTGACAGTACTTGTGTGTGGTGGCAAAGAGTTGAGTCTGCCCATACTTGTCATCAGGACATTTAGATTGACATATCCAAGAGCTAATAAGTGATGTTATTGATTTGATTGATGAGTTTGGGTAGGTTTATGTCCCTACTCATGGTATTCCACTAGATCTATATGATAGGATTCCTTTAATGTTGTCGTATGAGCCAGTTGGCCGGCTGAATGATGGCAGATAGCTGTATATTCTTGCTCATTTTTTGACACCAAATTAGCTTGGTGGGATTATTTGGAGTGGGGAAATGTGTTAACCTACTCCCATATGACCTTTTTTATCCCTATAGGTCCATATTTCATTCCCAGGTTTGAAGGACATAATCCATACATTCAAGGAACACACCCTCTTCATGTTGATGGTTAACTATCGCATGGGGTTGGCGGTGGTGATTGTTGGTAGGATCCCTTGAGAATGACCCCCGATTATCCTAGATGAAGTTTTATGTCTCCTCTTGATCCAAATCCTTGAAATATTAGAGGGACTAGTTATTTCATTCCCGTGATATTCTCTCAAAATAGATGAAGACGGTGGTCAATGTTGTCTATTTTAGAACCATCGGTCATCGCTGACTGGATGAGCTGTGGGGATTGGTTAGCTAGTGTAAATGTCATGAAACCTCCAGTTTTGGGATGGTATCATGTTGATGGTACTCCTAGACCAATGAGTTCATGACCCATAATTTAAGATACTGGGTTGGGGATGACATCCTTCACCTGAATGAGGATCCAATCGAAATAGAAACTAGGATATTCATTAGTGAGAACATGAAGGAAGCTAACTGATCAAATGGAGTCCTGAAAGTGAAGTTCCTAAGAACAAAAACAAATTTGAGAAAACAATAAAATAAGAATATCAAATACATGCATGATAGAATATCTTGTTTGGACCTCAGTCCCTTTGAGAGTGGGACAATCCAAATAGATAGGTTACACTAACATCTTGGTAAAGGATTAACGTCAGCTTCACCATTTTTTATTCCCTTAAAATTTTCATGCCTCTTAATAGTTTTATATTACCAAACTATTTACAAAGGGTTTTTTTATGGAACTGGAAACACCCAATGGCTCTGTATCTATGGGGACCTTCTTTATAAACATAGTCCATCATTAATAATTTTTAACTATGATTATCTATAACTCACATTGGTCGAGAGGATGGGAGTTCGAGCTCATCACATCCTTTTTGGGGGGAATTATTTCCTACTCTAGATCTCTATTATATATTTATGATATTTTCATGAGACCTTAAATAATTAATAAGTATGATGTGGGTTTCCCTAGAAATTAGAAATCAGTTATTAGCATGTGAGGAATTCAAAATTAATTGTATGTATATAAGGTTCTTCATAAATGGAGATATCGGTATGTATCTAAGGTTCTCCATCAATGGTATCCTCTTATATACAACCTATAGATTCTTTGGTTTCTATTAATACGATGTTGATTTTCTAGCCACCCAATGGCGAAATCTAGATTTTATTTTCATCCAAGGATAGAAAGGTCACTCTAGAGTTTATATTCATACAAAGAGATAGGATTTTTTTTATCTTTGGATCAAACACATATATGGGATTCTTACATATCCTTGTGAAAGTAATCATAACTAATGTAGCTTGGTGCTGCCTAATGATGCACATCATAAATTTAAAGGTAAGTTGATAAGGTCCCAACCGTACCATTTAATATAATGTGGCAAGGATGTCTAAGTGTAAAGTTCCTAGTCAATGTTTGGTGTAGGGCTTATACTGAATAATCCAAGAGATCCTAATAGAATTTTTCATTCTTAGGTTTAATTAAACCATACCGGGAATGTTTCCCATAGAGAATAGGTTTGATTTTGGGTATTGGGATTGGAAATCATGGAGGATTCTTATAATACCGGTTTAGAGGGGAATCAAATACCACATAGATCAGTTATGATTAACCCTATAAATGGAAGTCTTATAAGGGTTTTTATAGTAGGGTAGTATGGTAATTTGAGAGGATTATGTAGGGTATTATTCCTAAGGAGGATTCCTAGAAAAAGAGACCATGAGAGATATCTTCACTCATAGTGGTTTTAAGGCTTGTTTTGAGGCATACTCAAAAGGAGGATTCCCACAGGATGAATTTAAGGGATTACACTTAAGAAGGATGCCCTAGTAAATTTGAGTATTAGTTGGGGATTATTCCTAATAAGGATTCCCACTAAGCTAGAGCCTTAGGTAAGCGTACTATGTATCTTAGTTATAGTAGGAATCAGAGTTCTCATATTTCAATATGTCACTTCAATCATTCAGGTTTCATTATCACAACTAACCTCCAAGCGCACATGATTCATTCTCGGTTTGAGAAATAAGAGGAAGTGGAATATTAAAAAAACACAAAATTTTCCTTCTCCATTAGTGGAAGAGGACTAGATTATAGAACATCCTTCTCTTCACTTTAAATTGGATGTGAGTTCATGGTGAGAAAGGAATTAAGGTGAAGGATACAAAGGCAGAGGGGGGAATGATTGAAATCTCCTACAACAACGTATTGGGGATTACCCCCTAATGGATTCCCTAAAATTGGTCACATATTGAGGGGGGAGGATTTCATTCCATGTCAAAATTAAATGAATGCATAATCCTTTTCCTCACTGCTAGGAACCAGAGGTTCTGAGTCTTAGAGAAGATAAGGGTAGGGCATGGTCCAAACCCTAATCCTTCAAGATAAGGAACTTCCAAAAACAATTTCTAGTGTAAGTTTCCTTATGACAATATGTATATAAATCTACATGTTCCCTGGGGATCCTAAGTGGCTGGTCAGACTAGTGCGGGAATTCTATGACTGTAGAAATTCAAATCCAAATAGGAGACATTATGGTGTTTATTTTTCTATGGTTCTGTATGTCGGGAGGCCTTGAAAGAGTTTTTAACTTCTTCCCTTTCAGATAAAGAAACCAAGGAGTGAGGAACCACTCCATAGGTGTATTTGGAAGAGGGCTCAAAGGGTGACTCACGTAAGTCCTAGGAATAGGTACTCATTGTAGGTATGCTACGCAATTGTACTGCGCAGGGCATAGGAGGAACTAAAAGAGCTTCACATATGTGGGTTATAGACATTTGTGAGCTAGGTAGGACTCCGTAAATAGGTCATTGGGGTGATAACCCTCTAGTGAGGCTTTCTCCAACGCACACTAAGTATCCTCTGGTGTCCCTGAAAGGGTCGTGCGTAGATCCATGATGAGGGAGTGGGAACTCATGCACATGATTTCTCCTTAGTGGTGGATAGTCCTCATACACGTGTCATATGTTTTGTACCCTAAAGAGACATTGATCTCACTTATCAACCTTAATTCCATCTTCTCTTCAGTTTTAGGGAGCTACCTAAGAAATTTTAGGGTACTTGGATGATGTTGCTGCACAATGAGAGCTCATAGTGGTCTTCTGATTTTTTATTTTATCAAATGAGGATCCTAAGGGTCCTATTTATAGAAAAATATGGGACCCTAGTTGAAGGATTTTTCCCGAATAGTTCTACGACGCAGGTTCTCGTACATGTGTCCCGAGCAGGGGTGTATTCCCCTTTGTCTAGCACAATGTAGTTGTGAGGCCTATGTAATGTGCATGTGTCTGTGTCCATTAGACAATTTCTACAAGACCTTGGGTCTTACATAAGACACTTTAGAAAATTTTCTTTCCCAAGGTTCTCTTTATAAAATTTTCAACCTCTTCATAAATAGGGAGTGTCAACAATGATAGACATGTCACTCTATTGTAGGCTCAAGAACTCTTGAGCTCCCTCCTGTTGTACCTCTCGTACCCCTCGTGGTTTAATTTTCATGATCACAATCACCCTCTTATTTATCTAATCATTTTTTAAGTGTTTTTGGATGATAGGCTTCAATTCAGGGTGCCAAGGAATTGGGCCAAGAAGGCCAAGAAAGCAACAAGGCCAAAATGGACTGAAATTCAGTCCACCGGCCAACCGATGGAAGAGCACCGGCCAGCCGATGGAGGCCTGGACAGAAGGCATCCTTCTGTCCAGACCACCTGCCAACCGGTGTAACACCAGTGGCCAGCCAGTGGCACCCAGCCCAAACAGTGGAAGCTACTGCCTCAGCACCGGCCAACCGGTGGCCTCAGCACCGGTCAGCCGGTGACACCTGCACAGAAGAGGAAGCTACTGCCTCACCACCGGCCAACCGGTGGCCTCGGCACCGGCCAGCCGGTGGAGCCTAAGCCCGAAGGCCTCTCCATTTTGCACACACCGGCCAACCGGTGGCTCTGTACCGGTCAGCCGGTGGAGCCAGTCAAACTAGCCGTTGGGCTTTTGACCAGCCTGTCCACTTGCCTCCCAACGGCTCCGAAAGCCTCTCCAACGGCTCCAAAGGCCTCCAACGGCCATATGAGGGTTCCCCCTCTATAAATAAAGGACCTTGAAGCCCCGGAACAATATCGTAACCATATCCAAGCCACGGAAGCCAACAGACACATTTCTCATCATTTGGCGAACCTCCGGCGGACTTCCTCCAAGGAACCCCAATCGCTCCAACTCAATTCCACATCCAAGGAGCATCACCAAAGAAGCTTGGGAGTGCACGTCTTCAACTCCAATCAACCATTGGCGCCCAAGGCTTCTCTCCAATTACGGTTTTTCTTGTTTATCATTTTTGAGCATCAAATTGGGTTTGTGCCTACAAACCCCATCCCTTTCTCATCTCCCTTTCTTTTGGGTTTTCACACCACCTTTAAGGTGTGAAGAGGTTAGTCAAGCCTTTCCTTTTAAAAGGCTTGAGTCATCGGTGAGCTAGCCTTCACCCGTTAAAAAGGCTAGTGGGTTTCTTGATCAAACCATTAAAAAGAAAGCTGTAATAGGTGAGCTAGCCTTCACCTATAAAAAGGCTAGTGGGTTTTTTGCTACAACCATTGAAAAACAAGCGGTAGAATCTCTCAACGGTTGAGTTGGGAGCGGAGACGTAGGTCGGGTTTTTGGCCGAACTCCGTTATCAATTCTTGTGTCTTTCCTCTTTATTTCCGCTGCACTTTCAACTTTGTTTTTAATTTGTTAATATTTTTTTTAAAAGGAAATTCACCCCCCCTCTTGCCATTCTTCCTGTTTTTCTCCGCCCAACAATTGGTATCAGAGGCAAAATTTGAGTAATACCCTAACCGGTTTCAAATTCAAGATCTTTTTTGATGGCTTCAACCTCTTTCGCCCCCGAAGGCTTTTCTTTGGGTCGTGCTCCATTTTTTGATGGAACCGACTACACTTATTGGAAAACCCGCATGACCACTTTTCTTAGAAGCATAGGATATCCCATTTATAAAATTGTCATGCAAGGTTACACTCTCTCTTCCCCCGATGAATCCAAATGGACTCAAGCCGACATTAAGAATTTCGAGCTTGATGGCAAAGCCATGAACGCTCTACATTGCGGCCTTGACCGAAATGAGTTCAATCGAGTTTCCACATGCACCTCCTCACACGAAATCTGGAAACTTTTGGAGGTTACCCATGAGGGGACCAACAAAGTGAAGGATACTCGATTGGACATGTATCGTCAAGATTTTGAGTCATTTTCCATGCATCCATCCGAATCTATTTCTGAAATGTTTACTCGTTTTACTGATGTTTGCAATGGTAGAAAATCTCTTGGAGATAATATTTCTGCAGAAACCATGGTCAAGAAGATCCTATGGATCCTTCCAAGCTCATGGGCTCCGAAGGTCACGGAAATTCAAGAAGCGAAGGACATCAAAAACATGCCGGTCGAAGAGCTCATCGGATCCCTCATGACCTATGAGATCACCATGAGGAGGCAAGCTGAAAAGGAAGGAAAACCGATCAAAGTTCCAAAGAACATCGCCTTCAATGTTCAAGAAGAAGAAAGCTCCTCCTCCTCATCTTCTTCCTCTTCAAGCGGCGATTCCGAAATGGAGAATCTTGCCCGCAAAATGCACAAGTTCATGAAGAAGCACAAGAAGAAGAAATCCTGCAAGGCTCAACCCAACGAAAAATCCGAGCCCAAGGTAAAATGTTACGGGTGTGGCGAGAAAGGCCATTACAAGCCCGATTGCCCACTCAACAAGAAAAAGGCCAATCAAAAGGAGAAGAAGAAGGCTTTCAAGGCCACATGGAGTGATAGCTCCACATCATCCTCCTCCTCCTCCTCAAGCGACAACGGTAACAAATGCCTAATGGCATTCCATGAGGTAACATCTTCCGACTCCTCATCCTCTAGTTCTTCAAATTCTTTTAATAATCTATCTTATGAGGATCTCCAACATGCGCGAGACCAATTGGAGGAAGGCTTTCACGAGCTCTCTTCCAAATTTGTTGCTTTAAAAAAGAATTTCAAAAACTCTCTTCCGAAAAAGAACAACTTCTTAAAGAAAAGGAAGAGTTGACCCTCAAAATCCAAAACTTTCCAGATGTTGATTCCATGGAATCAACCATCAAAGATTTAAGGGAATACCTAGCTAAGTTCATCCAAGGGGAACAAAATTTGACCAAACTCCTAGGTTCCCAACGTGTTTCTAGAACCACCCAAGGGCTTGGCTATTCCAAGCAAGCTTCCTCTTCCCATGAACCTACTATTTTTGTAAGGGGGAGCTCTCAATTTAAATTTTGTAATTATTGCAAAAAACCCGGGCACTTAATTTATGAGTGCAATTGTAAAAATGCCCGGTATGGCCGCCCCAAAAGTATTTTCTTTAATGATGAATTTTTTAGGAGAAGACCCGCCACTAGACAAGTATGGATTGAAAAATCCCTCTTAGCGAGTCTCTCCGGGCCAAAATTTGTCTCGGTTTCAAAAACCTCTCCCCGGTGATTTGTTGTTTTTACTTAGGGGGAGTTGGGTTTGTTTAAGCCTTTTTGTTTTATTCAAACTTTCATTTTCAACGCTTGGTATCAAATTTTTCATTACAAAATATTCAATTCATATTTTCATTTCAAAATATTCATTTTTCATTTCAAAACATTCAATTCAAACTGTTATTCAATTTTCAAACTTTCAATTCAAACTGTTATTCAATTTTCAAACTTTCAATTCAAATTCCAAAAATCTCAATTGGTTTAAAATCTCTATCTTGTTTTTCAACCTTTCCCTCAATCAAGTTTTATGCCCCGTGCTATTTTGATAATCACAAAGGGGGAGAAATTCTTGGTTGATTGGGGGAGAAATCCTTCTCTCATGCCTTGCTTTACTTTTCATTTTATTAAAGCATGCTTTCTCATTTCAGTCTTTTTACATTGTTTGTTTTGGTGATTGTGATCATCAAAATAGGGGGAGATTGTTGTACCTCTCGTACCCCTCGTGGTTTAATTTTCATGATCACAATCACCCTCTTTTTTATCTAATCATGTTTTAAGTGTTTTTGGATGATAGGCTTCAATTCAGGGTGCCAAGGAATTGGGCCAAGAAGTCCAAGAAAGCAACAAGGCCAAAATGGACTGAAATTCAGTCCACCGGCCAACCGATGGAAGAGCACCGGCCAGCCGATGGAAGCCTGGACAGAAGGCATCCTTCTGTCCAGACCACCGGCCAACCGGTGTCACACCAGCGGCCAGCCGGTGGCACCCAGCCCAAACAGTGTAAGCTGCTGCCTCAGCACCGGCCAACCGGTGGCACCTGCACAGAAGAGGAAGCTACTGCCTCACCACCGGCCAACCGGTGGCCTCAGCACCGGCCAGCCGGTGGACCCTAAGCCCGAAGGCCTCTCCATTTTGCACACACCGGCCAACCGGTGGATCTGTACCGGTCAGCCGGTGGAGCCAGTCAAACTAGCCGTTGGGCTTTTGACCAGCCTGTCCACTTGCCTCCCAACGGCTCCGAAAGCCTCTCCAACGGCTCCAAAGGCCTCCAACGGCTATATGAGGGTTCCCCCTCTATAAATAAAGGACCTTGAATCCCCGGAACAATACCGGAACCATATCCAAGCCACGGAAGCCAACAGACACATTTCTCATCATTTGGCGAACCTCCGGCGGACTTCCTCCAAGGAACCCCAATCGCTCCAACTCAATTCCACATCCAAGGAGAATCACCAAAGAAGCTTGGGAGTGCACGTCTTCAACTCCAATCAACCACTGGCGCCCAAGGCTTCTCTCCAATTACGGTTTTTCTTGTTTATCATTTTTGAGCATCAAATTGGGTTTGTGCCTACAAACCCAATCCCTTTCTCATCTCCCTTTCTTTTGGGTTTTCACACCACCTTTAAGGTGTGAAGAGGTTAGTCAAGCCTTTCCTTTTAAAAGTCTTGAGTCATCGGTGAGCTAGCCTTCACCCGTTAAAAAGGCTAGTGGGTTTCTTGCTCAAACCATTAAAAAGAAAGCTGTAATAGGTGAGCTAGCCTTCACCTGTAAAAAGGCTAGTGGGTTTCTTGCTACAACCATTGAAAAGCAAGCGGTAGAATCTCTCAACAGTTGAGTTGGGAGCGGAGACGTAGGCCGGGTTTTTGGCCGAACTCCGATATCAATTCTTGTGTCTTGCCTCTTTATTTCCGCTGCACTTTCAACTTTGTTTTTAATTTGTTAATCTTTTTTTTAAAAGGCAATTCACCCCCCTCTTGCCATCCTTCCCATTTTTCTCCGCCCAACACCTCCACCCTCTACTTCTCTAGAAAAAAGTGCTCAAAGAACCTGGTCTCAAAGACCTTATAGGGTAGTCCCTCATGTGTGCCTTCTTGAACTTGTACATCCAAAAAATGTTTTACATATCCTCTAAGAATGCATGTCTCTAGCTTCACCCTCTAGTCTAGGTATGTCTCAAGATGCTCAAAGATGGTCTCCACTGACTCTATCAAGTTCTCAGTCACCTCTTGTCCACCCATAGCCTGAAATGGTGGTGTTTTCTGTGGAAATAACTCTAAATTTAGGTACGCCGTAGAAGGATATGCTCCCCGATCTCCTTTATAAATCCCATGGATGATATGGTCCAAGCTCTCCATGAGCTTCTCATCAAGACACGACCCAAAAGGTGTTAAATATGGTAGTTTCCCCACCTATACTAGAGCATGAACCAATTATTGTACCTATGGATCATGCTTAGTCTAACCCTTTTTGGCCTTATAATGACCCTTAGGGGTCTCAACCAATGAATGCTCATATGGCACCAAATCACCTCCCTCCTAACACTCCATCAAACCCCGTCTAGGTGGAATCCTAAAAAATACCAATAATAGTCAAACATCCATAATAAAACACACACACACACACACACACACACACATATATATATATAATATAGATAAGGAAATAATTAACAAGAAACATAATCCCACTTCCCTTACACTCCCCCATCACAACCATGTCACACAACATCTGGCCTCATGGCCCCTTACCAGCACATATCAAAGCCAGGTATCACATATAAATATGGCCACATAACCCTTCACATACCCACATCAGATTCATACATCACATATAACCATTCATTACTCCTATTATTAGATCCAGGACCATATATACATATAACACATATCACATCCAGATCTCATTGGAACCACTTGTTTGGGTTGGATGAGTAGAATTACACCAATGAGAGGCTAGGTAGGAAAACACTACTTAGCTTCCTTTTTTACACTAAACAAACCCAACCCATACTATTTAAATCTAGGTCCCCAATGATGATCATAATAATTTTATCATGACACATGAATATATATTTAAATCATCCATTTTGTATATCATTAAATCTTAATGAAACATACCTTACCATACTCGGACAAGGGTCCATAAATCCTCCTTTTTATAAAAGTACAAGGGTCACATGTCATATCAAATAATAATAAAACACTTGTGCACCACTCATGGAAGAAATAATATAATAAATAAAATTTCAAAAGATTAATATCAATTTCCCACCCCTGGTAACTTGGTTCATCCCCCATGCATGGGGATGAAGGCACCCAAACACATGCTATAAGCCATATTTCAAAAACTTCTTAATCTCTAGCATACTAGAGAATAAATATTGAGACCCAGAAATATGTAAAATAAACCCCTCTAATACCATTTGTAGTTCCCCAGTCAAATTTTCCACCTGAACAGTGATGTAGGTTTGTGTGGTATTGGGCCTTAGGCATGCCTCCCCGTATGTCAAAGGCTTCAGACTAGAAATTAGGGTGTAAAGAGGTGATAGTGGGGATAGTACACCCTTTTTGGGAATAATAATAATGGTATATATAAATATAATCATCAAAAAAGAATACCATTAGACGATGGGACATGAAACCCACTATAGGGGAAGCAGTAACATGCAACAGCGGAAGAATAAACAACAATAGTAGCATAATAATAAATGATAAACATAACAATTGTAAAATAATGAAATTGTGGCATATCATATTAAGATATACATCACAATAAGAATAAAAGGGTCACCCATGGTCTAACATCAGAATCGATAGATATATATATATATATATCGATACAAAAAGATGACTCAATAGAGTAACTCTAGCTGATACAGGTAGTTCCACTTCCATCCATCCCATGTTAAAGGTATGACATGGTCACTATAGTCAATCTACATAGCTTAAAACCTTACCCGATAGCAATAGAATAAATTCTACACAAGGGGTTGTGTTGGATGTGAGAATAAATCTTAGTAGGCCACCACAAAAGTGTTCCTAACTCACATCTGTGATAAATAAACTTCATACATAAAATAATAGACCATCACAAACATAAAACACAAATATTCTATTTCCCTTATGCTTTATATCCACAATGAAGTAATCATTTTCTTGGACTATCATCGGTATAACTATAGTGGAGAAGATCCTTAGCATATAACTCAATGAATCCCCAAATGAATATAAATCCAAGTGAACCCATGGGTTCCACGACTATTGAATCGCCTTTCACCTCATTCAAACCAACAACTCATGTCCAAAATAATAACTGATGTCATGAAGGCACACCCAAAAAATTACCCAATACCTTGTAACTCAACACATAGAATCCCCGTTGGCTCAAATAACAACATCCTAGGAAAAGAAACGTTTGCACTCCAAATAAAAATGTCATCATCTCAAAATCATAAATTCTGTGGAATAGATATATCCTTCCTCCCACATAATCCCATCCGATCAGCCTTAAAATATTTCAATTCTCATCCCCTAAATAATGGTCTTAACATATTTAATCAATGACTCCTCGCCATACTTTTTTATTTATATAGTAAGCACCTCCAACCATACCTATGGTCAACACCATCCTAAGTTGTATCTAATAGAGTTCTCTACCGAAATGATTGGTCAACACCACCTCATAATTAAAGTAAAACCTATGTTCACACAACTCTAATGGCACGTTGGTGAAACATGGTGAGTGTAAATCAATAATAAATTAACTAAGTCACATCATTCGGGCACTTTCTGCCCCTGAGACTATGTCACTCATCCTGATGTTCATCACCATCCCATATCACATGAGCCATTCCCGTAACCTGATGTCCTCCTCATCTCAATATAATGACCATGTCACCCAGCCTATGATCAACATCCCTCATAGTACCTAGGCCTCACCCAACCTAATGAACTATTTTTACTCATTCATGTGGTCAACAACATCTCAATCCTCAGGACAAGCTCATCACGTTCCCTTGAAACCATCATAAGAAATTTTAAAAACTAAATTTAAATAAATAAACACCCCATCTAAATTTTCTAAATGTCTCATGGATCACACCATGATCAAACCATTTTTTGGTACGTTGTATAATGCCAATAGGTATCTCTAATTAACAATTAATTAATTTAAATAAAACCATTAAATTATTAGGGTATCTCTCAGAATAATCAATGTTGTAATCAATAAATCACCCCCAAAACATGAGAAAAATAAAATAAAAAAATAGTCACAACTTACCTTGTACTTGTAGATGCACTATTATCTAATATTGGACTCTACTAGAACTAAATTAGAAGAAATCAGTGTTTTATATGAACACCCTAAAATTACGGTGAAATGGATCACATGTATTTTGGGCACTGTATAGGGAGAGAAAAGAAGAAAAGAGGATAAAATATCAAATTAATTACCGAGATGAATCTATATCCATTGATTCTTTGAATATTAGATCTCAAAAAATGGAGAAATCAAGATCCCTTTGAGAGGGATAAAGGGGTGTGTGACTTGGTAACTACTTTTATCCATGGAGGAGAAATGAAAAATATGGGGGTTAAGCCCCATGACTATTTTCTAAAAACAAATTCTATGGGAGTTAACACACTATGTAATATTTTCACACTTTGTACATATATTGTTTTCACCAGTCAAACCTGAAAACTCATGAAATAAATTTATCACATGTTGTGTGTTAAAATACATTCTATGTAATTAGCTTACATTGGATTTTAGCAGTCTGGGCCATCCTCTATTCTTTAGTGTTTTACCGAACCCCTGTAACTTCCAAAAAAAATAGATTACACTTAAAATAATTTCTTGGGTGGAAAAAACTCCCAGAATGAGGGTCTCAAGATCAAGAAAATGGTTGGTTCAACCACCAACCCAAAAATTCAAATTTACCTAGAAAATGACCCATTATAAAAACTCAGGATGTTACACTTAAAAATTAGAATAACCATATGGAAAAATTCAAAAATTATTCTATATAGAACCTAATAAGTAAATAATGACTTGGAGTTAATTCTAGGTTCACCAATCATATAAGATATCGTAGGCTCATCCAACACTATCTCGGCGCACCCATAGTTTATAATATCCAAGAGCCACAACATGAATAATGTACATTTATATTTTATCATAAAAATCATAGAGAAAATAATTATTATTTTATAACCTGATCAATCTATCGAAAAAATGGGTTTAATGTCAATCTCTATGAAATATGATTAACCTATGGGAAAAAATGGGTTCCATAACAATCTCTTTGACACATGATTAACGCATGGAAAAAATGAGTTCTATAAAAATATCATTTAATCATAGATATCACGTGGAAAATATATGGGTTCCATAAAAATATCATTTAAATAATCCAAATCCATCCTAAGAAGAAATTGGGATGGTATTATTACAAAATATCTCCATTGGTTCATAAGGAACAATAATGGATATTGATGTTTAACGGAAATACCATGAAAATATCATTAAAGTGATTTTGAGGAAAATATAATTTTAATTTTAAAATATACATGAAAATTTATAAATTAATATTTATATTCCATTTTAATAATGATAAAAACATTTTAAAAAAAGAAAAAATTCTTTTTGGACGAAAATATTTTTTCAACCGAAGAGAGAAATGAAGTTAGATTTTCTAAAAACATTTTATAAACAATTTTGTGTAAAAAAGCATGTGAAAATGATACCATTACTTGTAAATATTATTAAAAACTAGATTATAATAAATTTACTGATAATTCTTAATAGGTGGATCATAATATTTAATCATTTTAGATTTAATCATAAACAATCGTGGTAAATGATGAGATAGTAACCTAGGACTCTCACAACATTGGTAACTTTCAATCATAGTCCCCATGAAATAATATCATTAAATAAAAATATTAATATCATGAAAAACATATATTCATGATATTACATGAAAAATATGAAGTATATACCCCTCCTAAAATAATATATGTTTATAATAAAATATACATCTCAAATAAGGGAAATTAAGACAAAAATCCTTATCGCTTTGGTATCTTTAAAACTGTAAACCCCGTGAAAAATAAATACTCAAATAGATATGTAAATACCCAAAACATTTACTATAATAATCATATAATAAATTAATTTTAATTATATACACCACATAACAAAAATAAGTGGCGAATATGGCACACGTCACACTGAAATAAATGTGAGATGAGAAAAAACCCTTACCTCGAGTCAGACTTGTCATGTGTGTCTTCATCATCCCAAGTAATAATATTTTGGTGATTATTTAATTTCATGATAACATTTTTCAATTTTATTATTTTTTTTATTTCACTTATTATCATTTTATATATAATTACTTAATCAATAAAGGTTAAGTTGGATGTTTTGACCATATTCAGCTTATGTATCAAAACTTACTTTATTAGGTCGACTTAGATCAATGAGGTCATTATTTAAAAATATATAGAATATTAGTAATTATATAATTATAATATTTATATATCAATTATACTCTTAAATTCAATCATGAAATATGGTTATGAAAAATAATCCAATGGTACGATCATGGAGATAATTGGCTGCACGTACGCATGAGTAATGTTCCCATTTTTTAATGATCATTATGGAAAGAAGATAAGAAATAATTTCACTTAAAATAATGAAAATTATATCATAAATAACTAATTATTTAATTATAGATACTTATATATATCATTCTTTTGATGTGGTGATGAAAAAAGAAGAATCACATCGCTTAGAGGAGGTAGTAGTCCACATGTCTGTGAATGACGTTATCACTTTTACTGTGTGTGAAATGGAAATAATAAAATGATATATTATATTTAAAGAAATATAATTATTTCATGAATATACTAATTAAGTAATTTATATCATATATATCCCTTATAGTTTCCCTTATTACCTTCTATGTGACATGTTAATGAAAAACGCTTCACATCGCTACATGATACTGTAGTCCTCCATACACACGATAAATTTTATTGTATCCCCTACGATATGAAATTTAAAAAGGATTAATATGATGTACATAATAAATATGTATAATTATGTTATAATTTTAATAAATATTATATATAAATATCATGTCAATCGTTATTCCAAACCACGAGAGGTGGTAATAGAAAAATGAACGACAATGTTTCGTGAGGTGGAAGTCTGTCGTACACATGAGTAACGATTTCGTATTTAATTTGATTAAAATATGTGTGTTTATAGGTACAAACCATAACATAAAAATATATCATTATTTTTAGGATACTTATTTTAATATATAATCGTGTTATAATAATAATTTAATGATTTGGATAAAGAAATAAAAATAAAAATGCTTTAAGAAGAACATTACGACTTCTTCATGTATCCTCCCTAGGTTTGCACTAAAACCTTAAAAGGATTTATTTATATCCAAAATAAGACTTTTAAAAACAGGTTAAAAAGTTTTTTAAGTGATATAATTAGGTTTTTTATGATCCAAATTGCATGATATTTGTGAGTAAGTGGGAAGATTGAGTGACCTTTTACAGTAGAGGAGGAGTGGCATTCATGTAAATACTCAAATTAAACTATTGGGGGAGTCTCCCTTATCTCATGTGCTTAAAAAAGTGAAAAATAAAGTATTGGAGTTAATTTATGGTATATAAATACCAACAATAAATGAAAATAATTTTTATCATTTTTTCCTTAGTCTTTATGTTTACTCAATTTTATCATTTTGTTTTTGTTTTTAACACAGAAACTAGCTTTCTAACCTATGTAATATATCATTTAAGACTAAAATAAAGTGATAATAGTTATCAAATTTATACGAAATGATTATAAATATTATATATAATTTAAAAATTAAAAAATCACATGTATGCTGGAAAATAAATTTAATAGAAGAGCATGTAACCTGCAAAAAACACCACTTTAACTTGAACCGCACTAAAAATTTTATTATTATTTATGAGTCAATATAGTCATTAAAATAGAACAATTTATCCATTAGTAAACCATATTTTATATTTATTAACACTTAATAATAAATTATAAGAGATATCAATTTATGTAATTTTAAATGATTTCATAAAATAGCATTTATTATAAAAAAACATTATTATCAATTTTGATAATATTCATTTAATTTGAATTTCAATATTATCAAGACTATAATGGAATAAAAATATATTAAGTAAAAATATTTTTTACATTATATATTCATAAAAAAATAATGGAACATAACAATTCATTCTATTTATAT
This sequence comes from Viscum album, assembly GCA_963277665.1. Lineage (NCBI taxonomy): Eukaryota > Viridiplantae > Streptophyta > Magnoliopsida > Santalales > Viscaceae > Viscum > Viscum album. The sequence goes on along the minus strand of CAUJRU010000375.1, from coordinate 44,045 downwards.
CACTTTTAATGTTTTTAGTGTCATTTTTTTTGTTAATAACTAAATAATCTAGGCGTCGGTATTTCTTAAGAATTTAATGTACATATTTCATCTCTAAATGTTAAATATAATTTATTATGATAGAAATTAATTTATATTTAAAAATAATATTTTAAATGAACATATTTAGTAATTCTTTATCCCCAAAGATTTATATAATTTAAAAAGAAGAAAGGTACATTTTCTCTTTTTCGTAACATAACTTGATATATCGGACACATTCATGTAAAATTGTCCCAGAAACTCCTAAATTTTGAAACTATTTTCATAGGTTTTTACATATATCCATAAAATTCATTTTGGACAAGTGATGGGTCATTTGTACACTTTATATTCTAAGTTTAACCACTAAGTAAACTCGTTTTTCTCTTAATCTTTGTAATCAATTTTAACAGTTTTCACTCATCATTTTAGTAAAAAAATTAGATTTACCATATTAGATAATATAAATTACACTTATTCCCAATATTGAATCTATTTTTTCAAATTCAACTCCCATAAGGGACAAAATATAATTTAAAATTATTCATATAAATGTGACTAGAAAAGGAGATTTTAAAGTGAAAATGTTTAAGTGTGTTCTAAGTATTTGTATCTAAATGTAGTATTGAAAAGGTTTCTATTACATAAATTGGATTAATTTATATAATATTTAACTAATTTTACTTTAAAAATAATTTTAAATTTTATTCAACATTATAAATTCTTAATTGAAAAGGATGTTTTCAATTAAAATTCAATATTTTCACTATTCATCACAAAAGGAACTTTTTCAAAAAAATAACAAAAAAATAACCCTAATAAAATTTATATATTATGATTCCATAAATTAATTTCATTTTTAAAATAAATTTTATAAAAGTGTTATAAATTAGTTTTAAAATAAATTCCCCAAAAAATGCTACAAAACGACTTATTTGAAAAATATACAGTTTTAAGGGAAATTTAGATATATTTTATATAATGTGTTTAAAGAAAATAATATGAATGTTAAAAATTATATTGAATATTTTGTATTTATATTTAATTAATACCATCCAAAAAGAGGGATTTGTTTAATTTATTAGTATAAATCACACTTGTGTTCATTAAAATTGTTTTTCAGAAAAATATTTCCTTTTATTTTCAAAAGGGTTTTATTTTGCATTTATAGTTATTTAGTCACTAATTAATTAATTATATATACATGGGTAAACCATATTTTCATAATCAATTTAATCATATTCTTACTCGCCATTTCAATGACTAGTTTATAATTGCAATATATATCGTGGGTCTTTTAAGTTTAGTGTTGTGTGTTGAATACACTATCAAACATACAAATATCAGGGTTTCTTGTAATGAAAGATATACTGAGTTTTGTGTGTAATGAAGTATATATTTAGTGTTTCAGGTCATTTAGACTATCTAATATAATTTTATTCTTTAATAATATCATGTTTTTATATGCCCCTTTAAAAAATTGTGTTTTATCAATTTGAACTTTTTCTCAGTAATCAAATGATGTACATTTGAATATACCTTTTTGTAAGCCCAAATTGTAAAAATGATTAATAAAATATCCTATTAATTATATATAAAGTGAATTAAAATGTTCATATGAAATAAAACATAACTGGGTATCAAAATAAGAGAACATGGGGGGAATGGTTTAAGGTTTTAAATAATTATAGATATTGATTGAGGTCATTTATGACAAATAAGTGAATGATCAATATATTGTTAAGGACCTAAAAACCTAAAATTTTTATGATAAAAAATACCATTGGTTCATAATAATTGAGGGTACCGGGATAATAGTTTTTTTCAATATCTTTTTCATAGAGTTGATAAGTTCTCTTACCATATAGAGTAAGATAATAATTGATATATACTTACTTTTTGAGTATAATTACATCATTTTGTCAATTTTTACCATAATCATATATTTTTATCCAAATATTTTGTATTCATTATGGATTTTTAATTCAAATTGAACTAAAATTAACTTTTAAAGACCATATATCTATAGAATGGATAGTCAAGTTATTCCACCTCTCATTAGACATTAACCAAAAACAAACTGGATAGCATGTGGTAAGATAATTCAAAAAATGGGTAAACCTTAATAAGATAAATTAAATATAAAATGTAATACTGAAAGTTCAAACCCAACCCATTCCATAAATAACTATTCCCAAAATTCTTCATGCATTTCCTCACTAAGTTCAAAACCCAAGGATTATAAGGATTTGTCATATATTCTTCAAAGATAAATCAACCATTATTCCTAATATAAAATACCATATGCTTTTAAAATAAACATAATATTAATCTGTAAAAAAATCATACTAACAAAGACATCATGTAGTCGAGTGGTAGTCACTACACTTTTTTCTCCCTTCAATTGTGGGTTTATGTCCCACTACCAAGTTGGATGCGACATATTGTCACCCAACATATGATTTTTTTTAAATTTTTTTATTTAATCATAAAACAAATGTACTACCAAAAAACACTTCATGTTTATCCTAGGGGTTAAAAATACCTCAACCCAAAAAAAATCTCCTAAAATGTTATTAACAACCTCAAAATATTTACTACTTAAAACCCTCAAATGGGGTGTCTCAGACATTGAACTCATTATAGACCTATGATATTATATTTAACCCTTAAGATAACTTCACATAAAAACACCCTAATATAAAATATTTTATAAACATTTCCATTAACATCAGATATAATATCCTAGGACTCACACTCCCAAATACGATGTTGTAATCATGAACATTACAATTTCATCATTGATGTCGTTAATTGTAGTCCAGTTTCTTCCATCTAAACCTCAAAACATAAAAAAGAAAAAAATATCACTTATAACCTCAATGATGTCTTAGGATAATATTTTTATATAATTAGTTTAAAATCCTACATAAACTATTCATAGTAATTTAAAAGATAATTTCTCCTACATAACACAACTTTTCTTTTTATGATTAATACAACATCATCATCCATATGAAATCCCTTCTAGGAAATAATTCATTCAACATCATTATTTAGAACATGGAGAAGAGGAAAAATAAGAAGAGTGAGATATAATTCATGGAAAGGGTAAAATAATTGTTAACAATTTAATGTAATCAATGAGTATAATAAGATCCTAAGGGTATGATGGAATAATCAAAGTGAATGTGTATAACAGAAGAATATTCATACCCATCAATACTTGGATCATCAAAAATGATAAGATGATATAAAGACATAACAAATGACATAGTCATAAAAGTAAATACTCATGATCCATATGATATAACTATTGATCAAATGAAAAATAATAAACCCTTTTAAATTATAGATAAAACATATTTGTATCTTGGAACATCATCTCATCGAACCCTTAAATAACCAATAAAAACTAGAATAACCATATCTTCAACATAAAAAATAATTCTCTAGAGAAAAAAAATAATTACTGAATGTATTACAGATCTATATCATGGAAACCATATTATAAGATATAATGTGATATCATAGAGCTATTTGGGTGTATACATTATTTATAATGTTCAAGAACCACTACATGAATAAATTACGAAGGTGTTTCTTCATAAAACTCAAGGAAAAAATCTTTATTATTTTATAACTGAATAAAATCATGAAACAGATCTTGGTTTCATGTAAATATATTTAAAACATGATTAAAACCTAGAACTGAAATGAGTTATATAAAAATCTCATTGAAGCATTATTAACTCATCGAAAAGAAATAGGTTCCATAACAATCTCTTTGAAACATGGTTATCCAGAGGAAAACAAATGAGTTCTATAATAATATCATTGAAAAAAATTAATACATTCCAAAAAGGAATTAGGATGGAATTATTACAAAATATACCCCATGGATCATAACTAAAATAATGTTTTTTTATTTTTGTGAATTGAAATATCTTTAAAAATCATTAACAAATTTGTGGAAAATATCTTTCTCATTTTGAAAATCAATTTCTAAAAGATAGAACAATTTGAAACTTATTTTATATTAAAATAGATGTGAAATAATATAAATTAATATTTTAATTTTTTTGAATAATTATAAAAATATTTTTGAATTTTTTTAGAAAATATTGTTTTTTTACAAAAATTGATTTCAAATCGAAGAGAGAAATGAACTTGGATTTTCTTAAAAAAAATTCTAAAACATTTTAAGTACCAAATAGTATAAAAATGATACTATTAATAATTACTATGATTAATAACATGAGGATAATAAATTTAATAATAACTCTTGGGTGTTGTATCATAAGATTTAAATATTTTATATTTAACCATAAATAATCCCGATAAACGATGAGATTGTAACATAAGACTCTTACAATTTTGGTAAATTTGAATCGTAATCCCCATGAAATAATATAATTAAATGGAAATTTTAATATCATTAAAAAAAATTTAATTATATAAAATATAAAATTGGAATTATATACACCCCATAATAGAATATAGTTGTATAACATAATGTACATTTCAAATATGGAAAAATTGAGACAAAAATCAGTTACCACATTGGTAAATTTGAAACCATAACCCCCATGAAAGATATATCTTATTATAGATATTTAAATCTATATAAATTTTATAATAATAATCATAAAATACATTCATGGTAATTATATGTACCCCAAAACAAAATTATGTGGTGAATATGGTATACATCTCAAAAAAAATAAAAGTGAGATGAGAAAAACACTTACCTCAAGTCCAACTTGACACATGTGTATTTTTATTCATGAATAATAAACTTGTGTTAATTATTTAAATTATTGAAAACCTTTTTCATTTTTATTATTTTTATTATTTCACTTATTATCATTTTATATATAATTACTTAATCAATTAAGTTTATGTCTGATATTTTGAACATATTTGGCTTATATGTCAAAACTGACTCTGGTAGGTCAACTGAGGTCAATGATGTCATTATTTAAACATATCTAGAAATATAATCATGAAATAATTATCATATTTATAAATAAATCATAATATTAAAATCTAACATGATATATGGTTATTAAAAATTAACTAACATTACGATCATGGAGATGAAAGGTCATTTGTTTGCATGAGTAACATTCCCATTTTTTCAATGATCATTATAGAAAGAAGTCAATAAATATTTTATCTTCATATAGTGTAAATTAAATAATAAATAAAATTTAATTTAATTATATATACTTATATATAATTCTTGTGATGTGTTTATGAAAAAATAAGAATTGCATCGCTTCGAGGTGGTGGTAGTTTACACGTCCACAAACGACTTTATCACTATTCCGGTATGGGAAAAGGTAAGAATAAAATGATATATTATATTTAAATAAATATAATTATGTAATTAATATAATAATTATTTCAAGTAAATAATATATATTCATTATATTTTCCCTTATTACCTTCCATGTAACATGTTAGTAAGAAATGATTCACATCACTTTATGAGGTGGTAGTCCTCCGTACACACGAGTGATGTTATGGTATATCATACGGTATGAAATGTAAAAATGTTGTATTTTATATAATGAATATATAGGTATAATTATTTTATAAATTTTATAAATTTCATAATTCAAAATTATATCAATCATTATTCCCAACCATGAGAGGTGGTAATGGAAAAATGAAAAACATCATTTCATGAGCTAGTAGTCTATCATACACACAAATGATGATTTTGTAATCCATTTGATATAATTGTGTGTGTTTTTACGTCTTACATTTAATAAGATATCATATCAGTATATTTTGTATATTTAGTTTTTTATATAATCACGGTATAATAAGAATTTAATGGGGTGGTGAAATAAATAAAAATAAAAACGCTTTTAGAATAACATTACATATTCATCAGGAATCCTTTGTAAGATTTCACTAAAACCTTCAATTTTTGTAATTAAACCCACAAAATGGATTATATAAAATGTTTTTGAATATAGGTAAGTTATTTAAATAGTTTTTATGAGAAAAATGGATTGAGATGTGTTAATATGTGGGGAGAGTGAGTTCACTTTTATAGTGGAGGAGGAGTGGTAATCTTGTAAATATTCAAAAGTATTCACTATTGGGGGTCTCCCTCTCCTCATGTGCATTGAAAATTTAAAAATAATATATTGGAGGGAATTTAAGGTTTATCCAAACTTACACCACATATAAAGAAAATAATTTTTATCATTTTTTTCCTTAGTCTTTATGTTTACTCAATTTTACCCTTTTTTATTTTTACCACGATAACTGACTTTCTAACCTTTGTAATTTATCCTTTAAAACAAAAATAATGTCTGAATTATTAAAAAATTTAGACCCAATGATTATAAATAAGATATCTAATTTAAAAAATAAGAAATTTCATTTGTGTTGGAAATTAGTTTTAATAGAAGCGCATGTAACACGCAAAAATGTTTCTTAAACCCTAACCACCCTAAGAATGTTTTTACTATTTAGGAGTCAATATGTTCATTATAAAAGATAAATTTTTATATGTATTAAGCATAGTTGATATTTATTAATACTTAAAAAACACTTCGAAGAAGATAATTTTTTTTATTTTAAATCATTTAATAAAATATCATTTATTATAAAATAACGTTACTATCAATTGTGACATTATTCATTTAATATGAGTTAAAAAAAATTAAGAAAATAGTTGAATTGAAATCTATTATGATGACATCTGTGTATCATGATATATTCTTATAAAAATATATATCACAATAATTCATTCTATTTACCTCACTTTTAATGTTTTTAGTGTCATTTATTTTATTTTATTAACAACTAAATAATCCATGCATTGGAATTTCTTGAGCATTTAATGTAATTATATCATCTCCAAAATTAAATATAATTTATTATGATAAGAAATAATCATTTATCTTTCAAAAAAATATTTATAACTGAATCTATTTAGGTTTTCTCTATCCCCAAATATTTATAGAAATTAAATGGTTCAAAGGTACATTTTTTGTATTTATTTTTGTAACTTATCATATGGAACACTTTTGAAACACCCCAAAATTCTAAAGTAAGAACATTGTATTCGATATCGTGTACGAACCACTACACCAATCCTAGAAAAGAATATACTATTTTGAGAATTTACAACATAAATATTATAAATAACTTTAATCAATTTTGTAGCTTTAAATGGAATTAACACTAAGTTAGCTTTCCTTACATGTAAAAACGACTATTTCTATACCTTGTGTTACACACAAGACCAGGTTTTATCTAAAAATAACATGTTATTAAAATATTATTAGTTATTATAATAAGATAAAACCTAGTTGTTAATTTGGTGGTTAGGAATAGGATTAACTAACATATGAAAATTAATGGTTTAAACAAATATAAAACTAAATCATTGATTCTAAATTAATTATAAATGAATAAAAAACGAATTGAATATAAAGAGAATGTTTTTCTAAACACTATTTTTATGCTCAAAAAGGTGTCTTATCTTAATAAATTAAATTCATTAATAATAGTGAATGATATTAATGAAATATATATTATATATTCAACAAAATATTTTTAAATTCATACAACAGATTTTATAGGAATAAGATATGAACAAACCAAATTTTACGTATAAAAAGAGATATTTTTATAAAGGTATTTTTATCACCTTTTAATGGTGAACCCATTTTGAAACCAAATTTGGAAACTTTTATAAATATTATTTGAAAATAATAATTTTTGAAATAGTAATTCTAAAATTATCCTAGGGTGATGTTTTAGTATTTGTAAGAGAAGTTTAATTTTTTGATGAATAGTTAAGATTTATGAATTTTAATTAAAAACTGATTTTTTATCTAATTTATTTATATTGTAATTTTATTTTTATTTTTTTAATTATATTCACTTTAATTATACATCATTTAATATAATTTATTTCATTGGAATATATTTCACAGTGATATTTGATATAAAAACATGTCAATCCTTTGAACATTTTTACTTGAAAAACTCACTTGGTTGTCCCATTAGTAGGATGAATTTAAAATTGATTTCTTCCTCTTATAAGATTTTAATTTATAAAAACGGATTTCATATTTGGAATCAGATTAATATAAAATTAATTTGGAGTTCAACATAATTTTTTTAAAAAAAATTAGTGAATGGGACTAAAACTAATTACAACGATTCTGATAAATACTAGCTTAACAAGGCACTAAACCTTAAACATTAAAGCCAAAATGATCTCGAAACATGTTAAAAACATATTATATGGAACTATTTAGAACATAAAATCCCTTATATAAAATTTAATTATTATTTTAGTCACATTATATAAGGGATACCTCTCAATATTGTTTACCTTTGTATATTTACAAGAATGTAACTCCTCCTCGACTATAAAAAAGAACTCCCTCCTCACAATTATTCACACATGTAAATAAATTTTTATCATAACAAAACTACCCAAATATATCTCAAACATACCTACCAACATCATAGAAGCCTAAATTTTGGGAAAAATCAAACTAAGGACTCATTCTGGTATAAGTCAAAAGGGGTTACCCGAATAAGATGTAACATTCTTCAATGACCACTTTTGTTTCATTTACTTATCCACCCCAATAATTATTCTTATATATTAACTATATAATTACATCAGTATCACAAATTTAATTTATTGATTTTATTTAAATGGTATGACCAAAAATCGCACACACTTCCATCTAACTGGGTATGCAATCATCATTCGTGTGTACGACAGACTATTTCCTCGCAAACCGACGTCATTCGTTATTCCATTACCACCTTTCATGTTTGGGAATAATGATGGGTTTATAATTTATATAAGATATTTTTTATATTTATAATTTTATTATATATCTGGAATTATTCAATAATACATACCTTCAAGCTTTCCATTTTTTGGGAATACGATGACATCGTTTGTGGACGTGTGGACTACCGTCTCAAAGCGATGTCATTCACTCACACTATAGATGGAATGTATAAAAAATAGTTTTAATAAAATTATGTGAAGAATAAAACCTAAATATGATACTGAAATTTTAATATACATACATATATATATTTATATCATCTAATTTACATTATTTTAAATATGATAAGGAAATGGAAGTAGTGTTCATGCGTACGTATGGTCTATCATCTCTATGAAAGATGCATTTCATATCCTATCTCCAAATATTATGGATTATTATTAATAAATATATAATGAATATATATATATATTATTACATAATTTTTTACATCCTAGATATTATGAAATTATTATCTACATTTGAATAATAAAAATAACAAGTCAAAACATACACAAAAACTAGGCAATTAACACCTAAAATAGTGAAAATAATGAAATATTGTTAACAAGTGGGTAATAATATATCATAATGAATTTAATATATAATATTATAAATATTATTATGTTTATTTTATAATTTAATAGAATGATTAAAACCAGTATATATGAGTTTAATGTATTTTCGCCCAAAAGGAAATGCAAGGTAAGGAATTGTTGTCTCACTTTTTCTTCTGTGAGGGAAACACCATTATCACCAATTATTTATTTTCAATGGTGTATATAATTCCCATATTTTATTTTATATAATGAATAAATTTAAATATATGTTATTTAGACATTCATTTGAAATATTTTATTTTAAGGGGATTATAATTCAAAAGTTACCAATTTGTAAGATATTTTGTATCAATTTAATTTCAATAAGGAAAACTGGAATGTTATGTATATAGATTCTTTTATATGGTCTATATAAATCCCCGTTGACATTTAAAATCAATAATTATTAAATATTTTTCATATTTTCAGTTTCAATTTTAATTATTTCATCATAGTGTATTTGAACATAACATTACCATGTGGTAAAGAAATTTCAAAACTCAATTCTTTTTCATCGGGTTATATTACTTCTTCGTTTTCATTAATATTATATGATTATTTGTATGATGAATTTTAATATATAATTATGTATTTATACTTTTTATATATGTATTTACAGTTTATACACATAATTAATTCGTTGAATAATACTCACTTCGATTTTATGATCATTTTAAGGGTTTATTTTACAATATAATTCTAATCAAGATGGGTTATTAATAAAGTTACATTAATTTAATTTATGTAATAATTTTAAAATAAAACCTTTAATTTTATTATCCTATGTTTATAAAAGACCTTTTTCAAGTAATAGTATAATTTGTTCATTCTTTGGTACATAATCTGTTTTAGAAAATGTTTTTTTTACGAAAACCCAACTTCATTTCTCTATTCGATCATATATCTATTTTCTCTCAAAACCATGTTTTATAGAAATGTTTTCTTTTTTTAACCTTTTCAAAATTATTTATTAAATAAATATTTACCACATTTTTTACAAATTTTTTGAATGGAATATTCCTACCATTTTCTAAACAAGGAACTTTTTTAACCTTTTTACCATGAAAAAGAAATGTTATTATACCTTGTATGACATGTATAGATTTAACCACTTCAATTTTATTGAATCTTACTTTTCAATTTTAAATGGTTAATTTTTAAATAAATTTATTTTAAAAGTTGTTTTCAAATAAAATGTTTTTCAAAATAAAAATGATTTTTTCCTCAATAATGTTTTTTTTAAAATATAGTATATCCTTTCATGAACAATAACATTCCTTTATTTTACTCTAATAGCGATATGTTTTATTGATACCATCCATATTATTCCTCTAGATGGTTTATGATTTTTTTCTAAGGATAGTGTTGAAATTCACTTCCTTGATCCATTTTGGTAGTCCCATTGAAATATTTACATGCCTGCGATTATTTAATATTTAATTTATAACAACCATTCCCTTTATTACACACAAAAACATGAATTACTACATAAAAAACATTAAATTGTTAAAACATATAATATGGATAGGTATAGTGTCTTTAGAAATTAGGAAGATTACATAACAACTTAGAACATTAAACACACCATCTTTATTGAAAACTTCTTTTACATGACTACTACATTCCTTCGTAATTAGCATCGAATGGGATACCCTGAGAACATGCATAAGAAAATGGTGAGATATAAATCACAGAAAAGGTTTAAAAAAGGCATACCATGAAGAATAAAATACATGTTAGGAAAAAGGAATGTCAATAGAGAATAAGATAAAAAACAACATAAAGGCATATAACATGATTATCATAACATGGAAATGTGGAAACAACACTTAACATGGTATTAGCATGAGCCAAATATCATTGAACATAGAGCATGACTAAACCCTCATTGCAATTGAAATATAATGATAAAACCCTCATTGAACTTTATGTATCATGATACAAATCTTAACCAATTCATTGGAGCGCTATCAGGGTGCACCCTTCTTAAACATTTCATTTCATGCCTAAGTGTGCCACATGGATTATACAACATGGAATCAATAAAGATCATCATTAATTACATGATAAAAAAATGTGGAATTAATACATTAAACCATATAATCAATAATTAAATTTTCATAAAGGTGAATACCCTTTATAGAGAAATGGGAATGGTATTCAAAATACAAAGACTTTCGCTTGGGAAATCAAGGTGCAATTTCAACAGCATAACGACGTGACATAGGAATTCATAAAAATGGTTGATGAGACAGAAAGGGGTGTCTCATAATATTAAAATGAAATGTATATTATGTGGGGTCATATGTTACACGTCCCAACATAAGTAAAGGAATTATAGTTTCATAATAGAAAATAATATCTTTAATGTAATTTAGAAGAGATAAATTCTTTACAGAATTTTGGCTTAATAATGGTTGTACATGGGAGGAATTAATGGGAGATAAATGGTTATCTCATCATTCAAACATAAATATGGAGGTATAGGGGGGGTGAAAAATCATACCTCAAATTTTTCAATTAAATGTAATATGGTATAACAATATTAAGAAACTTGGATAAAATAAGATTGGAAGGAATCCCTTACGGAATTTCGGCATGGTAACGAGTATACATAGAACAAATAAATATGAGAGAAAGGTTCCTATAATCATTAAATCATAAAGTGAAAAGTATAGGGGGGGTTTATAATTATAACCCAGCATTTATAATTGAAAATAAAAGGGCATAAAAATATTATGAAACTTGGATAAAAGGAGAATGAAAGGAATCCCTTACAGAATTTCGGCATGGTAATAGGTATACATAGAAGGCATAGATGAGATAGAAATGGGTCCCTCATAATTCAAACATAAATTAGATAGTATAGGGGAGTTGTGTAATCATACCAAAACATTTATAATTGAAAATAAATGGGTATAACAACATAATTAAATTGAGATAAACATGAGAAAAGAAGAAATCCCTTACTTGGAGGTGTGATCCCAATGGCTTTAGAGGGACCTGCGAGAGACTTAATGGGAGATTGGGGCACCTTGGCCGAATTATAGAGAGAGTAAATATGATTTTGGATGAACTCCAAAGGCTTTTATTGAAGAGGAAGTGGGATATTGGGTGGGTTTTTATAGGAAAGGAGAGGGAAATCTTTATTATTTGGGTTTTGCACACCACACATTAAACTAATCAAAAACACAAACCAGCCCATGGTTTTTGCCTATGATGTTTTCCCAAGGGGAGTGGAAAAAATTATTTTATAAGGATAATGGCCTAAATTCTTAAAATATAAGGATTGCTTATGTGGAGGAAATTCACACTCTCAAAGAACTCATTTTAAAATGTTAAAATGTTTTATAAGTATCAAAGGGTCAACTAAGGCTTTGTAAAATAAATAAAATAAACCCAAAATCACATTATTTTAAGGTTAAAACAAATATTGGACGAAAATAATGTTTATAGTATTTTATTACATCACTATTTGGTCATTATGAAGTCATAAACACATTATATATTTAAACACTATTTAATTTTTACCCAAAAAATCGATTGTCTCAGAAAATTCTGAAAAATTCACCGTTGAATAATCTAGAAATCCTGATTCCAAAAAATATATTAATTTATCTTAATGAATTTCTAAATATGTGAATTTATACTTTTAAAATAAAAACTGACAGTAATAAAAAATTCAGGGGTTATGACAAAACTAGCTTTAAAACCTTATTAAAAATTACAATCAAATTCATAAAAATTATACAATCATTTATATTTAATAAAATGTAATTTTGTAATAATATTTTATAAATTTTTTTTTAATTAAATAAATCCATTAACTCGTCAAAATAGATTTCTAAATTGAAAATTAACTACAAATGCTATTTTTTCTATAAAAACTATTTATCAAGAAACAATAATAAAAAAATGTATATTTTCTATACAAAAAAAATAATGTACATAATCATAGGTCTACATTATTGTTACACAACCCCTTATAAAACCCACATAAGACCGAAGGGTAAGGTGTGCGGTGGTGACAGACTCTTGATCTGGCTCGGATAAAATCATTTATGTGGTAATCTCTATCAACTTCCACTTTTCCTGTAGGTGGTTCTGTTCGAGCTTAACATATTGAAGCTCAGCTTGGGATTGGTTAAGAGTGAAGACCAATGATTCCACCTCCTTTCCAATCCATGAATAATGTTATTTCTATATAGAAATTCTATCATATTTGGCCATCACTTCCTTTGTCTAAGTAAATTGGATTTGTGAAAGCCCTATATTTATACGAATCATGTGATCACTTTTTAACGGCTATATTTTCAATGGTCAAAATTCTTAATGGTATTTTAAAATACAAAGACATAAAACCAAATAAGTGAATATGTTATATAACCATTTCACACACTAACACATTTAATTAGATCAAGAGGAATTTACATTAATTAATGATTGAGTTGTTACAAACTTCCCCCTTAAAAAATTGCATCCTCACAATTTGATTACATACAAAATGAACTCTGTAATTGAAACATGACTTCAGGTTTGTTTACCGACCACCATTAAGCATTAACTAACCCTCATTATCATGTCGATCACAGAGAGAGGGGTTACACATAGTGCAATAATACCACAACGCACATTCAAAGTCTTCCACTTCCTTAGTCCAGATGCAGTCCATGAAACATGGATCGTACCGATGGAAAATATGATGCACTTTCTGAAAAAAAAAATTGTTTCTAATGTATAGTTTCAAAGCATCACCATGTTCCAGGTTTTTGTAAAATAGTCTGACATAGTCATATTTGAAATTTTTTAAATGTGGTTCTTCTAATATATTGTCTAGGTTTCCAAAAATACTAGAGGACAAGACTATATATATATATATAGGTTTCTCGAAGGTCTCCCTCTTCAAAAACAATTCTAAAATCAAATAGTGCATCATACTCTCTTGATAGGGTGAAATATTTGAAAATACCCTTATGGTACCTCCCTCATCTTTAAAGGTGGGAGAGATGGGATCTTAATATTTGAACATAGGTGACCCATGATCCCAGATGATTCTATGGAATGCAGGAGGTGTTTGATATGTCATAGATCATCTTGCAATAAAGTTGGACATTGGAAAATGTTTCGATGCTATGTGATCTTGTCTTCGCAATAATTATAGATAATAATTTCTTTGGAAGGGACAGGGGTGTTGTATGAGGTTCTTCCCCTTCCATATTGAAACTATCCTTTATCCTGCTGATGAAACATATCAAATTTTGATTTACCCTCAAGACATGATAAAATTATGATATTAAACTACATAAAGTCTAATGATTTATTAATCATTAATGAATGAAAGGTTAGGGGTAACACATAAAGGGTAAACTAATTACAAAAAATAGGTGACTTATAAATAACTTTTATTTCTTTACCTAATGAATATATAGGCTTGAATCTATGTTATCTATTATCTACTTCCCAAAATATATTCCTAGGGTAATTTCATTTTTTAATTTCCTTAATAATGGTTCATAAAAATCTTGTGAATTTACCAAAGCATATCCTATAAGAGTGTCATAACCAAGAGTGTAGTAAGGTCTATTTTCATGTACCAGGATACCCTAGGTCAAGCCCAAAACTCCTTGTCGGAGTTTTCAGTCTTAGGTACATCTGTGCCAGAGCCGCCTCTACCTACTCGTATCCAAACATGGGTGTATTTTCTTGATAAACCACTTACTCAGTACTCACAAAAATTAAAGGAAGTTTTCATTATACTTAGTCTTATCCCTACGGATTTCACTAGGGTTTTCTAATCCTAATCCCACAAATAACTAAACCTATCCATTGATACCAACAATAAAAACCCTTCTCTTTATTACACACTTAAACATGAATTATTACATAAAAACCTTCACTTGGTAAAATATAGAATATAGATAGGTCTAGTGAATTTGGGGATTAAAAACATTAAAAAACTACTTAGAATATAAAAAAAGTCATATTTATTGAAAACTTCCTTTACATGACCACTATATTCCTCCGTACTTAGCATTGCATGGGATACCCTGAGGACATGCATAAGAAAATGAAGATCTATAAAGCCTAGTGTGGGAGTAAAAAATGAATAATAGGAAAAATACAAAACATGTAAGGAGATAGGCATATCAATAGAGTATACAAGAAACATGAACATAATGGCATGATATATCATGATTATGATAACATGGAAATGTGGAAACAACACTTAACAATGTATTAGCATGATCCAAGGCTCATTGTACATGGAGCATGATTAAACCCACATTGAACATGAAATAGAATGAGTAAACCCTCATTTCACTTGATATATCATGCTACTAATCTTTACCCACTGTATTAGAGTGCTATCAGGGCACACCCTTCTTAAACATTTCATTTCATGCATAAGTATGTCACATGGATCATACAACATGGAATCATTAAGGATTATAATTTATTACACGATATAGGAATGTGGAATTCATACATGAAACTCGATAATCAATAAGTAAACGTGCATAAAGGTGAATACCCTTTATATAGAAATGGGCATGGTATTAACAACCCTGACTTTGTCTTGGAAAATCGCGGTGCAATTTCAGCCGCATAACAGCGTGACATAAGAATTCATAAAAATGGTTGATAAGAGAGAATGGGGTGTCTCATCATATGTACATGAAATGGACAGTAAGGGGGGTCATAAAGATACATGTCCCAACATAAGTAATGGAATTAATGTTTCATAATACCAAAGAATTGCTTGAATGTAAATCAGTAGAGAGAAATTGTTTATGGAATTTCGGCATGGTAACAGGTGTACATGGGAGGCATTAATGAGAGCTCAAGGGGTCTATCATCATTCAAACATAAATATTTAAGTATGGTGGAGGTGAAAAATAATTACCCTAACATTTTTAATTGAATGTAAAATTGCATAACAATATTAAGAAACATGGATAAAATGAGAATGGAAGGAATACATTACAGAATTTTGGCATGGTAACGGGTATACATGGAAGGAAGAAATGAGATAAAAAGGGGTATCTCGTCACTAAAATATAAATAGGACAGTATAGGGGAGGTGAAAAATCATATCCAAACATTTATAATTTAAAATAAAATGGCATACCAATATTAAAAAACATGGATAAAATGAGAATGGAAGGAATCACTTACCGAATTTTAGCATGGTAACAGGTATACATGAAAAGAATCAATGAGAGAGAAAGGGATATCTCATCATTCAAACATAAAGATAAAATTATAGTGGAAGTGTGTAATCATACCCCAATATATATAATTTAAAATAAAAGTGTATAACTACGTAATGAAATTGAGACAAAATTGAGAAAGGATGAAATCCCTTACTTGTAAGTGTGATCCCAAAGGCTTGGGAGGGGATTGAGAGATACCTCTTGGAAGCTTGGGGTGCGTTGAGAGGATTATAGAGAGAGTAAGGTTGAAGTTGGATGAACTGAAAAGGATTTCACTGATTATGAAGTGGGATCATGGGTGGGTTTATATAGGATAGGAGAGGGAATTCTTTATTATTTAGGTTTTGGGCACCATACATTAAACTAACCAAACCACAAACTAGACTATGGTTTTTTTCAAAGGGGAGTGGAAAAAAAATATTTTATATGGCCAATGGACTAACTTCCTATAATATTAGACTTGATTATGTGGAGGTGAGTCACACTCTCAAGGAAATCATTTTAAAATGTTAAAATGTCCTAGAAGTCTTGGAGGGTCCACTAAGGCTTTGTAAAATAAATCAAATAAACCAAAACTCATGTTATTTTAATGGTAAAACATATTTTGGCAAAACAGAATGTTTATAGTATTTTATTACATCCCTATTGGGTCATTATGAAGTCATAAAACAAATTATATATTTAAACGATATTTAATTTTCACCCAAAAATTCGATTGTCACACAATATTTTGAAAAAATTACTATTGGATAATTTCTACATCCTGATTCCAAAAATAATATTAATTTTATATAAATAATTTTATAAATATTATAATTTTTACTTTAAAAATAAAAACTAATATTTTTCGAAAATTCATGGGTTTTGACAAAAATAGCAATCAAACATTAATAAAAATTACAATTGTATTCATAAAAATTTCACGATCATTCATATTTAATAAAAATTAATTTAGTAATAATATTTTATTAAAATATTATTTAATTAAAAAAATACATTAATTCATCAAAATAGATTTCTTAATTGAATATTATCTAAAAATTCTATTTTTTCATTTAAAACTATTTACCAAGTAACAATAATAAAAGAAAATTTTATTCTATATACAAAACAATTAATGTACCAAATCATACAATAGGGTCTTATTACATAACCCCTTATAACACCCAAATAATTCTGAAGGGTAAGGTGTGCCATGGTGACAGAATCTTGGGGTGGCTCAGATTATATTGCTCGGGTGGTAATCCCCATTGACTTCCACTTCTCTCGTAGGCGGTTTCGTTCAAGCATAACATGTTGAAGCTCAGCTTGGGCTTGCTCAAGAGAGAATCCCAATGATGTCACCTACTTTCCAAGATCTGACAAATGGGTTTCATACATAACAATTCTACTGGATGAGGCCATCACTTCCTTTTTCTGAGTAAATTAGATTTGTTAAATCCCTATATTTATACTTATCATGTGATCACTATTTAACAGATATATATGCATCTTTCACAATTCTTAACGATATTTTAAAATCCAAAAACATAAAAGCAAAGAAGTTAATTTGTTATATAACTATTTAACATAATAATACATTTAATAAGATCAAGAGGAATTTTCATTAATGAATTTTTGGGTCGTTACATAATTTCCCCTAATTATCAATATCTTTTATCATGGATATGTTCATTGACAAAAATGTATACCAATTTTTACATATGGTGTTTACTTTTACATTTATTTGATTATCTAGGTAAATATTGTTAAATTAGTATTCTCTACTCAATATGAATATTTGATAAGACATATTTTTCATTAATTAAATCTATTATTTGATACATGAGTAATGCTTCAGTCTCGCAGTGATAGGAGGAGCTCAAACTTTACAGAATCTCTCGATGCATCGAAAGGTTCCCATCAGATCAACCAGTTATGCAAATTAAAAGGGTTTCTACCTATAGTTTTTAATTTCCTTATAAAAGTTCTTAAAGGTATAATTTTTCTTATGCCTCAGGCATGAAATCCAATTACTAAAAATTACCTTCATTTAGATTCATTTATTATTATCCATGATATTTTGACTTTGAAAAAAATCTATTGATTCATTTCATTATCATTTTATTGAATAAGTGGAATTTGTGTTTAGTTATTTACCTTTATATATTGATTATTCCTTATCCAATTATTTAAATAAAATTCATTTTCAATTATTTTCCTTACCATGTTTTTCACATACTCCCTCTCAGTTTATTAATTACATTCAATTTGTGTTCAGTTGTTTACCTTACCATATTGATTATTCTAATTAACTAATTGTTGTTTTTATTGTACTTAACCCTTAATGATCATTTTATCTCGGCCATATTATGTTTCATTTCACTAGGAATCCAAGAAGTACACTAAGTAAGATATTCAAGGATATTTTATGTGGGAAAAAAGTTATCTTCCAAAAACAATTATGTTGTAATTAGTGTATTCATTTTTAATACAGGATTTTTGTATGTATTTGGTTTACAAAGTCGAGTAAACTCTTTGATCCTTTAAGATTTTATTCCTTATAATCATTCCAATACAATGGGTGTAGAAATTTTCTGTAGTATTATGGGGGGTCAGGGTGATACATTTTTCATCATAGGAATTTTAATAGAAACATTGTGAACTAGATTTATGAAAACATATATTATAAAACAAAACCCTATGATAGAAATTGTGGTATATCAGTGAAGAAAATATGCATTTATCCATTTAAGAGTTATGGATATTGATATGTGTATGTCATGCATTCATTTTAGAGTGTTTAAATATATTGATTTCTATATTTAATTGATTATTCTTGGAAATTGTTGAGTGGTTTAACTTTTTTTATGTTTTTATGGAAGGAAAAAAATGATTCATGGAAAAGGAATAAAAATAGGTGAATTTTGGAGGTAAAATATATTTTTCATCATGAGAAAAGTGAATCTGTATGACACCGGAATTTCAAGGATGATCATGGAGCACTTATGAGTCCTAAAACTAAAGAACCAAGGAAAATAGAGGATTATTAAGAATTAAAATGGAATTACACATCATGTAATCATTACGCGAAGTGTACCAAAGCCTATGGTGAATAAAAGGACATGATGTGAATAAAATAAAAGCATCCTGGAAAATTAAACGTGGTGAAACTCAGCTACACGTGGTGTGACTTTCCATATGGGTATTTTTCACCCAAATTCACCAAATCTTCATTTTGTACCAAATATTTGATATGGGATGCACCCTAGATCACTATTGGATGATTTTATAATTGAATTCATTAATTTTAGAGACCATATGGAGCCTATAAAAGGGGGTCTAGGCTACTACCAAGGGGAATTCAGATCAAGATTCATCGGAGAACAGAGCTCGGAGAAAGACGTGGTGACCTCCCTGAGTTCTTTCTTTCTTTCCCTTATTAATTATATTTCTTTTCTACTTACCTTTAATTATCTCATCACTAGTATGAGGGGGTAAAACCACAATGTTATAGGTTAATGTAATAAGAATGGGGAAGGTGCATTAGATTTATTTTATTTCACTTATTCATGTATTCGGTTTTGCATGATTTCTATATTCATCTTCCAATCCCTTTATTTGTATTTTATCATGACCATTGATAATATATTTATAAAGGAATATTAAAATTATACAACTAAAAACATAAATGGGACATTACCATTGTTGAATTTAGGGAAAATTAGGTATAAAACCGTATGTAGACAAACTTGATTCGAAAACACCCTAAATTAGCAGACCAATGGAAATAAGGGATTATAGCATTATGGAGGGGATACCATGACCATTGAATATTACTCATCTTGAATTCGAAAAAAAATCATGAATTAAACATATTATTTTATAAAATCTAATTTCACTTGAACCATTAAATTAAAAAACCCTAGCATGCTTTCAAAATCTATCTATTAAACCAATCAATTAACTATTTTGTTTTCATTCTTCACTTTCATAAAACCAATAAAAACCAACTTTTCTTCACCAATTTATCCAATTTAATAAGAAATAATTATTTTTAAATCCTAATAAAACTAAATCACCATCCCTATCGATCGATCTTGACCTACTTCTAATACTAATTTTAAATTAATTGAGTATCATAGTTGAGTTTTTATAAATTTGTTTTTACATAGATTCATAGATAGTTAACGATGCCCCACAGGGTTATGAAACTAAAGATGTTTCTGGGGATGATTGATTTTTAGGTTTTAGGTTTTTACATTTATATTATATTTTATTGATTTATTTCAATTACTATTTTTATTATGAGTGTGTTCATACTGTGAATTTTATATTTTTTAAATTTTTAAATGCACATATACAACACTCGGTAAAAGAACATAGACTTCATTGAGACAACCCACCATTATGAACATAGCCTAGAGAGTAAAATCACTAGGACCATCAAGGAAATATAAATCGGTCAACCTAATGGGGTTCTTCAAAGAGATCAGGGGCAACATAAGTTCACAGACTATGGGCGACCATCGAACATAGGATTGCAACCAAGAATCCTAGAACCCCCCATTGTAGCAAATCAATTAAATATCAATCCTGAAATAATTTCGTTGATCAAAAACATCATTCAATTCATCTTACTTCCACATGAAGATCCAATCAAGCATTTAGAAAACATCTTCATGATTTTTGACACCTTTCAATTCCAGAACATCTCAAGCGATGCAGTAAGACTCTGTCTCTTCCAATTATCATTATGCGAGAGAGCTCGAGATTGGATTCAAATTATACCTATTCATTCCTTCACAACATGGTATGAGCTGGAAAGAAACATCCTCATCCACTTATTTCCACCTTCTAAATCAATTGGTATACGGGTTAATATGTTATAACTTTTCCAATTTGATGATGAATCTCTGTATTATTTTTGGGAAAGATATAAATATGTGACTTGAAAATTCTTTCACCATAGAATAGAGCTATGTATACTAATACAAACTTTCTACAAGGATTTTTATAACGAAATAAGGAAATTATTGATGTTGGGATGGAGGGTTGTTAATGAAGAAGTAACCTGATGAAATATACAACATGCTTGATGAAATAGTGAGAAATAGTTTCTAGTTTCAAAGAGAATTGACACAATGAAAAGGAGTTCATGAAATCAACAATAATGACTAAATGTAAGAAAAATTGGATTCATTAACTAATAAGATTGACATCGTGATGGGTCAGAGAAAAAACCCCCAAGGTACATGTGTATAAGATGTAAAATTTGTTGATTACAATCATGGTAATAAATTGTTGGGATGGCGACCACAACAACAATAAGGCACTATGGGAAAAATGGGTATTTGCGACGGGGGTATTTTCCCGTCGCAAATAAGTAGCCTTTTGCGACGGGATTGATGTCCCCGTCGCAAAAGAACTGGCGTGTTTGAGCGCCAAATCGCGGGAAACATATTTGCGACGGGCGGTTATTGCCCGTCGCAAATTACCGGCGGCAGTAAAAGGTATTTGCGACGGGCATATTCCCCCGTCGCAAATAGTATGTCGGCAGGTGGTTATTTGCGACGGGTCCCGTCGCAAATAACTATTTAACCGTTGACCGTATTAAATGATGGCTAAGGTATTTGCGACGGGCACCGTCGCAAATAATATTATTTGCGACGGGTAGCCCGTCGCAAATGGACCCGTCGCAAATAATCTAACCTATAAATACCCTCATCCGTTTTTTTCAATTCATTCTCAAACTTCATCTTCTTCTTCTCTCAAAATTCTAGTTCTAGAATTGAGCGTTTCTCAAGTTTAATTTTTTTCTTCGGAGTTGATTTTGAAGTTTTCAAGAACGATCAGAGATCAACCTCAGATCAAGTTTCAAGGTATTTATATTCATTTTAATTTAATATTTATTTTATATTTTTTATTAGTTTCAATTATTCTTAATTAGTTGTAATTTAATTATGTTTACATTGTTTTGTTACTTAATAAATTTAAATTATTAGTATTGTTCATAGTTAATGGTAATTAGGAATAATTTTTAATAATTTTTAATAATTAAGAATAATTAGTAATAAATACCAATAATTAGGAATAATAACATTATTACATTATTATTATATTTTATTATTAATATTAAAATAATATAATTTTTTATATTATTTATACAATTCTCTTTTCATCTGTGTGTTTTCTGTCTCCATATGTATTATTTGTATGTGGAGAAAGAAAACACACAGATGAAAGGATAATTGTATATAATATAGAAAATTATATTATTTTAATATTAATAATAAAATATACTAATAATTTAATAATGTTATTATTCCTAATTATTGGTAATTATTCATATAATTACTAATAATTAGTAATAATTACCAATAATTAGGAATAATTACCAATAATTAGGAATAATTATCAGTAATTAGTAATAATTACCAATAATTACCAATAATTAGGAATAATTACCTATAATTACCAATAATTACCGATAATTACCGATAATTAGTAATAATTAGGAATAATTTGTAATAATTACCAATAATTAGTAATAATTACCAATAATTACCCATAATTACCGATAATTACCAATAATTAGAAATAATTACCAATAATTAGGAATAATTAACAGTAATTAGGAATAATTACCAATAATTAGGAATAATTACCAATAATTACCAATAATTAGTAATAATTACCAATAATTAGTAATAATTAGTAATAATTAGTAACAATTACCAATAATTAGTAATACTTAACAATAATTAGTAATAATTACCCATAATTAGGAATAATTACCAATAATTACCAATAATTACCGGTAAATAGTAATAAAGAGTAATAATTAGTAATAATTAGGAATAATTACCAATAATTAGTAATAATTAGTAATAATTACTAATAATTAGTAATAATTAGTAATAATTAGTAATAATTAGTAATAATTAGTAATAATTACCAATAATTAGTAATAATTAGTAATAATTAGTAATAATTTCCAATAATTAGTAATAATTACCAATAATTAGTAATAATTAGTAATAATTAATAATAATTACCAATAATTAGTATTAATTACCAATAATTGGTAATAATTACCAATAATTAGTAATAATTAGTAATAATTAGTAATAATTACCAATAATTAGTAATAATTACCAATAATTAGTAATAATTAGTAATAATTATTAATAATTAGTAATAATTAACATTAATTAGTAAAAATTACCAATAATTAGTAATAATTACCAATAATTAGTAATAATTACCAATAATTACCAATAATTAATAATAATTAATAATAATTAATAATAATTACCAATAATTAGCAATAATTACCGATAATTACCAATAATTAGTAATAATTAGTACTAATTACCAATAATTAGTAATAATTAGTAATAATTACCATTAATTAGTAATAATTAGTAATAATTACCAATAATTTTTAATAATTACCAATAATTAGTAATAATTACCAATAATTAGTAATAATTAGTAATAAATAGTAATAATTAGTAATAAATAGTAATAATTAGTAATAATTAATATTAATTAGTAATAATTAACAATAATTAGTAATAATTAACAATAATTAGTAATAATTAACAATAATTAGTAATAATTAACAATAATTAGTAATAATTACCAATAATTAGTAATAATTAACAATAATTAGTAATAATTACCAATAATTACTAACAATTAGTATTAATTAGTAATAATTAATATTAATTAGTAATAATTAACAATAATTAGTAATAATTAACAATAATTAGTAATAATTACCAATAATTACTAATAATTACCAATAATTAGTATTAATTACCAATAATTAGTAATAATTACCAATAATTAGTAATAATTAGTAATAATTAGTAATAATTACCAATAATTAGTAATAATTACCGCTAATTACCAATAATTAGAAATAATTACCAATAAATAGTAATAATTACCAATAATTAGTAATAATTACCAATAAATAGTAATAATTAATAATAATTAGTAATAATTAACAATAAATAGTAATAAATAGTAATAATTAATATTAATTAGTAATAATTAACAATAATTAGTAATAATTAACAATAATTAGTAATAATTAACAATAATTAGTAATAATTAACAATAATTAGTAATAATTAACATTAATTAGTAATAATTACCAATAATTAGTAAGAATTACCAATAATTAGTAACAATTAATATTAATTAGTAATAATTAACAATAATTAGTAATAATTAACAATAATTAGAAATAATTACCAATAATTAGTAATAATTACCAATAATTAGTAATAATTACCAATAATTAGTAATAATTACCAATAATTAGTAATAATTAGTAATAATTAGTAATAATTACCAATAATTAGTAATAATTAGTAATAATTACCAATAATTAGTAATAATTACCAATAATTAGTAATAATTAGTAATAATTACCAATAATTAGTAATAATTACCAATAATTAGTAATAATTACCAATAATTAGTAATAATTAGTAATAATTAGTAATAATTAGTAATAATTAGTAATAATTACCAATAATTAGTAATAATTACCAATAATTAGTAATAATTAACAATAATTAGTAATAATTACCAATAATTAGGAATAATTACCAAGAATTACCAATAATTAACAATAATTAGTAATAATTACCAATAATTAGGAATAATTACCAATCATTACCAATAATTAGTAATAATTACCAATAATTAGTAATAATTAACAATAATCAGTCGTGTATGATGTAAACTCTATAATTATCATGGCTTGAGTGTTTTTTCTAACAAATTATTCAAAACCAGTAATGGTTTTATATTTTATAGAAAAATATGGAACATCGAGGTCGTCAACAATCATTATTAAGTGACTGCATATGGATAAATCAACGTAGAAATCCAAACGGTTCTGGTTTAAATCCAGTATATGTAGAGGGTGTTGATACTTTTTTATCATTTGTGGCATCAAATCCAGAATTTGTTTCAGAAGGCAAAAAAAATTCCCTTGCAGAAAATGTGCATTGAGAACGTTTGACACGTTTGAAAAAGTGGGGGAAAATCTCTTGCGTTTTGGTTTTCAACCAGATTATGTTTTTTGGTATCAACACGGTGAACGCAGTTCCAGAGAAGGTGATACCAACTTGATTCCAGATCCATCCCGGTTTCAAGATTTAGTACATGATGTTGCAGGTTCATCTGTTCAACATACAGAAACTCCTGCTGATATAGATTCAAATCCTGAGTTGGCACCGTCTGAATTTTATGAGTTGTTGAGGTCTGCTGAGGATGCATTATATCCTGACTGCAAGATGAGAAAATTAGAAGCAGTTGCAAAATTTATGGCTATCAAATCAGATAACAGAATGTCAAACACATGTTTTGACCAGATATATTCTTTGCTTAAAACAATGGTACCCGCAGGAAATGTTTTGCCTGCAAATTACTATGAGAGTAAGAGGCTGGTTCGAAATTTGGGACTTACTTGTCAGAAGATTCATGCATGTTCAAATGACTGCATTTTATATTCTGGGGAAAATGAGTCGTTGGATAGTTGTCCCACATGTGGGCAACTGAGATATAAAGAAGGACAACACGGGAAGTCTGGTTTGATTCCTGTAAAACAGTTGAGATATTTTCCTCTTACATCCAGACTTCAGCGTTTATTCACGTCTAAGAATACAACGACAATGATGTCATGGCATACAGAGAATATTTCAACCGATAAAAGCTTGAATCATCCAGCCGATGGTGATTCATGGAAACATTTTGATAGAGTGCATCCATCCATTGCTTTAGAAGCTAGAAATGTTCGACTGGGCCTTTCCACTGATGGTTTCTATCCGTTTGGATCTTATGGTAGTCAATATTCATGTTGGCCTGTTTTTTTAACTCCGTACAATTTACCTCCATGGATGTTGATGAAGGAGCCATATATCTTTTTGACTTTACTAATTCCCGGACATCCGTAGAAAAATATTGATGTTTATTTGAAACCACTGATTGATGAATTAAATTTATTGTGGAGTACTGGTGTCAGTACATATGATGTTGCAACGAAACCGAATTTCATACTAAGAGCATCATTGATGTGGACAATTAGTGACTTCCCGGCTTATGGGATGTTATCTGGCTGGAGTACACATGGTCAAAAATAATTTCCGTACTGTATGGGAGAGAACAAAGCATTTATGCTCATTAATGGAAAGAAACCTTGTTATTTTGACTGTCATTGATGATTTCTTCCAGCTGATCATCCTTTTCGCAGAAACAGATCTCATTTTAGAAAAGGAACAGTTGAAAGGGATGGATCTCCAAAAATGTTATCAGGTACGAAGTTAAAATCAGTTGTATTTTCATTACCTCCCATAACTTTTGGTCCCACAATAAACCAATAGAAAATTTCTGGTTTTGGGAAAGAACATAATTGGATTAAACGTAGCATATTTTGGGATTTTCCATATTGGTCTGATTTGTTGGTCCGACACATGTTAGATGTCATGCATATTGAGAAGAACTGTTTTGATATTTTGTTTCATACAGTTTTGGATACGCCAGGAAAGAGCAAAGACAATGTAAATGCACGTTTAGATCTTGCCCAAATTTCCAGGTGTTCAGAATTGGAACTGTTTGAGAATGTCAGAACAGAAAGGTTACTGAAACCAAAAGTAGCTTATACACTTTCTAAAGAAAACCGTTTATTATTTTGTCAGTGGATTGCAGATTTGAGACTACCAGATGGCTTTGCTTCTAATTTGGGTAGATGTGTAATGAATGGTCATATTACTGGATTAAAAAGTCATGATTGTCATGTTATAATGGAAAGACTTCTACCCATTGGATTAAGAGGTCTGTTGAATTCTGTGATTTGGGATTCCCTAACAGACATGTCTCATTTTTTTCGGGAAATTTGTGCGGCTACAGCAGATTATGATGCTCTAGGAAAACTTGAAAAAGATGTTGTTGTAATTATATGTAAACTGGAAAAAATATTTCCGCCGTCTTTCTTCGACTCAATGGAACCTTTCATGTTACATTTGCCATATGAAGCCAAATGTGGAGGTCCAGTACAGTTTTGATGGATGTACCCATTTGAAAGATGCATGAAAAAATTGAAAAGAAAAGTACGTAACAAAGCATATGTTGAAGGATCTATTGCATAAGCTTATTTGCAAGAGGAAATATCTCTTTTCTGCTCCCATTATTTTGAATCTGAGTATCCTTCAAAACACAACCGAATGGGACAGAACGAGAGGAATATTGATGAAATCGACAATCAATTATCTGTTTTTAACCATCCAGAGCTTGGTTTTGGTGGAGTTTGTGAATGCTGGTTTTCAGATGATGAACATCATAGAGCTCATACATATGTTCTGCTCAACTGTGAAGAGATGACATCAGTTGTACTGTAAGTGTTTATATCACTTATTCTATCATTTATGTTACAGTAAATAACTTTGGTTTTTATAGGTTGTATGATAATCATAACAAGAAACAAATTCCACAAATTACAGCAGCTTCTCTTGAAGAATGTCGACTGAAAAATTTCTCTCAGTGGTTTCAAAAACTGGTAACATAAATTCTTTATCTTTTAGCAACTCATTCAATGTATAGTTTACTATATTGATAATTATTTCACAAATTTTCAGGTGTCTCGACATGCTGATAAAATTGACAAACGACTGTGCGTATTGAGTAACCCACCTTCCAAACTTGTTAAAACTTATAATGCATATGTGGTGAATGGATTTTGATTTCACACACATGCATATAGGGAATAAAAAAACAATGAACATTGGAGTTAGTTTGAGAGGATCTCATCATCAATAAAATGAAGTTGACTTTTATGGCATACTTGATGAAATCATTGAACTCTGTTATCTTGAACAACATTACATAACCATGTTCAAATGTCGGTGGTTGGATACAGAGAGAGGCGTGCATGTTCATCCGACTCATGGAATCATCGATATTAAATGTAAAAGTGTTCTCGCAGTAAATGAACCATTCTTATTGGCTCAACAGGCACATCATGTTTATTACGCAAAGTACTGTGCTACATCAAGAGACTTGACTAATTGGTGGAGTGTAATAAAAATCATAATTCGAGACAATCAGTTTAGTCAAAGTGAATGTGCTTTCACTGATGTGCAAATAATTGAAGTTTTTCAAGAGAGTACTCAAAATTAATCTTTTTTACAAAGAGACATGAGTATCGATGAAGACACCCCACATTTAAGAGTCGGTGATGACGATGATGTTAATGATGTCACATATGAATTTGAAATGGTAAGAGATGAAGCAATTGTAAATAGAATGGATATCGATGATGTTGAGGATGAATATGAAGATGACATTGACATATATGAAGATGATGATGAAGATGAAAACTGATAGAATTCCATGGTATTTATATAAAATCATAATATGTATATATGTATATATAATAGTAATTATCAATTATTTGCTAACAACATTAACATTTTCTGTTTCAGATGGACGACGCCACATTTCGTGAGTTGGCGGATGCTGACCTGTCTTTCGATGCGGATGAGTTGCTGGAAGATGACCCTCAGCCTGTAGGCGCTCCAGGGAGTACGCGGAGGGGGCGCGGTCTTGCACGATTGATGATTCATGACCCCGTCCCCGAGCGATGTCCACGTCTTGGGTTTGATCCACAAACACGGAGGTGTGATAACCTGTGTGATAACCTGTGGATTTGACTAAGATTTCATTAATCTATTCACATAATAAATGTTTATTATTTTTTATAGTTTTCCACATATAGCAGTCGGACAGGGAAGCGCTATTTTGCGCAACTATTTCTCTCATCCGTGGACCACATGGGAGCAGATTCCCATTGATGTGCAGCAGGCCATGTTCGGCCATTGGTTGGTACGTATGTAAATAAATAATTTTTATTTTGAAAATTATTTAATTTCTAACTTGATATTTTGATTTATTTGTAGGGTTTATGGTATCCGATCGAGGATACCATGCGTGACGCCATCCACGAGGCATGGGAGGTGGCCATGCGTGATCGCCTTCATCAGTTTTTGCACAATTTAAGAAAAGCTGCCATGAAGAAAGCAGGACTGTCAGATTTTGACGAGTCATGTAGAGCACACCGACCAGAGTATATTTCATCCCATGTATGGGATGGATTATGTGCGCACTGGTTGAGTGGTTCCTTTCAGAGGAGATCA
Source organism: Viscum album (assembly GCA_963277665.1). Taxonomy (NCBI): domain Eukaryota; kingdom Viridiplantae; phylum Streptophyta; class Magnoliopsida; order Santalales; family Viscaceae; genus Viscum; species Viscum album. The sequence goes on along the minus strand of CAUJRU010000375.1, from coordinate 14,190 downwards.
TCGGTGGGGAGGCAGAATCGGGGGAGACAGGAGGTGACTCATCGATCTGGGAGTCGTTCTTTCAGTACTCATAGACAGCATCTGGTACGTACATTATTTATATATATTTTATTTAACTATAAATATTAACAGTTTATTTTTTATTCTTATAGGCTGTCGAGCACCCCGATATTACGGAGTACGACGTATATCGGAGGATGTATAGTGATCCTGCTACTGGGGAGCTCATAGGTGATCATCAGCATCACATTGTGGTCAGTATTATTTGTTTTCAAGTTTAAAAATTAACTGCATATAATATATTCACAATTTTATTTTTAAATTGAAACTATAAGAGTCATATGAGGCCGCAGCGTCACAGGCCCGACCTGAGAGTCAGGCCGAGTCTTCATATTAGACCACTGGCCGTCAGTTTGATGAGGCGGCATGGATGCATGCCACCCAGTATGCCTTCGAGAAGGGCCAGGTAGTTGGTATCATCTCTCGACTGACTCCCGGAGATTATTATGGCAGTGCTGCGATGTCGGCGTCCATCTCGAGAGGAGATCGTGCATATTCTTTTACTACCGAGTATGAGGATCAGTTGTGATCTCAGACTGCACTGATAGAGAGTCTCCGACAGGAGCAGGAGCAGATGCATCAGCAGCATGATGAGGAGCGTCGACGCCAGCAGTAGCTGTACGAGGAGCAGACGAGTCGGTGGCAGCAGCAGCATCAGGAGCAGATGGAGTACATGTGCCGACTCACTCATGCTTTAGGGATGAAGTTTCCTCCACCACCATCTGCAGATCCCCCCCTCCCCCCTCCCCCTACTTCAGATTAGAGTTTGTTTTTATGATATAAAATTTGTGAAATCAAAATATGATTTTTTTCTATTCGTAGTTTCTGTCTCATTATAAAATATTAATAATATTATATTTTGAAATAACAATATTAATATGAATAATAATATTATTTATATTTTATAATATTAAATTATATATATATATTAAAATTTTATAATATTATAATTTAATTATATTTTTTTGTAATACTTGAATTATTTTAATATTTGAATGTAAAATAATTCTATTATTTTTATATTAATTAAAATAAATTATTAAAAAAAATTATTTATGAATTATAATTCTAATATTATTATATTAATTAAATCATTTATTAATATTCTATTATTTTTTATTTTTGAATTATAATTATTTTATTATTATATTAATTAAAATAATTTATTAATAATTTATTATTTTTATTTGTGAATTATAATTCTATTATTATATAAATTAAAATCATTTATTAATATTTTATTATTTTTTATTTTTGAATTATAATTGGATTATTATTATATTAATTAAAATAATTTAATAATAATTTATTTTTTTATAGTATTTGCGACGGGATACTATGCCCGTCGCAAATAGTATTATTATTATATGCATTAAAATAATTTATTAATAGTTTTTTATTTTTTTTAAATAGTTTTTGCGACGGGTCCCATCGCAATTACTATTTGAAAAGTTTTTTACAAATATACGGAGTACTATTTGCGATGGGGAGAATCCCCATCGCAAAAAAAGGCTTTAGCGACGGGCCCGTCGCAAATAATTGTTGTTGCGACCCCGTTTTCAGCAACGTGCCATTTGCGACGGGCCCCCGTCGCAAAAAGCCATTTGCGACGGGATCCTGTCGCAAATGACCCATCACAAATACCGTTTTTTTCTAGTAGTGAGGGAATGTATTTCAACAAATACCACAAGGATAACAACTATAATCACCCCAAGGTCCTACACTAACAAGTTAGCTCCATACCTTAGAAGAGAAACTAGAAACATTCATGACTACTTCTAGAGATGAACCAAATTAAATAAAATAATATGCATCAAACCAAAAGGCTGCATTGTGGAATCTAGATCTTCAAGTTGTCTAAATCTCCAATCTTCATAGAGAGAGACACAGAGGTAAACTACCAGGATTCCCTGAACTACACCAACATAAATATTTTAATGTTTTATAACATAGAAGTGGGAAGAAAACAAAAGGAAGTAGAATGGACATTTAAGGAAGACCACTAATGGATGTAAGAGAAGAGGAAAACGAAAGTAGAAAGGGATAAGTAGCTGAAAAAGAAGAAGAATAACCACCTCAGTACAAACCAAGAGTAAATTTTCTAGAATGAAATTTGAAAGTAAAGAACAAAATGGAAAATTTTCAATTTATAGAACCCTTTCAAAAATTCCATATTAATATTTATTTTACAGAGGCTCTTATGAACATTTCATCATATGAAAAATTCATGAAAGAGATCATTAATAACTAGAAGAAGTTAGAAAATATTTTGAAATATGTAAAGACCCGCAAATTTCAAGGAAATTTTTTTCTTAATTTTCTTTGGAATTTTACAAGAGCGCAGCTTCAGACGGCACCTGATTCCGAGGCCCGGTGTGCCCGGAATCAATTTCCGAAGTTTGGCTCGGGTACGTTCAGTGAACGGACGAGCGGGTTTTTCTATCTTTTGAACCGGTGCCCGGAATCGAATTCTGAGGGCACCGATGAAATCGAAGCGCCGGTATTTGCTTAGAAACGCCTCTTCCGGAGTTGCGTTTGCTCAGACGTGGTTTTTTTTAAATTTTGGGGCTTTAAGTCAGAAATAAAAAAAAATTTGTGCGACAACTTTATTTTATTTCACTTAAGCTGCTTGGAAGCCACTTGAAGCCACTTAAAGGCGGCTTGATCTGAGCTGAACTGGATAGGATGCTATCCAGAAATATCCTACCCCCTTGGTAGGATATTTGTGAGGTGGGGCCCGCACGAGCCCCGCTGTTTCTTTCGCTAAGTAACGCACCCGCGAAAACCCGTCAAAGTAACTGAAAAGTCAACCGACGCGTTTTCTTAAATTCTTAACAGACCATTTAATTGAGTGGTTTATTTCGTGAATTAAATGGGCTGTTTCGCTCATTGAATTAATTCAACAAACTGATGGGTCGTTACTTACGCTTTTGCATTTGTTGGCATGTTTATAAAATAAGACCAACCTAAAAATCCTTTGAAAGGATTTGAGAGGATCTTTGTTTCTTCATCTCCCCTCCTCGCGAAGAACGCGAAGAACGCGAAGAACGCGAAGAACGCGAAGAACGCCGGCGACCGGAATTCGACGACGCACACCGTGATCTGCGACGTCGACGAGCTCTACCCGCGACGTTCTTCGACGACGCCTCTTCTTCCGCGGCCGATCCTCGTTCGGCAATTAAGGTGAGAAACGAATCGTTTATTTCAACCTTTTTTTTTAATTTCAATGACAACGGATTTAATTAATTAAATCCGTTTGATCTTGATCCGAAGATTGGCAACGCGACGCCGGATACCGCGACGACGCGACGATCCCCCTTCTTCCGCGACGAGCAATCCCGCGACGATCCCTCGTTCGGCAACGACAGCTGCGAGGTAAGGGTTGTCGAAATTCTTTTATCTTATTTCCCCGTGTTTATTCTTTTAAAGTGAAGAACATGATCTCCGAAAATTTTAATTTATTTAAAATTGTTGTTGATTATTCCTCCCGTGGTTTATGACTAACGGAGGAGGGTGCGGGTCTAACGAACAAGACTCGGCAACCCTCCGCCGATCTCTTTTGTTGTGCGGATATGGCGGTCGACGACGAACCGCGCGGCAGGGGCGATCTGTTGATCCCGTAGTGAAGGTCGGCCCCCGGGAGGAGCAACGGCGCAGACGGGAGGCAAAACGGGCCACCGGAGCAACTCCGGCGGCCCGCGGAAGGCGGCGGCGGCGCGGGTCGCCGGCAAGGCGGCGCCGGCGACCGGAGGCGGCGGCGCCCGGCGCGCCGCCGTGGAGAATATCTGCCGCGGATGAAGCCGCGGCGGCGGCGGCCGGTTCCGCGGCCGCGCGGAACCGGGGAGGGACGCGGTGGCCCGGCCGCGTCCGCGTGACAGGCGGCCCCCGCGGGGCCGCGTTTTCCTCCAAGCCGCGGGTCAAACCGGCGGCGGCGGCTCCTTCGGCCGCTCGGCCGAAGCCGAGCCGGCCGGTCCGGTCGGCCGGGCCGCACCTCGGCCGGACCGGACCCGGCCTAGCCGGGTCGGGCCGACCCGGTTCGGCCGACCCAGGGGGGGTTCGGGCCGGGTCGCCCCGGGCCCAGAACCCCCGTTTTCGGGCCTTCTTCGGTCTTTCGCCCATAACTTGGGACTGGGACCTCCGATTGACGAACCGTCAGCGGCTACGCGATCCTTGGATCGATACGGTCGTTTCGGTATATTATACTCAAGGTTTCGGGAGACTTTGGGTTCGGCCGGTTTGGTTCGTACACGAAACCAACCAGGCCCTCGGAGCGGAAACGCTCATAACTTGAGCTACGGACGTCCGAACGACGTACCGTCAGCTGTGGTAGTTTCCTCTAAGTGAGACGGAACTTTTGGCATACTCCGCCCGAGGATCGGATACAGGCGGAGTACGGTCGGGTTGGTTTTGCTCTAAAAACCAACCGGGCCCCTGGGACGAAAATGCCAATAACTCTCAGACCGGGCGTCCGATTGACGTGCCGTCTGTTGCGTTGAGATCCTGTTGTCGATACGGAACTTTTGGATACATCAACTTCGGACTACGTGTCAGTTGATGTATCAGCCTCTCGGCTCGTGGAGCGGACCCTCCTAAACGAGCTCGCTATGTGCGGGAACCCTAGCGCTGGCTGTGACTACGACGACAGAGCAGAGATCCTCCGTGGACTGCGACGACGGCAGAGCAGAGATCCTCAGTGGACTGCGACGACGGCAGAGCAGAGATCCTTCGTGGACTGCGGCGACGACTGCGCAGAGATCCTCAGTGGACTGCGTCGACTACTGCACTCAGCGATCCTACGTGGATCAGTGCTACAGGTTCTGTGTGATCCCGATCCTATGTGGGTCCTTACTACCGGTTCTGTGTGAGCCACTGCCTACAGGTTCTGTGTGAGCCCGATCCTGAGTGGGTCTTTTGCGGGGGTTAGTACCTATCGATCCTTCGTGGGTCCGACGACTTAGATGGATCAGTGATCATCTTTGACGTCATCTGAAAAAGTATACCTGGTTGAGCTGAATCTTATGTTACTCTTCTTTGTGGATTGTGTTGGACTATCCTTTGTGGATTTACTATTTACTCTCCTTTGTGGATTTGAGTCTTGCTTTCCTTTGTGGATTGAGTTGTTCTTGAGCTCGTGAGCAGAGATAGAATTGGGGACTTAGGTATATGTATGGGCATATACCTAAGTCGAGTTAGATGTTACTTCGTGATTGCATCTTTCTTTTGTGCTATATCCTTTGTGGATTTCGGGAGACCTTCGGGGGTCTCGGGGTCCTTACTGAGTAGCTTATACTCACCCCTGCACGGGCTATGCCCACACCTTGTTGTGTTGGATGCAGACGACGGACAGCGCTGATCGCGGTTGGGGCATGGAGCAGGACGGTACCTGGAGGTGGACCACTGGGCGGGACGTGCTCGGAGCGGACGTGGGACCCGAGGAGCCTGGAGGCTATCTGTACCCACCCTTCAGGTGGGATTGCCAGTGGACGACACGAGGCCGCCGTCTTTTCTTCAGTTGCTGTACTTTACTTTTCATTTGTACTTTCAGTTGGGCTTGTATTCCGGCCCCCTTTAATTTTCTGCACTTTGTAGTTACTTTCCGCTTGCTGACTCTGTGGTGGTTGTTACTCATAAAGGCAATGCCTTCCCTGTTTACCGGGAATTTACGCCTTGGTGCTAGTCGCCAGCCCCTGGCCTATGGAAGGCGGGCTTGGGGTAGTCACGGCACGGGCCCCGAGGACGGGTCGTGACAAATTGGTATCAGAGGTGGTCGGTTCTACCGCAGACTCTTATCGTCTTTTCTTTCTATATGAAGCAATAGTGTTTAGTGTATTGAGTGTGGTTATCAGTTCAGGGATCCCAGTGTTGGTGCGGCGGCCGACGTATCCGTACACCAGGACCCTGACTCCTGATTTCCGACTTAATGCATGAAAACATTGATTGCGTGTGTGTTTCAAGTTTTCTTTGTGATTACTTGTGTCAGCTCACCGGGTATACTGATCTGCTTCATGAAAGTCTCAAGTTTTCCTTGTGATTACTTGTGCCAGCTCACCAGGTATACTGTTCTGACTGTGGTGCTCTTGTTCTCCTTTTCAGGATGGCCCCGCGACGACAGCCAGCTAGGGTTCCGAGTGTAGGGTGCGACGGCAGCCCACCGAGCGATGAGGCCTCGGTGCAGGGCCCTTTGCCAGCAGTGGCACCGGCGGTAGCTTTACCCGCCGAGCCACCGATGCTACCAGTACCAGACGCTGACGATGCACGTCGCCTCAGGGCACTGCATGAGTTTCAGAGCCAGCGACCGCCCAGGTTTCGCGGTGAGGCGGACCCCCAGGCCGTCGAGGACTGGCTAGAGGCGGTGGTACGGATCTTTAGGCTAGTGAGGACACCAGCGGATCTCATGGTGATTCTCGCGGCGAGCCTCCTGCAGGCGGCGGCAGGACGATGGTGGAGCTTGATGCTCCAGGTTCACGATGAGGCATCCTTGCTCTGGACGGACTTCGAGAGCCTCTTCCGCTCTGAGTTCGTCCCGGCCACCCTCCGAGCGGTGCGCATCCAGGAGCTTCTCCAGCTGCGCCAGGGCAGCATGATGGTCGCTCAGTACGCGGCGAGGTTCACTGACCTATCTCGCTACTCGACCGACATGGTACGGGACCCCTTCTTCCGGGCCCGGACCTTCGAGCAGGGCTTGCGACAGGAGATTCGGGCGTCGCTGATCTCCCTCAGCATTCCGACCCAGGCGGGAGTGTTGGAGCGAGCCCTCCTGATCGAGAGCTTCCTGACAGAGCCTTCTTCAGCGGCGAGACCTAGCGTAGGGCGGCAGGTAGCTGAGTCTTCCGCAGCAGGTAGCCGACGGATGACTCTCGGGTCCAGGCAGACCAGACCCCCACGCAGACGGCCTCAGGACACCGGCTCAGCAGTGCAGGGCACACAGCGGAGTGCCAGCCTTCCGAGAGGCAGGTTGTGCTACTCCTGCGGCGGGCAGGGTCACATGGCTCGTGACTGCCCGACTCGCCGATCAGAGAGCAGCAGACGGTGGAGGGGCCACCCAGGCAGAGGCAGAGGGTCAACCGTGGCGGTCCGCAGGGAGGAGGCGGACGAGGCAGAGGAGCTGGCCGAGCAGCGGGTGGTGGGCGACGCTTCCAGGCTCTACCCCCACCACCACCAGGAGGGTCACCTCGACCACAGGGAGCTGGCGGGCAGGGACAGGCCCAGCTCCAGGCATTGGAGGCCTACGACCCCGACATGCCAGAGATGATTCGAGGTACGATCTGTGTCTATTCCACCCTTGCTGCAGTACTTGTAGACACAGGAGCGAGTCACTCTTTCATAGCCTCTGCCCTTGTTCGGAGCTCGGAGATTCCGACTGAGCCGTTGGCTCGATCCTTACGGCTAGAGACTCCTACGGGAGCAGACTCGACGATTACGCACTGGTGCCGGCAGTGTGAACTTACTCTAGGAGGCGAGAGCTTCGGCTGGGATCTCCTTGTAGCGGCGTCGAGGCCTTACGACGTCATCTTGGGCATGGATTGGCTATCCACGGTTCATGCCCAGATCGACTGTTTTAGGCGCAAGGTGCGATGTGTTCGCACCGACGGGAGCAGGTTTACCTTCACCGGCGAGAAGGGAACCTTTGCAGCACAGGATGGACTTCCGCGGAGGAGAGTGCAGCCCATCTCTCATCAGTTGGCTAGCCTCATCCTAGGAGCAGTGGACGTGCGGAGTCCAGCTTTTCCTGCAGTGGTGGACCAGTACGTGGACGTCTTTCCCGACGACGTTCCAGGGCTATCTCCTCGTAGAGAGGTAGACTTTTACATCGACTTGTACCCCGGGACAGCCCCGATATCTACTCCAGCATATCGGATGGCCCCCGCCGAGCTTCGGGAGCTGCGGGTACAGTTGGAGGACTTGCAGAGCAAGGGGTTTATCCGACCCAGTGTTTCACCCTGGGCTTCCCCGTTTTTGTTCGCCAAGAAGGCGGACGGGAGCTTGCGACTGTGTGTCGACTATCGTCGCCTGAACCAGGTGACAGTGAGGAACAAGTATCTGCTGCCACGGATTGATGACCTCTTCGATCAGCTCAAGGGAGCGCGGTGGTTCTCGAAGATAGACCTCTGGTCAGGCTACCATCAGCTCAGAGTTCGAGATGAGGACGTGTAGAAGACGGCCTTCAAGTGCCGGTATGGCCATTATGAGTTCTTGGTTATGCCTTTCGGCGTAACCAATGCTCCAGCAGTGTTCATGAGCCTCGTGAACAGGATCTTCCAGCCATACCTCGACCGATTTGTCGTGGTCTTCATTGACGACATTTTGGTATACTCGACGACTGAGGAGGAGCATGCCTACCACCTGCGAGTTGTGCTAGACACACTCCGAGAGCACCAGCTTTATGGAAAGCTCTCAAAGTGCCAGTTCTGGTTACGTGAGGTCCATTTCTTGGGGCACGTCATCTCTGAGGCGGGATTTGCAGTGGATCCCGCGAAGATCGAGGCAGTGCTAGCTTGGGAGCCACCCAGGAGTGTGACGGAGGTGCGGAGCTTCTTGGGCCTAGCCGGATACTATCGGAGATTCGTGCCAGACTTCTCCAGAGTTGCGGCACCACTCTCAGCGTTGACGAAGAAGGGGAAACCCTTCGTGTGGTCAGACAGATGCCAGCAGAGCTTCCAGAAGCTGAGACAGAGATTGACCAGCGCACCTATCTTGAGGTTGCCTGAGGAGGGAGTTGGGTACGTAGTTTACTGCGATGCATCAGGGACTGGACTCGGGTGCGTCCTGATGTAGGAGCGGGCCGTGATCGCCTACGGATCACGTCAGTTGAGGACGCATGAGCAGAACTACGCCACTCATGACCTGGAGTTAGCAGCAGTGGTCTTCGCTCTGAAGACTTGGCGGCACTATCTGATGGGCGAGCGCTTCACAGTCTTTTCTAACCACCAGAGTCTCAGGTATATCTTCTCTCAGAAGGACCTGAACCTGAGACAGCGGAGATGGCTTGAGTTCCTCCAGGACTATGACTTTGAGATAGTCTATACTCCTGGGAAGGGGAACGTGGTAGCCGATGCCCTCAGCAGGAGGACGGGCATTCAGCTACTTGAGGAGGCGACGGAGCAGCTAGCCTCCTTACAGATATCCTTCGTGGATAGAGACGGAGCAGCCTTTCTTCAGTCTCTCATAGTCTCTCCTCCACTTCAACAGCGGGTCAGAGAGGCTCAGCGTGGGGACGCTGACTGTGAGACCCGGCGTGCACTGATATCCTCAGGTCAGGCGCCTGATGGCTTCTCCCTTGGAGCAGAGCACGACATCCTTTACAGAGGACGTACCTTCGTACCAGTCGCTTTACGAGAGGAGGTGCTGAGAGAGTTTCACACTTCTCCCTTGGCGGTGCATCCCGGAGTGGCGAAGATGTACCAGGATCTCAGACGACAGCACTGGTGGCCGGGCATGAAGAAAGCTGTGGCAGAGTTCGTTTCACGATGCCTCACCTGCCAGCAGGTGAAGGCAGAGCATCAGGTACCAGCAGGCTTGGTACAGCCCTTGGAGGTCCCAGAGTGGAAGTGGGATGGCATATCTATGGACTTCGTGACTAGACTTCCACGCACTTCCAGAGGTCACGACTCCATTTGGGTGATTGTCGACCGACTCACCAAGTCGGCACACTTCTTACCCATCAGAGAGCAGGGCTCAGTGGAGAGCTTGGGACGTCTTTACGTCCAGGAGATCGTACGGCTTCACGGTGTGCCATCATCTATCGTCTCCGATCGAGATGCTCATTTCACTTCCCGGCTTTGGAAGGGGTTGCAGGAGGCATTCGGGACGCGGCTCCATCTGAGCACAGCCTTCCACCCTCAGACGGATGGTCAGACGGAGAGGACCATACAGACACTCGAGGACATGCTCCGTGCATGTGTTCTCGACATTGGTCGCAGCTGGGAGGACCACCTACCCTTGGTGGAGTTCGCGTACAACAACAGCTACCACTCCACCATCGGGATGGCACCATACGAGGCATTGTACGACAGACCCTGCAGATCACCGTTGTGCTGGACAGACCCTGGGGAGTCAGCACTCGTGGGACCAGAGATGGTCCGAGCCACGACAGAGAAGGTCCAGATCATCCAGGAGAGGATGAGGACAGATCAGAGCCGGCAAAAGTCATATGCTGACAGGAGGAGGAGGCCACTGGAGTTCGAGGATGGCGACCACGTCTTTTTGCGTGTCTCACCTCGACGTGGTTTACGGAGATTTGGCCGAGGCGGAAAGTTGTCTCCACGCTTCATCGGGCCTTTCCAGGTCCTCAGCAGGATAGGAGAGGTGGCTTATCGCCTGGCTCTACCACCTCAGTTGCACCGGGTGCACGACGTCTTCCACGTGTCTCAGCTGAGGAGATACGTGCACGACCCGACGCACATCATCGACTTTGGGGAGCTGGACATGGACGATGGGGCGACTTTTGCAGAGGTCCCAGTGGAGATCGAGGATCGACAGGAGCGGGTCCTACGTGGGCGGTCGATTCCTCTTGTGCGCGTCAGATGGCAGCACGGGAACCTCCAGGAGAGCACTTGGGAGCGGGAGGCTCAGATGCGTGCTCAGTACCCCCATTTGTTCCCCTAGATTTTGATGTATCTTTACGGGGACGTAAAGCCCTGAGGTGGGAGTAATGTAAAGACCCGAAAATTTCAAGGAAATTTTTTTCTTAATTTTCTTTGGAATTTTACAAGAGCGCAGCTTCAGACGGCACCTGATTCCGAGGCCCGGTGTGCCCGGAATCAATTTCTGAAGTTTGGCTCGGGTACGTTCAGTGAACAGACGAGCGGGTTTTTCTATCTTTTGAATCGGTGCCCGGAATCGAATTCTGAGGGCACCGATGAAATCGCAGCGCCGGTATTTTCTTAGAAACGCCTCTTCCGGAGTTGCGTTTGCTCAGACGTGGTTTTTTTTAAATTTTGGGGCTTTAAGTTAGAAATAGAATAAAATTTGTGCGACAACTTTATTTTATTTCACTTAAGCTGCTTGGAAGCCACTTGAAGCCACTTAAAGGCAGCTTGATCTGAGCTGAACTGGATAGGATGCTATCCAGAAATATCCTACCCCCTTGGTAGGATATTTGTGAGGTGGGGCCCGCACGAGCCCCGCCGTTTCTTTCGCTAAGTAACGCACCCGCGAAAACCCGTCAAAGTAACTGAAAAGTCAACCGACGCGTTTTCTTAAATTCTTAACAGACCATTTAATTGAGCGGTTTATTTCGTGAATTAAATGGGCTGTTTCTCTCGTTGAATTAATTCAACAAACTGATGGGTCGTTACTTACGCTTTTGCGTTTGTTGGCATGTTTATAAAATAAGACCAACCTAAAAATCCTTTGAAAGGATTTGAGAGGATCTTTGTTTCTTCATCTCCCCTCCTCGCGAAGAACACGAAGAACGCGAAGAACGCGAAGAACGTGAAGAACGCCGGCGACCGGAATTCGACGACGCACACCGTGATCTGTGACGTCGACGAACTCTACCCGCGACGTTCTTCGACGACGCCTCTTCTTCCGCGGCCGATCCTCGTTCGGCAATTAAGGTGAGAAACGAATCGTTTATTTCACCCTTTTTTTTTAATTTAAATGACAACGGATTTAATTAATTAAATCCGTTTGATCTTGATCCGGAGATTGGCAACGCGACGCCGGATACCGCGACGACGCGACGATCCCCCTTCTTCCGCGACGAGCAATCCCGCGACGATCCCTTGTTCGGCAACGACAGCTGTGAGGTAAGGGTTGTCGAAATTCTTTTATCTTATTTCCCCGTGTTTATTATTTTAAAGTGAAGAACATGATCTCCGACAATTTTAATTTATTTAAAATTTTTGTTGATTATTCCTCCCGTGGTTTATGACTAACGCAGGAGGGTGCGGGTCTAACGAACAAGACCCGGCAACCCTCCGCTGATCTCTTTTGTTGTGCCGATATGGCGGTCGACGACGAACCGCGCGGCAGGGGCGATCTGTTGATCCCGCAGTGAAGGTCGGCCCCCGGGAGAAGCAACGGCGCAGACGGAAGGCAAAACGGGCCACCGGAGCAACTCCGGCGGCCCGCGGAAGGCGGCGGCGGCGGCGCTTGGCGCGCCGCCATGGAGAAGATCCGCCGCGGCTGAAGCTGCGGCGGCGGTGGCCTGTTCCGCGGCCGCGCGGAACCGGGGAGGGACGCGGCGGCCCGGCCGCGTCCGCGTGACAGGTGGCCCCCGCGGGGCCGCGTTTTCCTCCAAGCCGCGGGTCAAACCCGCGGCGGCGGCTCCTTCGGCCGCTCGGCCGAAGCCGCGCCGGCCGGTCCGGTCGGCCGGGCCGCGCCCAGGCCGGACCAGACCCGGCCTCGCCGGGTCGGGCCGACCCGGTTCGGCCGACCCAGGGGGGGTTCGGGCCGGGTCGCCCCGGGCCCAGAACCCCCGTTTTCGGGGCTTCTTCGGTCTTTCGCCCATATCTTGGGGCTGGGACCTCCGATTGACGAACCGTCAGCGGCTACGCGATCCTTGGATCGATACGGTCGTTTCGGTATATTATACTCAAGGTTTCGGGAGACTTTGGGTTCGGCCGGTTTGGTTCGTACACGAAACCAACCAGGCCCTCGGAGCGGAAACGCTCATAACTTGAGCTACGGACGTCCGAACGATGTACCGTCAGCTGTGGTAGTTTCCTCTAAGTGAGACGGAACTTTTCGCATACTCCGCCCGAGGATCGGATACAGGCGGAGTACGGTCGGGTTGGTTTTGCTCTAAAAACCAACCGGGCCCCTGGGACGAAAATGCCAATAACTCTCAGACCGGGCGTCCGATTGACGTGCCGTCTGTTGCGTTGAGATCCTGTTGTCGATACGGAACTTTTGGATACATCAACTTCGGACTACGTGTCAGTTGATGTATCAGCCTCTCGGCTCATGGAGCGGACCCTCCTAAACGAGCTCGCTATGTGCGGGAACCCTAGCGCTGGCTGTGACTACGACGACAGAGCAGAGATACTCCGTGGACTGCGACGACGGCAGAACAGAGATCCTCAGTGGACTGCGATGACGGCAGAGCAGAGATCCTTCGTGGACTGCGGCGACGACTGTGCAGAGATCCTCAGTGGACTGCGTCGACTACTGCACTCAGCGATCCTACGTGGATCAGTGCTACAGGTTCTGTGTGAGCCCGATCCTATGTGGGTCCTTACTACCGGTTCTGTGTGAGCCACTGCCTACAGGTTCTGTGTGAGCCCGATCCTGAGTGTGTCTTTTGCGGGGGTTAGTACCTATCGATCCTTCGTGGGTCCGACGACTTAGATGGATCAGTGATCATCTTTGATGTCATCTGAAAAAGTATACCTGGTTGAGCTGAATCTTATGTTACTCTCCTTTGTGGATTGTGTTGGACTATCCTTTGTGGATTTACTGTATACTCTCCTTTGTGGATTTGAGTCTTTCTTTCCTTTGTGGATTGAGTTGTTCTTGAGCTCGTGAGCAGAGCTAGAATTGGGGACTTAGGTATATGTATGGGCATATACCTAAGTCGAGTCAGATGTTACTTCGTGATTGCATCTTTCTTTTGTGCTATATCCTTTGTGGATTTCGGGAGACCTTCGGGGGTCTCGGGGTCCTTACTGAGTAGCTTATACTCACCCCTGCACGGGCTATGCCCGCACCTTGTTGTGTTGGATGCAGACGACGGACAGCGCTGATCGCGGTTGGGGCGTGGAGCAGGACGGTACCTGGAGGTGGACCACTGGGCGGGACGTGCTAGGAGCGGACGTGGGACCCGAGGAGCCTGGAGGCTATCTGTACCCACCCTTCAGGTGGGATTGCTAGTGGACGACACGAGGCCGCCGTCTTTTCTTCAGTTGTTGTACTTTACTTTTCAGTTGTACTTTCAGTTGGGCTTGTATTCCGGCCCCCTTTACTTTTCTGCACTTTGTAGTTAATTTCCGCTTGCTGACTCTGTGGTGGTTGTTACTCATAAAGGCAATGCCTTCCCTGTTTACCGGGAATTTACGCCTTGGTGCTAGTCGCCAGCCCCTGGCCTATGGAAGGCGGGCTTGGGGTAGTCACGGCACGGGCCCCGAGGACGGGTCGTGAGAAAATATTCCACTCACATAAGAGTTTTCAACAGTGGTATCAAAGGAC